>LPNX010497214.1:180810-192158 GCA_001517045.1 Pseudotsuga menziesii | reverse complement strand
TCTTTTGTTGGTTTGGGCATTCTTTCTGATGGTTTGTACAAATTAAAACTTGATAATCAATTTGCTGAAACTATTCTTACCCTGCATCATAATGTTGGTTTTAAACGTAGTCTCATGAATGAAAATTCCTCGTACTTGTGGCATAAAAGGCTGTGACATATTTCCAGAGACAGGTTACTTAGATTAGTAAAAGATGGGATTCTCTTGATCACCTTTATTGACTATTTTTCACGCTATGGTTATGTCTATTTGCTGCATGAAAAATCTCAATCGGTGGATGCCCTTGAGGTATATATTACTGAGGTTGAAAGGCAATTAGACAGAAAAGTGAAAATCATCAGATCTGATAGAGGTGGTGAATTCTATCGAAAGTATGATGAAACAGGGCAATGCCCTGGCCCATTTGCTAAACTCCTTGAAAAGCATGGCATATGTGCACAGTATACTATGCCTGGAACGCCACAGCAGAATGGTGTAGCTGAAAGGCGTAATCGAACTTTAATGGATATGGTTAGGAGTATGTTAAGTAATTTCAATTTACCCAAGTCATTGTGGATGTATGCTCTTAAGACCGCTGTATATTTATTAAATCGGGTTCCTAGTAAGTCAGTTCCAAAAACCCCTTTTGAACTGTGGACAGGAAGGAAACCGAGTTTAAGACACCTGCATGTTTGGGGTTGTCCAGCAGAGGTTAGATTGTACAATCCACATGAAAAGAAATTAGATTTTAGAATGATCAGTGGTTATTTTATTGGTTATCCTGAAAAATCCAAAGGGTATAGGTTTTATTGCTCTAATCAGAGTACGAGAATTGTAGAGACCGGTCATGCCAGATTCATTGAAAATGGTGAAGTCAGTGGGAGTGATAAATCACAAAATGTGGTTATCCAAGAAGTTAGGGTACAAGTTCCTGTACCTATGGCTTCAATAAATTGTTGTTCCTATCATTGATAAACAACCTGACAACATTGAACAACAAATTAATGAACCACCACTCCATAATGAGGCTGTCACCGATGAACCGATGGTAGATGGACCACAAGAAGTAGTATTAAGGAGATCTCAAAGGGATAGGAGGTCTACTATTTTGGATGATTATGTGGTTTATATACAAGAATCATATTTTGATGTAGGAACGTGTAAGGATCCCGTTTCATTTTCAAAAGCCATAGAAAGTAATGATTCTGCTAAATGGATTAATGCCATGAATGATGAATTGAAATCAATGGACCAAAATGAAGTCTGGGATCTCGTTGAATTGCCTGAAGGATACAAGAAAGTTGGTTGCAAATGGGTCTTTAAGACCAAACGCGACTCTAAGGGTAATATCGAACGACATAAAGCTAGACTTGTGGCCAAAGGTTTCACTCAGAAAGGAGGCATAGATTATAGAGAGACCTTCTCTCCTGTGTCCAAGAAGGACTCACTTAGAATCATTATGGCATCGGTAGCTCATTACGATTTAGAACTGCACCAAATGGATGTGAAAACAACTTTTCTGAATGGGAGTTTAGAGGAAGAAGTCTATATGGATCAACCTGAGGGTTTCTCCATTAAAGGAAAAGAACACCTGGCTTGCAAACTTAAGAAATCAATATATGGACTTAAACAAGCTTCCCGGCAGTGGTATCTTAAGTTTCATAATACCATTACTTCTTTTGGATTTAAGGAAAACACTGTTGATCGGTGTATATATCTGAAGGTTAGTGGGAGTAAGTTTATATTTCTGATTTTGTATGTTGATGACATATTGCTTGCCACCAGTAATTTTGGTTTATTACATGAAACCAAAAAGTTTCTCTCTATGAATTTTGAAATGAAAGATATGGGTGAGGCATCTTACGTGATAGGAATTGAAATATTCCGGGATCGATCACGTAGATTGTTAGGATTGTCTTAGAAGGCTTATATCGAAAGAGTTCTCGAAAGATTCGGCATGAATAATTGTTCAGCTGGTGATGCCCCTATTCAGAAAAGGGGATAAATTCAGCCATATGCAATGTCCGCAGAATGAATGGGAACGAAAACAGATGGAAGGAATTCCTTATGCTTCTGCAGTAGGAAGTTTAATGTATGCACAGACTTGCACTAGACCAGACATCAGTTTTGCAGTTGGTATGTTGGGAAGATACCAAATTAATCCTGGATTGGATCACTGGAAAGTTGCAAAGAAAGTGATGAGGTACTTGCAGGGAACGAAGGATTACATGCTCACATTTAGGAGGTCTGATAATCTAGAGGTGATTGGCTACTCAGATTCGGATTTTGCTGGATGTGTTGACAGTAGGAAGTCCACTTTTGGTTATTTATTTCTATTAGCTGGAGGAGCAATATCATGGAAAAGTGCGAAGCAAACCATCACTGCTTCATCCACTATGGAAGCTGAATTTGTGGCATGCTTTGAGGCCACGGTTCATGGATTGTGGTTGCGAAATTTTATCTCAGGACTTGGGGTTGTCGACTCTATTGCCAAGCCGCTGAGGATTTATTGTGATAACGCCGCAGCTGTATTTTTCTCTAAGAATGACAAGTATTCTAATGGTGCTAAACACATGCAACTGAAATACTTTGCCGTTAAAGAAGAAGTTCAGAAACAACGAGTGTCAATTGAACACATAAGCACACTGCTCATGGTTGCAGATCCATTGACAAAAGGATTACCACCAAAGACATTTAAGGAACATGTTAATAGAATGGGTATTGAACGTAGCACATAACAGTTGCTATTTTTATGAAATAAATCGCATTATGTTATTTGTTTTATTTGACACTTTGAGATCTTAATAAAGATGTTTCTGTTTGATACATTCTGTTCTAAATGTGTACGTACATGTATGAGAATAAAATGTATGATGACAAGAATAGTCTCTGACAAGGGACATTATTGTTGGACCTTATGAACACACTCATTTCTTACAGACTAATTAAATAGGTTACTAATGTTGTGGTACATGAAAGGGACTATGTTGTTTTATTGACATGAAACCGTCATGACTCGCATTACTAGGTTATTTAATTATAATATTATGATGACCCACTGAAAACCAAGATGAATATGACTTATGGCGCATCTAATGTCTAATCTGTTAAACTCTAACATTAAGCTATCATATGTGCCAAGTGGGAGAATGTAAGACTAATTTTCTAAATCAGTTTTTAATGACCCACATGATGAGACGCATGTGCTGGCAGCAGTTATGTTTTCACGGAGTTCTTGCTAACGAATTCAGGGGAATGGTCTCGAATCTCCAACTATGATGGGCACGTGGAGAATAACGGTCTTGGGGAAACCGGTCCTCTCTCCACCCATAAAAGGAACCTTCAGAATACCCATCGATTGATATCTGAAAGAGTGTATTGGAATAGGGTAAGAGAGAGAAACAGGTTTTCTATTTTAAAGAAGGCTGAAGCTGAGGATTTACTGTGCTGAAGACTGAAGCAAAGGGTTTACTGATCTGAAGATTTGAAGCAGTCAAATATTTACAAAACAAAATGGAGTCAGGTAATAAATTCATTAATGTTCAAATTTCGCTTTATATGATGCTGGTAAAGAATTTGAAAGTTCTAGGTCCTGTAATCAAATAACTGATATTGATTACTAAACAGATTATAAAATTATAACATGAGTGTCCAAAAAGAAATTATTGGATTTATCGGCGAAAATGTTGGCGATCATTGACAAACTTAAAAAACATACACAAATATTCATTTGTTTTTCAATTTTTTGAATATCTAAAGCAACAAGAACATCAAATAAACACATTGCCATATGAATATGGAAAGAAAACCAATATATAAGATGTATAAGACGTCTAGTGATACATCACACATAAAAAATGAATCGTGTCCTGGATCTTGAGTCCTTACTCATTAATCACCAAAAAAATATAATCAATGTATCTCATATACGATGAAATCAAGTAAATAAACTAAACAACTTATTCTCTCTCCCCCTTTTTTGAGCGAAGGTAATTGCTCTAGAATGGCTCTGCCTGTAGAGCTAGAAAGCCCTGGTGATCGTCATGGACTATTTCGTCATCTAGAAGTGCGTGGGAATTGATGTACGCTAGAAGAACTAGAAGAATGATGAGGTAGTAGATCCTCATCAAGTCTTGTTATCACCAAAGTTGTAGCTGCCACTAAAAGATATATCCTATTCAGGACGGTAGAGGAAGGGCAGCTAAACCGATGACACTTCAAGATTCCCAATCACCACTAGATAAGATGGTTGTCACAATGAAAGGGATTCTTAGTTAATTATTTTGATCCAAGTTGAAGGTGTATATATATATATATAAGCCAAGCGAAGACCCTGGGGGGATTTGATATGAAATTTAGGGAAATGCCCAGAGAGATGATTTAACTGATGATGCAGACCTCTTAACACCTTAGATAACTTACTTGATGAAGGATTTGACAATATCTACAAGCACAAGCAAGACCGAGACACAAGACTCAGAAAATGACCAATTTTCCAAGGGGAGCTAATTGCCTTAGGGGCCAGTGCCTGATCTAAATGGGAAGACGAAGTCCAACCAAGATGACTATGAAGTTCTTGGGGTTTTTCAGGATGGCTGCAAATACCCAAATGCCAAAAATTCAAATTTCTAAGTAGTTTCAGCCTTAGGAATTTTTATGGTTACTACAAAGTAGGGTTTTAAAGACTGACAGATGGATGGAATAATGAAATAGAAAGCGTACCTTATGATGTGTACCTGGATATTATAGATGAATGCCGAAATAGTGAGGATTACTTTCGCAAAGATCAAATGGAAGATTTGATGAAAATCCAACTCGTTCCAAATGCCCAAGTCAAGAAGTGTGCCCCTCTTCCTGCCAAGCCAAGGAAAATCAATTAGATTGATAGGAAAATGAGCTACTACAAACAATAAACAAATGATGAGAGAAATGATTGATCATAGAAAAAATCACACCATGTATGATCAAATCCCAAAGAGAAACAACAGTGGGTTTCCCCAAATGGTGTGCCCCTCCCAAACGATCTCTCTGCCTGCAACAAATATAATCCACAAGAAAAATGCAAGATTCTACATAAAAATATTTCAGCGCAATGGGAAAGTAGTTTCAATAACAATTGCCAACATTCGATCCACAATAACACAAGCATTTCTCACAAAAGAATTTTCTCTATTCCAGTAGCTAAAGCCAAACGTCCCTTTACATTGGTGGAGGCATCTCTCTTAAATAGATCGAGAGTGATGTCCACATTCTAACTAACTTCATTCGATGATTGAGATTAAAAGATCATCGACAATGGGGATTACATTTTTCATTTCATACATGGATCACCCATAATGAGGGGGTGCACTTTTGCCTATAGCGCCTTAGTTGGGAAAGATACATCATGATGAAATAATTTAACAATGTGGTACATGATGGGTGTCACCTTAGGGGCTCAATTCACCCTAGGAACCAACTTTAATACATAACAATAAGATATGACGTGATAACACATGGTATGCCAAGGTGAGGGGCACTCCAACAAGGAGGACGTCTTCACTGGGAAAGCCAAAATAATAAGTGTGGACCATGTGCTAAGAAATAATGATGAAGAATGATCCATAAAGCTAAGATACATCATAATAAATCATCCCATGCCACGTCCTAGCCATATATTAGCCTAACTAATTGTTTTGAGGTAGCCATAGTTCATTTTTTATGAATAAAAATGTTGATGACCTTTGCAAGAAGATAAAACTGTCCATAACGCCATTTCCTTTTCCCAAAATCATGATCTAAGTGTGCCAATGGAATCAGAGACCCAATATCCACTAATGGTGACTACAAATACCTCATGAATCCATCTAGATATGCCTCTTATGACAAAAATAAATAATCCGGTGACAGGCTACACATCCAAACCACAAGGCATCATACAAGCAGAAGGGAAGGATCCAAGCCAAACACTCTAGAGCTAGAGACACAATACAACATGGAATCTATCTAAAACAAAGGTTCAAGTGGGGGGAAAGGTCTTCAATCTCACAAGTCAAGGGTCAATCTCAAATATGGAAGAAACGTATGGGTGGACGAAGGTGAAAAGTGGAGCCAACATACCAAGGTAAGACTAAGTCTGCATAAGGTAGGCAATACTAGTGAGCACATAAAAAAGTCTTAACATTCAAGATCATATATTCTCTAACTATAACAAGTCTATAAGAGCAATGCAATACAAAAATCACCATTATTAGTTACCGTATCAAGTTAAAGCCATTAGAGGAAATTTGGATGAAAAATGGCCTCCTAAGCAAAATAATAAAAAATGCTGTGTAGCCAATTTTTTATACTTTTTCACTTTTATCGAAGTTGCCTCAGGTTATTTCACTTTTATCAAAGCTACCTTAAATATATATTTCATATTAAAATCAATTTATGAGGACTAAGTTTGATGTAGTGTTTTCACCCAAAATAAGGAAATAAAATTAGATACACAATTCCATCTTAAAAGTTATTTGACTTTTATGGTGTATAATATTATTATTATAATATATTAATTATAATATAATAGTATAAAATATTAATATTAGTTAAAAGTTATTAGACTCAACTTTTGACGGTTATTATAAAATATTAATTATAATATAATATTATTATATATTAGTTATGATATTAGTTAAAAGTGGTTAAACCCAATTTTTGGCGGTTATAATGAAATATTAGATAATATTAATTACTATTACTATTATATATTGGTTACATGTCACCTAAAATATGATGTGTATATTAGTTACGTTGTTAGTTATTATTATAGATTAAATACAAATTATATATTAGTTAAAAGTTGTTAGACCAACTTTTGGCGGTTATTATAAAATATTAATTATAATATAATATTATTATATTTTAGTTATAATATTAATTACTATTACTATTATATATTATTTATTGGTCACATATTACCTAAAATATGGACGAAACTTTTGACGGTTATTATAATAATATTAATTATAATATTTTATTATTATTATATATTAGTTATAATATTAATTACTATTATTGTATGTTATATATTGGTCATGTATTGCCTAAAACATGGATGGGTATCTGACTAAGTAATATTTTTGGACCGAGTAATATTTTTTAACCGAGTTAAAGGTATTGGACCGAGTAATATTATTATATATTAGTTATGATATTAATTATTTTTACTATTATATATTACAAATGAGAGAAGTTTTACCTAAAATCAGTTAGCATATTAATTTCATTTTCAATAGCCAAGATAATTTTGGGCAACTTGGGCAGCCCGTAGACAAATTATATTATTAAAATAATTCACCCATCCCCAAATTTATATTAAAAAATTGTTAGTTATTATTATAGATTAAATACATATTATATATTAGTTAAAAGTTGTTAGACCAACTTTTGGCGGTTATTATAAAATATTAATTATAATATAATATTATTATATTTTAGTTATGATATTAATTACTATTACTATTATATATTATTTATTGGTCACATATTACCTAAAATATGGACGAAACTTTTGACGGTTATCATAATATTAATTATAATATTTTATTATTATTATATATTAGTTATAATATTAATTACTATTATTATATGTTATATATATTGGTCATGCATTGCCTAAAACATGGATGGGTATCTGACTAAGTAATATTTTTGGACCGAGTTAAAGTTATTGGACCGAGTAATATTTTTCGACCGAGTTAAATTATTTGACCCATTAATATTTTTGGACCGAGTAATATTTTTTAACCGAGTTAAAGGTATTGGACCGAGTAATATTATTATATATTAGTTATGATATTAATTATTTTTACTATTATATATTACAAATGAGAGAAGTTTTTCCTAAAATCAATTAGCATATTAATTTTATTTTCAAGATAATTTTGGGCAACTTGGGCAGCCCGTAGACAAATTATATTATTAAAATAATTCACCCATCCCCAAATTTATATTAAAAAATTGTTTAAGACCTATACAGTATTTTAAATTTAAAGCAATTTCATTGGCTAACACATGATGACATGGAATTTGAATTAGGGTTGAAAGACCCATTTTGAGTTGAAATTTTCTCTAATGTACTAAGATGAGCAAGACAATTTAGTAGCATCCAAATACACATTTATACCTATCTTTGATAAAACTAACTCCAACTGTATGGGCAAGGGAAATATATCAATTGCCTGCTCTACTAAGTGAGCAATGGCTACAACAAGTCCATCTTAATGGATCACCTAATGATAAGTCTTGTCATGGGATACTGCTGCTGATCAAAAGAAATGGCTTTGTATGGCTGTACCGTCGATGATCACTGATAAAACATGCTCAATACATTAGGGACCGGCATTGGCTGGAAGAAAAATATAGTTTGTTGCTGCATGGTAGTTACAATTACAATGTATGTGATAACCTCTGGCTTTTGTAGGGACAAGTGCTCTAAGGGAGAGAGTGCTTGAGAACCTCAGAAATATCTAGTTTGCAACACCCCACTCATCGTCCATGAACATGCAGCCGAACATCTGCTTCATCTTCAAATGTACTTGTTCCTGTATCAAGCAAACATTCAACCAATCTCTATAGACCAACTATTAGTACTGTATATGTGATAGAGGAAATCATGCTATAATAAAAATGCTTAAACAAAATGCAAAAATAAACACCTAATCTATGAACTGTTAAGAAATTTAAATTTATTAATTGAAAAAGGAAAAGCACACATGCAAGCAAGTAAAAGGCTAGACTCAATGGCAAAAAGGAAAAACTAACTATTGCTCCAGTAAGCTTTTTCAGTCCTAATCTAAAGCAAAATGATAAGAGTCATCACTAAGTCATACCCCTCAGATGGAATTGATTCATAGGCATTTCGAAAATGTACCCTTCCTCAGTGGACATAGTCCCTTAGATGGAATTGTTTCATAGGAATTTCGAAAATGTACCCATGCTCGGTGGATAATTAATACATGTTACCTTCAAAATGTTCCACTGTAAACGGGCCCAACCATAGGTTCCCTCATCTTCTGGATATGAGATCAAACACATGATTTTCCATGATGACTCTATCACCAAGATTGAACCTACGACGGTTTGTAGATGAAGGAATGACTTCGATATCATGACTAGGTATAATGGAGACATGAACATTGCCTCAGACTAAAGGATGTTGGCTTCTTTGGTCCCTTTTAGGATTTATTGCATTGAAGTATGCAAGACCTCCATCCACCGGAAGAACAACTCTCTTGATCAAGATCTCTCTTACTTCACTTATCTCTTCATTAGAATGCATGTTGGATTCATTAGGCTATGGAGATGGGATGTGTGTAGGTGTTTCACCCACGGTCCAAAAATTGTGAAAAACCCTTTTTATGTGATTGGATACAGGAGAAGGCATGTGGGGATGATCATGTTGTTGACTGGTGCCGCCTTAAGTAGTAATTGGTAATTTATATCTTATGGAAGCCATTGAAACAAATGAAAAATTTGTTCACTGTGAAAATACCCAACGTAAATAGGATAGAAACTCCATGAATGGACACATAATATGATATGTAATTGATATGATAAAAATATGATGATTTACAAATGTATAAGGCCATATAAATATTTACTGGAAGGGCACAAGATGACTCTTTGTAAAGAGTTATAACCTTTAATAACTAATATTATCATTAATATTAATATATAGATGTTATTTATTATGTTATTATTTAATATGTTATATGTATTTTATATTTTATATAACATTGCCTTTCGCTTAGAGATGCTTTTTTCTTAAAGCATATTGAAAGGAAAGGCTTACATCTTGATTTTTGGAATGTCATCATCTTCTCGATCTTCTTGTGTTGCTTGCTATACTTGACGAAACAAGATGATATGAATGACGAATTCCATGGAAAAATTGTCGTATCATCTTTGAAGTTGTCTATCCGAGATCTATCTTCATTGGTATTCTTTGGTGACTGTCTTGTTGGATGGAATTTCTCGTTTGCTGCTCAGTTTGTGTTCTTTCTTGTTTGAAAACATAATTCCTCTGTTTAGGTTCATTTTGACATTGTCATTGGTCAAAATGCCTTTTATAATTTGGGTGTCGATAATGAGTTCTTGTTGATTGTTCTTTTACTACATTGGATTCTTTTTTCTCAACTTGAATTCTTTTTCTTGAGAGTCTGGATGCTTTCTTTTGGATTTGTTCTAATTTATTCTTTAAGAGATCGTTATTATTCTAGATCTTCTTGAACTTTTCTTCTTGCAACACTTTGTGCTTTTTTAATTTCTTGATTGTTCCTTTAGTTCTTGATTAAAATTTCTCAGTGGAAGGTTTTCTTCTTGCTTTTCGAGTATTTTCCCTTTAACATCTTCATTAACATGTTTTGACTTTCGAATACTTTTTAATTTTTTGATCTTTGTAACTAATGTTTTGTTATGATTCTTTAGTTGAAATACTTCTTCAACATTGCTTTTTAATGTGTTATTGATTTTTGTAATTTCTAGCTTATGCGTTTTTTTAGTGTCGTCATACTTCTGTTGTAGTTCTTTCTTTTGTTCTCGATGTCGATATATCTTTGATTCCCTATTTTCTAACTTTTCTTGAACTTTCACAATTTCTTTATCCTTGTTATTCAGGAGTGCGTTCAAACGTGTCAGTTCTTCTTCTGCTTTTTACTATCGTCAACTTTCTTCTTGATATATTGGTTGTGTGACTTTCAATTATGGAGCTTTTCATTTCGTAATTCCTCAATGTCTAAGTCACCAGACACGAGGACACAAGACACTAGGATTCGAATGTACGACACAGACACGATGACCCCCAAAATTAGGACACGTTATATATATATTAAAAATATAAACATATAGATCCAAATTTTTACAAATATTCAATAGAAATCAGAATCAATGCACATTTAAAATTAACATTAGTATTTACTAATTAGTATTACACATTTGCAAATCAAATCAGTAATCATAATAAGATTATGAGACACATAGATAATTCATGATACAGTATACTCATGATAGTCATAGATCAAGATGTCAATATTAAGAACCACATTTCTCATTAAGTCATCAAAATCAAAATGTATTGCATAGATATCGGAATGCCACTGTCAAATGCCAAATAGACAAATAGTAATAGTAAATAGAAAAAGGGGTAGACCAAGATGGAAGAATGAAGAATCTCATCTATCAATAGCCCTCCTCCATGCTTGAACTCATCACTGCTCTCTTCTTCTTCTTCCTTCTCCTCCTCGTCCTCCTCTCCGCCCATCTGAGGATCAATATCTGCTGGTGTGGAGGATGACCCCTCCAAAGGATCACTCTCATCAAACGTCATCGACTCTAGCACTGGGTCA
>LPNX010497214.1:112241-179802 GCA_001517045.1 Pseudotsuga menziesii | reverse complement strand
CCCCCCCCCCCGAATTTCGCTAAAATTTGGGGGTGGTCTCCACACATCTCCAATGTGCGTTTCCCCGCTTACGTGCTCCCGTGTCCCAGAAACTTGGGGGAACATTGAATAAAAGCAACTATAAATGACTCTACAACACTAACAACTCAAATCAACACTAACAACTCAAATCATTGAAATGACCTTTCCCCTAGATAAATCTTGTGATAAATTCAAACAATGAGCAAATTAGCAATGAAAGGTGTCCAAAATGAAAATACTTGTGGATATTTAGTTTCCACAATCATGCCAACGACCTTGCAAACTGGTGCATTGTCCGTGATGATTTGTACACAAGAATCAACACCTACTTCTTCAATGGTTTTGATGAATAACTCACACATAAAATGTGCATCCTTGTATTTCCCAAGAGCATTTAACGCTTTCAAGAATATCGGTCCATTTTGGGAAGATACCATGAAATTGATGAGTGGATGGCGTGTTGGATCCATCCATCCATTAAAAACAATACTCACTCTTGTTGAGGGCCATGTTGATCTAATTGGCTCAAGAATTTTATACACCTCTTCTTTGCCTTAACCAACAATGTGGTTCTAAGCTCCTCTGAACCAAGAGGCACATAACGAGATGGAGCTCGTTCAATGAGACTTCGACACATCTCAATAAACAATGGTGACCGTGCAACATTGAATGAGATGAAGTTGAGGTAGAAAAAGAATGCAATGGTGAGGCCCACCTCTTCTCGCGCCTCTTGTTGGAAAATCTTGTGCATTGGACCACTTAAAGTTGGCCTCTTTCTTGCTGGATATGTATCACCTCTGCTAGGTGGAAATGGAGGCTGAATGCTAGAGGGTTTCCTTAAGAATGGAAGAGGATCCTCATTCTTTTTCTTGCTTGCTGCTGCTACATTACCTAAACCTTCTTGATCCTCTTTTCCTATATCCCTCCTTTGGGTAACACTCATTGCTTTACATGAAGAAATCCCACAAGAAGGAAGGGCCAACAAATGGCCCTTAACTTGGTAGTATGTGCTCTTAAACTGATTCCTGCAAAAATTGCAAGTCCAAGACACATTGCTTGACTCAAACTCTGTGAGGATCTTTTCTAGGACCCTTGCGTTAAGTACACAAGCAACTGTAGTACAAGAGACCCTAGAGGGCACTTAGAATTAACTATCCCTTACTCCATCTCACATCAAAATTTGTGGGCTCTGTGAAAAATTTATCATTACAAAAGATGGTCAAGAGTCTTTAGATTTAACATTCATTTAACCGGTGCTTTTAGTTGGCCTTTAATTTCTTTTGTAACCCTCTTAGAATTTTACATGTGCTTAAAATCAAAACTATTTGCAACTTTCATCAAGGGTATTTGCATTTCATTTCATTAGCCTTTTGGCTAGCATTCATTTATAGATAGAGCATTCATACTGATGTTTGTAATGATTGAAGTGGCAACTTGCTTCGAGGGCTAAAAGGAACAATCCAGTGACATAGGCTACAGATCCATTCCACAAGGCATCATACAAGCAAAAGGGAACGATCCAAGCCACACACTCCAGAGCTAGAGACACAATACAACATGGAGTCTATCCAACACAAAGGTCCAAGTGGGGGGGAAAGGTCTTCAATCTCACAAGTCAAGCTTCAAGTCAAGGATCAATCTGAAATATGGAAGAAATGTATGGGTGGATGAAGGTGAAAAGTGGAGCCAACATAGCAAGGCAAAACTAAGTCTGCATAAGGTAGGCAAGACTAGTGAGCATACAAAAAAGTCTTAACATTCAAGATCATATATCCACTTACTATAACAAGTCTATAAGAGTAATGCAATACAAAAAACACCAATATGAGTTACCATGTCAAGTTAAAGCTAATAAGATGAGCAAGACAATTTAGTAGCATCCAAATACACATATATACTTGTTTGGCTATATACATGTCTATGATAAAACCAACTCCAATTGCATGGGGAAGGGAAATATATCAGCCGCATGCTCTAGTAAGTGAACCATGGCTACAACAAGTTCATCTCAATGGATCACCCAAAGCTAAGTCCTATCATGGGATATTGTTGTTGATCAAAAGAAATGGCTCTGGCTGGTTGTACCACCGATGATCACTGATAAAATATTCTCAACACATCTGGGACTAGCATTGCCTGAAAGAAAATTATAGTCTGTTGTATCATGGCAACTCTAGATACAATATATGTGATAACAAGTCCTCTACCACTGCTACTTCTACCATTTCCTATATATCTATCTCCCTTTGATTGAGATTATTGCTGTGACACTGGTGGTTTCAGTGGTGTCACTCTCAAACTACTCATACTTCCATGTCTCCATGTCCTCTGTATCATCCGCTAACCAATCAGGGGCTGCCTCCATAATAGGTTCCTCATTCTCTACTCTCCATGCAACAATGGTGTCAATCCCATCCAATGAAATGGCCTCCATGTCAGGTTTTTATCCAACATGTACGAGGATCATAAATTTATTAAATTGGAATACATAAATTACCCAAGGGACATAAATTACAAGTTATAATGAATTATAATTTAATTTGAAATTTTATAACATGTTACGCTTCTTGATGTGTATTTTTTCAAATACACTCTAGTTGCCCTCACAACTAGAAGAGCTACATGTCTAGTTAAGCACCCAAACAACAAGCTTTTAGAGATGAGGTACTCGTGAACCATAGGCTTCTCACCAAGTATCTACAATGAATTGGACATAAGAGAAGACATCGATAGTTTGAAATTAAAAACAAAGAAAGTAAAGAAATTGAATTTTGTAACAAGATGAAGCTTACTTGGCAGTATGTTCTCCCTGTCAATAATAGCCATCTCAAACCCAAATGTTCCCATGGCCCTCCTATAGACTTCCAATTCTTTGGAAATCTCTAAACGGTTAGATGCACTTGACACCATCCTGTGGACACACTCTAAGAACCCATCCTTTACCTTTGCATCAAATTAAATCCATAAGAGTAAGAGAACGCGAGGTTGAGGTATGGCCCTCTGCAACATGAATGGTACGATTGTTTCATCGTTGATCAATCATTCCCCATATCAATTATTCTCTCTCATGCTCCTTTTCCTCATAATAGGTATGAATGGCCTCTTTGGCCCTATCCATGCAATGTTATCAAAACTGGACCAATCATCAAACTGGTAAAGCCCAAAAATATTAACCAGATCGAAATCGAGAAAAAATCGGACCAAAATATAGGTCGTATGCCCAAATATGCAAAGTTTCTCATGTATATAACAAGTATGGGTGCATATAGCCAAAAGAGCACCAAGTGCAATTCATCTTTGAACTAAAATAAGGCTTTTAAATGGTCCCTAGAGCCCAAAAATAAGAATAGTACTAATCAATAACTATAGTCTAGTCTACTATATGATCGTATGGTATGGCTAGTCTAGACTCTAGTTGTGCATAGTAGACACCCTGCAATTTTGATGAAAACTCCTAATCCAAGCATTAAAAAAAGGTAGGAAAACATCACATGCCTAGTAAGTAATTTTGCTTTAGTGAAGGGTACATTTTGACTAAGGTCATGACAAAGGAGTTAAGCAATCAACACCACCAACATCAAGGTACATTGAGGGGTTGATTCCCTTGATTAAAAGCCAATCCCCTACCCTCATACATGATAGAATCAAGTGGAAATGTTGGAATCTTGAAACTCTGAATACTGTTAAGTTTGTTGAATTTTGAATAGGATCTAAAATTCTACTTTTTGCATATGAAGTCCAATGAGGTTGGAACCACTCTCAAACATTCTGAAACAATTAATGGTAATGTTTAAAATTTAAGTAAAAGTGGTATACTCCTTATCTGTCTTTTTTTATCCTTTTATTCTCTTTACCTTTCATTTTTATATCCTTTTACTTTAGGAATTTAACATTACCATTTAATGTTGTTGATGATTACTCAGGTTAGTTTTTTGCTATTAGTGTAAACTTTTTCTTGTTTTTAATTTTTTTTTTAATTTTTAAGGCCCAGCAGCACTGTTGTACGATGCAATACAAAACTGGCCAGTTCGGTACAGAAATGACCGATCAAGTGAAAAAAGGACGGTTCCATACCAAACCAGTCGGTTCCTGTGCAAAATCGGCCGGTTTAGTACAAAACTGACCATTTATGGTTCATGATGACAGTTCAAACTGGCTGGGTGCCTAAACCGGTTGGACAGTTTGGGTGCCTAAAATAGCCAGATCAGTGAATTTTGTGAGAACTGAATCGGTTTTGATAAGACTGTATCCATGGCCTCATATAGGTAGAGCATTATGGGCTTGTCTCCATCAACCAAGCGAAGAACCTTTACCATAGGTTTGTTGATGGTACACACCTCCTTCACTCCATCCCAAAAACTCTCCTAGTATAACACTAGCCTGAATATGGCCCATCCCTCCGGTTTAGTGCTAATTGATAAAGCTTTCCACTCACCTGAAAGGAACATAGTCTGCAATACCCATAAAGAATTAAGGAGAGACTGAAGAGAGATGAAACTAGTGGCAAGGCGAGTGATGGAAAGACGCACCAACTCCTTGTCACCGGTGAATTGTCTCATCAAGGTAAGCATAGAAGCATGATTGTATATAAATTTGGTGATGCTTCTTGTTGAATCAATGGCATCCCCGATAAAATCAATCTTTCCCATATCCTCTAAGATCAAGTCAATACAATGCGCTACACAAGGAGTCCAAAACAATGTAGGATACCTGTCCATAAGCATCCTGCCAGCGACCACATAATTCACGACATTGTTCGTTGTGACTTGGACAACATGCTGCAAACTATCTCTTGGATGAGAACCCATCCAATAGTTGACATAGTAATGTTGCATCTTTGACCTGTGTAGATGCATCCACGAATTTTATAATCATTGTCCCTTGGCACAAAGATTCAAGAAATTGAGAAGGGTCCTACCCTTCCCATTAGTTTGACCATTTGATATCACAGTGCATTCTGTGACCTCCCATGAATCTCGAAGCTCCCGCACCTAGAAGTACAATCGACCTTTTCATTTTCAAGGATGTGCCCTCTCAACTCCTCATAAGTGGGTGGCTTATACCTCGAGTCGACAATAGCAACAACACCTAGTTGTCCACCGGGCGTGGATCTCACAACAAAGAAAGTATATGTAGTTGAAGGAACTGTGGAAGGTGAGGATAAGGTCTTAGTCCCCCTCCTCTTGAAGTGTGTACGATTTTCTCGGATCCTAATGCCACTCTCACTTGATGTTCATGCCTCAAAGATTTCCTTTCTTCTTTCCTCTTGAAAATACCTTCAATCGTGAGTTTGGCTGTATGAATGATTTATGGAGTGGAGTTTCTACAAATATCCACCTCATGCCCTGTAATTTCTGTGAGGTGGTATTGACTCTTGAGCCTACTTATTCCCCCCGTTATCTCCTTCCCATACAAATTACAAGAATGTTCTTGTTGATTGTGGATCAATAGGCTTTGCATACTCCCATAATGGATTCAAAGTCTTTGGCATGTTTGTAATATGGAAACTAGTTTGAAACTTTGAACCTATAACATAAAAAAACCCGCTTTCTGTTTTAGCATACTTCATTGCAAAAAATTGCAAATCAAACAAACATGGGAAAATGAATGAGATTTCATCCATACAAATATTATTTCAAATTTGGTTTTGAAAAGGGAAAATTCATGGGCAAAGGAATCACCCTAGGGAAAGATAGAATGTTTTTTGTGAGGGCTGCAAATTGGAAAAATAACAGGCGGTCCTTGGTAAATGATCCAATAAATTGTGTTTTTGAAGACGGAAAACTTATTTACATTTCTAAACTATCAATCTTTGCATTGGAATAATTAAAGTTGATAGTTAGGATCATCTACATGTAGAAATATTGACAAAAGTTTCAGACTTCTGTCAAACACTTAGTTTAAACTTTACCTAGATTTCAGAATTAAAACTTGTCATTAATAAAAACACCTCTCATGCATTTTAATCAATAACCCAACAAGCTGAAATACTGAAACTAAGTCTGTAGCAGCAGAAAAATCACATAAAAAGCAACAGA
Source organism: Pseudotsuga menziesii (assembly GCA_001517045.1). Classification (NCBI taxonomy): domain Eukaryota; kingdom Viridiplantae; phylum Streptophyta; class Pinopsida; order Pinales; family Pinaceae; genus Pseudotsuga; species Pseudotsuga menziesii. The sequence continues at coordinate 173,743 of LPNX010497214.1, read as the reverse complement.
CTGATAAACACATCAAACAACAGAAATTTGGTCAATGTGACCGTAGAGAAACCGGTCCAAGAGAAATTTTATCGCAGCATTTATCAAGCAGAAAATTAATTTACAGCAGCGTTTATTTCAGCATTAAATGACTGTACCAGATTTATCGATTTTCGTGTCCACCTTGATTTCTGTGCCCACCTCTAATTCTGTTCCCACCTCGACTTTCTTGCCCAGCTGACTGTATGGATTGTACGGATTTCTGTGCCCAATTTTGTTTTTCTCTTCTCGAAAATTGTGCCTAGAAATTTGTGCCTCTGCTGTGCTGTATGGACTGTACGGAACAATACAACTCAGCAGAAATAAATGCGTTAAGAAACTGTCCAACTCTTTGGGATTTGTGCCCACTTGAGAATTTTTTTCTCCTTGGGATTTGTGCCCACTTGAGAAAAATTGCAGCTCTCTCTCTCTCTCTGCAAATAATTCAACCAAATGCTCACTCTTGGAAATGCTTTCCTTCAACTTGTCTTGCACACTACTCTAGGCTCTCTTATAATTTGAGAGTGACTTTTCACCTTCCCCATTCCCTAAATCCAAAGGCCAAGATTAAATCTTGCCTTTTCAAGATCAAGGGTTGATAAACTTTCCCCACAAAAGCAGTTACATTTAATTTTAATAAAGTCACATTTACTTTATGAAACAAGTGCACTTTATCTCATAAAGTCACTTTAAACTTTATAAAGAGTCCCATTTACATACGAGTCACTTGCATGGGTATTTATACAAACATCATTCTCATTGTAATATTATCTCTTATCAATCATATATTTTATTATTTTAATGGATTACCCTAATCTGGTTTTTTTGTGCTGGTTATTTTTATAAGAAACGAAGTTTCTTCGTTTCAAAGTTCCTCTGCAACTTTGGAAGATAGAGAATGATAAGCAACAATAAGTATGAGAATTCAGGGAATTTGAGCTTGATGGTGCCAATTCCTTTATGTTTGAGGCTGGATTTATCTACAAAATATACTATACCATCTAAATTGTCATTCAATTCTTTAAAGAAATTTTTTTAACAAGGCATGTGCAGAAATCTTTTTAATAAGTCATGTGGCAGATAGCACCAATTTCGATTAGCCAAGGATCTCTCCAAGAAGCAAATAAAGCATTGAACAAAACTTCATTTACACCAATATTGCAATGTGTCAAAATAAAATGAGCAAATTTATGAGCTTTACCTCTTTCTTCTTTTTGCTCTTTCTTCTTTGTGATCTTCTCCCAAGGAATTCTATAAGTTTTTGCCTCCTGTTCCTTCTTGCCACAGCGAACACATTGAAGACCAAATCTTCCACTGTGGTTATGTCTACCCCCTGCCTCTGAAATTCTTTCGTCCTTGTCCTCTTTTTTGCTTTCTCTCTTAGAAGAATCATGTGATTGATTATTTCCTTACTGAGCATGGAACATAGTCTCTCCAATGGGTTGAACTGTCTTCCGGTTCCGGTCTGAGTTGACCCTTGACTGATTTGACTCCCAGTTCCGAGTTTTAAAACATTGAGAGGAAGTATAGCAGTTTGCAGGCTCAGGAATTTTGTCCATGGAAGAAGCTTTTCTCTTGGATCTTGCTTTGCTTCTGTAGTGTTGGCATCGAGAATTGCAGAGCAGTTTTTTTGCTCCTGACAGGCCTCAGAGTGCCTTCAAAGAATCCTCCCAAGAGGATGCATTGTCATTGAGAGCGCTGTGTGAAAGATCCGGGAGGAAAAACCTGTGTTGGGTTCATTGGTCTCTTCTTCCCAGAGCTACAGTAACAAGAAGAAACAAAGTGTGTTGTCAAAGGTGGATTAGGGTTTGTAGAGATGAATACAAATGTCATTGGAAGTGAATAAACATAGTGAGATAGCATGCATAGATGCAAATGTAGGTTTAGGATTTTTCCTTAATGTATAAACACCCAGGTCGAGGCAGAGAAGATGTAAGATGCAGTTTTGAGCACACATAGGAGAGATAACATATATAGAGGAGATAGGTTAAACACGTAAGTATGCAGGTTTGAAGGACCGTACACAGAGGTAGCAGGCTGGAGTAGACTGAAAGAGAATAGAAAGTATACCACAAGTAATCATGGAGTTATGAAAAAGACCATGGCTCTGATACCACCTCACAGGCTTGGGATAAATCCAAATGCTGGGATGAATTTGTATTAACATGAATCATATATAAATACAATGCTGAACGACCTTGAGTTTTCATCTTCCAAAAAGTCCTTTGGATTTCATGGTGGCTCTTCAGCTTATTTTATTTAAGTATTCCATAATTTAATGTGCACAATAACCTAATATTTACAATAAACCATATCCCTAAGGATTTTAGGTATCTAACACCATTTAGTATTTTACTGATATTTTTGTCTAATAAGATGTATACCATTTTCTTGAATAGGATTTTGTCTTAAGTAAGCTATAGCATGCTGCTGGTTTTGTTTGAAAATCTGAATATGCAAATGAATTTTGTAATTTACTATAAAATATTCAAGATCTAAATCATGCTTCTTTGTCTTGATCTCTACAGCTACCTTTTCATGAGAGGTGGAGACTAATAGAGAAGGAAATAATTGAACCTCGTACACATGACATTAAAACAAATGCACTATATTGTTATGACATGGAAGCATTTCGGGTAACTCTGTCTGCTGTTTTTTCTTTCATCTTGTTAATTGGTTGTTTAAACCATTATGTAGCTGCTAAAGGAATTTGTTTCAAAGGATTGAATAAATAAGATTGTTACTATGCAGGTCAGAAGAAAAGACTTTTGGATGCTTTCAGCAGTTGGTAAAGTACTAAAGGATTTCATCCCAAGGCTTTCACATGAAGCAGACGGTCTTATATTTCAGGTATCTTGTTAAGTGGTTACAAGATGCCCTATGCAAGACATTATCTATATATCCAGTCTTACTAACTATAAAGTACTAAAGGATTTCATCCCAAGGCTCTCACATGAAGCAGACGGTCTTGTATTTCAGGTATCTTGTTAAGTGGTTACAAGATGCCCTATGCAAGGCATTATCTATATATCCAGTTTTACTAACTATAATGCAAAGTTTCAAACAATAATGTTATCGCCAGTTTTCAACATATTTACATGTGATGGAACTCTTTATTGTAAAAGTATTGAGGGGTTTTCGCAGTCCAACATATGATATATAATTTTTGGTATTATCAGTGTAGTGTAAGTCATTAATCTATGACCCATATCCCATGAGTATAGTCGCAACTGGCCAATTTCCCATGGTTTTAAAGAGTCCACTTAGCACTCATTGAATCAGGTGATGCTCACCAGGGTGAAGTGTTGATTTTTCCTAAGCAACATCGAGAGCCATACTCTGGGAGAATGGAGGCACTTGGTCAGGTACTGGGAATTCAACCCAGTCTTGGAATGGGGCCTTAGCCTGGGGCTGAGGGCTATTCTTTGGGAGAATGGAGGCACCTGGTCAGTTACCAGGAAATTAACCCAGTTTGGGACTGGGGCCTCGTCCAGGGGCTGAGGGCCATTTTCTGGGAATATGGAGGCACCTGGTTAGTTGCCAGGAAATTAACCCAGTCCGGGATTGGGGTCTCAGCTTGGGGCTAAGTGCCATTCACTGAATGGAGGCACTTGGTCAGTTACCGGGAATTTAACCTAGTCCGAGACTAGGACCTCAACCTAGGGCTGAGGACAATTCTCTAGGAGAATGGAGGCACTTTCAGTTACCAAGTATTTGGCATTGAGTCATCTAATGCAGCCTGGGGCTGAGGCACTTGGTCAGTTACCAGGGCATCACCATAAGCCCTAGACCGGGTCTGGGCAAGTGATGCACTCCTCTCCTTGATCTATGGGCTATGAGACCTTCTCCAGGGACTAGCTACCCCTGGTTGAAAGACCTAGCACCTGATCTTGGTGGCAACGAAAAGATCAAAATTTAGCATTTAATAATTCTCCTTATTTACGAAGATGTACTTTGAGTGGGCATGAATGAACCATGAGGACCCTGGAGAACTCTAGAGACAACTTGTTTTGGTCACAAAAATACTTGAAGGACCATGTAACCCTAGTCATGGTCCATGTGACCATCAAGTGAAGGACCAAGTGGCACAAGTCAAACACCAAGAAGACCTTCGAACCACAAATCATCAAAAGACAAGGGTCAAAGATGAAAAAGAAAGGAAGCCCTAATAACAACCTCCTAATTATGTGGAACCAACTTAAATGTTTGATGGACTATAAATGAAGAACATTTGCAAATCATTTTCATCATCTTTTATCACTTGACTGCTCCACTATACAACTTGTTGACTGAGGTCTTCATCATCATCGCAACTGAGGTTGACTAGGAACGATTCGGTGGCTGGTTATTTTTCTTTTTCTTCAAAGGAGCTGTTCTTAAGCTTGCTTGGGTTTCTTCCTTCATTTTACAACTCACGGTGGTGGAGAGTAGTCTCTATGGTAAAGAGCAGTAGCAACAGAGCTCATGATAAAGGCTTGCTGAAGGTCACGAGGTAGCAACAGAAGGTAAGAATCACAGTGGTGGTCACAGGGTTAGCAGCAGCAGTCACGGTGGTAAGAAATAGCAGCGACAAAGTCGCCATAACAATCACTATGAAGTGGTAAAGGGCAACAACAGTCACGGTGGCAGCCACAGTCCACTTGGCAGCAACAACTGGCATCCATGTGGCAGCTACAGACCTTCGCTGAGTTGGCAGCAGGTACAAGAAAGTACAATACATGTGGTAGCAATAGCAACAACAGTAAAAGCTTGTTAGGGCTTTCTTTGTTTTGGAATTTCTTTTTATACATTCATCTCAGAGTTCGGTGAACAAGATTTCTTTGCTCATGTACAAACTCAGTCATCTCATTCATAGGATGAAGTATTAATGCTTTGGGGTTTTTTTCTTTAAAAGGTTTCCTCGTGAAAAATCGTGCGTTCAATTGTGTGATGCTTGTTTTACTATTGCATTTGTCTTACTGCTGTTAATATCTCAAGTGCTATCTTTATTACAGTTTGCAATTTTTAAATATATCATACACATGTTAAAATTCAACATGGTATTAGAGCTTTGCTTGTGAAGATTACAGTGAGTGAGCAGATCAGTATAACCTCCCTATACCTTTGGACACTTCCAAACTTGTTGATTAGAAATGGCTTCCAACACCTTTAGACCAGAGGAAAGGCTTGAGGGGTCAACCAACTACAACTCATGGAAAGCTAGGGTTATGGCCACCTTGGGAGAAAATGACCTTGATGACTTGGTCATCAATGCTATGGAAGAACCTACATCTAATGCAGGAAGGACAACCTTCAAGAAGAAGCAAGCCAAGGCAAGAAGAATCATCTACGACTCAGTCAAGGAGACCTTGATGCCTACCATAACACCATTGAAGACTTCCAAAGAATGTTTTGACACCTTGACAAATTTATACGAAAATAAAGTACTCAACTAGAAGAGAGTACTGAAGAAGTGGCTTTGTACATTGAAGATGGATAAGGATGAAGAAGTGCCCCCCTTCTTCACAAAATTGCTTAGGTAAGACACCAATTTTTTGCCATTGGTGTACTTGTGGATGATGATGATCTTGTACAGACTGTATTTGATGGTCTTTCGAGTTCTTGGGAAACCTTTTTGGCAGCTGTAAGTGGACGTGAAACTCGTCCAAACTTTGATAGACTTTGGCATGACTGTTGGAAGAAGGAATAATTTAGAGCAGAGCAAATGGTGCCAGGGAAGGGAACTTGCCCTTACAGCCAAGACAAAGAAGTTCAAGAAGTCCTTCCCTCCGAAGAAGAAAGAAAAGAAGCCACAAGGTAAGCAACTAGATGCTTCAAATATAGAATGTTTCAATTGTCATAAGATGGGACATTATGCTAGGGACTGTAGACAACCAAAGAGAAGATTCAAAAGAAAATTCCAAGCATCTACAGCAGAGGAAGAAGAACCAAAGAAGGAGAGTGCCAAGTCTTCCAAAGAAGACGAGTTTAAACGAGAATACTACCTGATTTCTGCTCCTTCAAGATCCATCACCAACAATGCTAACTCTTGGTTAGTGGATAGTGGTGCTTCTAGACATATGACAGGTTTTCATGAACGACTTACAAGCTACAGGAAGAAGAAGTTCTCTAATCAAGTAGAACTTGGGGATAACACCACCTACAAAATCGAAGGAGTTGGCTCAACTTCACTTCAACTTGACTCAGGGACTGTTTTGTACATCAAAGACATACTATATCCTTGGTTTGAAAAAGAACCTACTTTCTGTTGTTGGCTTAGAAGATAAAGGCTACAAAGTTATCTTCATGGACAAGAAGGTCCTACTATGGGCAAAGAATGAGAAGTTAATCTCAACTGAATTGATTGGAGTTCAAGAGGGAGGCCTTTACAAAGCATCTAGACACTCCACTCAAGCATTAGTTCACGACACAATCAACCCATGTGAACTGTGGAATCGAAGGTTTGGACACCTTCACTATACAACTCTCCCTGGTCTTCAAAAGATGGTTACAGGTATGCCTAAGTTTTCTCATGAACATAGTGGTGTTTGCAAAGGTTGTGCTCTAGGAAAGAATACAAAGAAATCATTTTCCTGAAGCAACATTAGATCTAAAGGGATCTTGGATATGATTCATTCTGACATATGTGGGCCTATGTCTTCACCCTCCTTTAGTGGTTGCTTGTATAATGTATTGTTCATAGATGATTACTCTCGCAAGTCTTGGATCTAGTTTCTAAAGGTTAAAAGTGAAACTTTTGACAAGTCAAGGAGTTCAAGGCTCTAATTGAAAATCAGACAGGATGACACATTTGTATCTTGAGCTTAGATAACGGAGGTAAATATGAATCTAATGAGTTTGATGATTTTTTCTGAGAAGCAGGAAAGAGGGAGCTAACAATGCCATACAATCCTCAACAGAACGGGGTTGCAGAAAGGAAGAATAGAATGATATGTGAAGCTGCTAAGCCTATGCTGTCGGACCTTGATCTTCCTTTATCTCTATGGGCTGAGGTTGCCTGTACTGCTGTGTACATTCAAAACAGAAGCCCTCATGCCATCTTGGGGGAGAAGACTCCAGAAGAAGTATTCATAGGCAAGAAACCTGCAGTGGACCACATGAGAATTTTTGGCACCCCTGTATATATTCATGTGCCAAAAGAAAAGAGATTGAAACTGGAGCCTTCTGGAAAGAAAGGCACTTTTGTTGGTTACAGTGAAAGCTCGAAAGCTTATTGAATCTACGTTCCTGAACAAAGGTACATTGAAGTCAATAGAGATGTGATATTCCATGAGGAAGCTGTGTTTCGCCAATCAAAAGAGCTTCCAAAGGATATAGAAGAATCTCCTTCCAAAATTCCAGATTCAGAAGTTGAGAGGGAGAAAGAAGAAAATGAGCCTCAAATTCCAGATGTGCCTATAGAATTAGAAAGACCATCTGAAGAACTACTCTAGGCTCCTCCCTCCAAAAGAAGACCTGCCTGGTTTCGAGAAACGTTACAAGAAGTTGAGAAGCTTAAAGGTCCTCCTGGAACTTTCAGAGAAAGCATAAAGCCCCAGAAGTACTCAGGTCTTATGAGCAAGTTCATTGATGCAGAACCCTCCACATACAAAGAATCATCAAGTCTACAGGTATGGAATGATGCCATGATTGAAGAATATAATTCAATTATGAAAAATGATGCGTGGGAAGTTGTTCCTAGACCGACAGGGAAGTTTGTGGTAACGTCTAGATGGATTTACAAAATCATGCATGCTGCTGATGGCAACATTGAAAAGTATAAAGCTAGATTTGTAGCTCATGGCTTCACTCAAAAAGAAGGCATAGACTATGACGAAACTTTTGCTCTCGTCGCCAGATATACCACCATAAGGAATATCATCTCCTCGTTGTTGTTTTTGGATGGAAACTCCATCAGATTGATGCAAATCAACTTTCCTCAATGGAAAAATTGAAGAGGAAGTCTACATTGAACAACCAGAAGGCTTTGTGACTCATGGGGAGAAGTCCCATGTGTATAAACTGAAGAAAGCCTTGTATGGGCCCAAACAAACCCCGATAGTTTGGTAATGCAATAATTGATGGCTACCTTCACAACTTGGGGTTCTCCAAAAGTACTGCTGACACCAACCTGTACTTTAAGGTTGTTCACAACCATCACTTGATCCTAGTTTTGTATGTGGATGACTTGTTCCTTACTGGGGAGGAAAACTGATAGCCCAGTGTAAGAGGGAGCTCACCTCTGAATTTGAAATGAAGGATCTAACTCTGATGCACTATTTTCTTGGCTTAGAGGTCTGGAAAAATCCATATGAGATCATCCTAACACAAGGAAAGTATGCAGTCGATATCTTGCAGAGGTTTGGAATGCAGGACTGCAAGTCTATGAGCACACCCATGACAACGAACTTGAAGAAGTTACGCGACTCAACCACTTGTTCAATAGCTATGGATCCTACTCAATATTAACAACTCATTGGATCCTTGATGTATTTAGTGCACACGAGACTAGATATCTGTTACACAGTCAATGCATTGAGTCAGTTCATGTTTGATACGAAGCACATACACTAGGTAGCTGCTAAACATGTACTCAGATATGTGTGAGGTACTATCACTTATGGGCTCAGGTATGCCTCTAGTAGTTTAGTAATGTTAGTCGGATATACTGACTCTTATTGGGCTGGCAGTGTAGTAGACTAGAAAATCACACCAGGTTATTGCTTCAGTATGGGATCATCAATGATCTCTTGGTCCAGTAGGAAACAAGGTTCCATAGCTCATAGCACAACTGAAGCCGAGTATATTGCTACTAGTGATGCCCGCGAAGAAGCAGTTTGGCTTAGGAAACTTCTCTCTGATCTGTTTGGTGGAAAAGTTGAGTCAACTATTATTCATTGTGATAATCAGAGTTGCATAAAGCTTTCAGAAAATCATGTGTTTCATGACAGGTCAAAACACATTGAAATGAAATACAACTTCATCAGAGACTTAGTGCAAAGAGGCACCCTGAAGCTTTAGTATATCCGTACCGATGAACAGATTATAGACATTTTAACCAAGCCTTTGACAGTAGCAAAGTTCATATACTTTTGTGACAAGCTTGGCATTACAGAGAATACCTCTCTCGTTGAGAGGGAGTGTTGATTTTTCCTAAGCAGCATCGAGAGCCATTCATTGGGAGAATGGAGGCACCTAGTCAGTTACCAGGAATTCAACCCAGTCTGGGAATGGGGCCTTAGCCTAGAGCTAAGGGCCATTCTTTGTGAGAATGGAGGCACTTGGCCAGTTACCAAGAAATTAACCAAGTCTGGGATTTGGGCCTCAACCAGGGGCTGAGGGCCATTCTTTGGGAGAATGGAGGCACCTGGTAAGTTACTAGGAAATTAACCTAGTCCAAGACTGGGGTCTCAGCCTGGGGTTGAGTGCCATTAACTGAATGGAGGCACCTGGTCAGTTACTAGGAATTTAACCTAGTTCGGGACTAGGACCTCAACCTGGGGCTAAGCGCCATTCTCTAGGAGAATGGAGGCGCTTGGTCAATTACCAAGTATCTGGCATTGAGTCATCTGATGCAGCCTGGGGCTGAGGCACCTGGTTAGTTACTAGGTCATCACCATAAGCCCCAGACCGGGTCTGGGAAAGTGATGCACTCCTCTCCTTGATCTATGGGCTATGAGACCTTCTCCAGGGACTAGCTACCCCTGGTTGAGAGACCTAACACCTGATCTTGGTGGCAACGAGGAGTTCAAGATTAAGCATGTAATAATTCTCCTTATTTATTAAGATGTACTTGAGTGGGCATGAATGAACCACAAGGACCTTGGAGAACTCTTGAGACAACTTGTTGTGGTCACAAAGATACTTGAAGGACCATGTAACCCTAGTCTTGGTCCATGTGACCATCAAGTGAAGGACCAAGTGGCACAAGTCAAACCCCAAGAAGACCTTTGAACCGCTAAACATCAAAAGACAAGGGCCAAAGGTGAAAAACAAAGGAAGCCCAAATGACAACCTCCTAATTATGTGGAACTAACTTAAATGTTTGATGGACTATAAATGAAGAACATTTGCAAATCATTTTTATCTTTTATCACTTGACTGCTCCACTATACAACTCGTTGACTGAGGTCTTCATCATCATCGCAAGTGAGGTTGACTGGGAACAATTCAGTGGCTGGTTATTTTTCTTTTTCTTCAAAGTGGCAGCTCTTAAGCTTGCTTGGGTTTCTTCCTTCATTCTACAGCTCACAATGGTGGAGAGTAGTCTGTGGTAAAGAGCAGTAGCAGCAGCAGAGCTGCTACAGCTCATGATAAAGGCTCACGAGGTAGCAGCAGAAGGTAACAGTCACGGTGGTGATCACAGGGTTAGCAGCAGCAGTCACAGTGGTAAGAAATAGCAGCAGCAGAGCTGCCATAACAGTCACGGTGAAGTGGTAAAGGACAGCATCAGTCACGGTGGAAGCTACAATCCATGTGACATCCATGTGGCAGCTACAGACCTTCGCTGAGGTGGCAGCAGGAAGAGGAAATTACAGTACATGTGGCAGCAGCAGTAAAAGCCTGTTAGGGCTTTCTTTGTTTTGGAATTCTTTTTTATACATTCATCTCAGAGTTCTGTGAACAAGATTTCTCTGCTCATGTACAAACTCAGTCATCTCATTTAGCGGATGAATTATTAATGCTTTGGGGTTTTTTGTCCTTGAAAGGTTTCCCTGTGAAAAATCGTGTGTTCAATTGTGTGATGCTTGTTTTACTACTGCATTTGTTTTACTGCTGTTAATATCTCAAGTGCTATCTCTATGACAGTCTGCAATTTTTAAATATATCATACACATGTTAAAATTCAACATGAAGAAGTGGGATTGAGATTTATATGTGTTTTTGCTATATCGAACTTTCAGAAACCTTCGGAAGTACATCAGACAGGATAACAGGCTGCATATATGAACACTTATAAAGCTGAATTTTACCAGATATATTTATTTCTAATTAACATCTTGATCTATTGCCAGTCAAATGAAACATTTTCTGAGATGCTATTTGAGTGTCAGTGGTCAGTATTCTTTGATTATAATTCAGTGGTCTGTACTAATTTGAGTGGTCTGTACTAACTCTTCTCAAATTCTCACCTTCAATTTTTTTTCCTTGAAAAAACTTTCATTATTTTATTGACAAGTCAAAAAAATTAAATTCTGCAGATGCTTCAGAGAGCATTCCTGTGTTCTGTCAAGAAGACCAAAACCTGCATATTTGCCATCTGTTCTGTTTTACCATAAAAAGAGAACCCCTGCTGGTTATAAAAGTCAGCTGGCATCTGTTCTGGTTTACCATAAAAGGAGAACCCCTGCTGGTTATAAAAATCTGCTGTTTTCTGTTTATCTAACCTTCAAAAAAATAGGTGTCGTTCTACCATCTTGTCAATCATAACATTTAAAATTAGCTGTTGCTTCAGGAAGCAGACCTGTGATCTATCAAGAGGATGAAATCCTCCATATTCTCACCTTCAATTGTAAACCCATGTTACTTATAATTCCCATTGAGTGCTTTAGGTCATTTGTAGATATTGCTATAATTCCTTTCTTACTTTTCTTGTAGATGTTTTACTTTAACCTTTCTCTTATACACTATAGTCCCGAAAGTCAAGCTGAAATTACCAGATATTTAATATTTATATCCAATATCGACCATTGTTGATCTATTGGTGGTCAAAATGCAACATTTGCTGACTTACTGGATTCATTTTTATGTCAGTGGTCAATATGCCATCATGATCCACCATCCCCGTATGTAGGAACCATGGATCTGGTCCATATCAGATCCTCCGAGATCCTTGATGAAAGTGGAGCCCCTGGAGAAGGAAATTGATCCTGAGCCCATGTTACAGATCCTGTAGAAAATGAAATGGATCTTGAAATTTTATAACAGATCTTGAAATTTCCAGTGTTATTTTTGACCCATGGATCACCAAAAAAACTGATTTTTTAATGAAAAATTTCAAAAACCTTAAAGGCTGAAACTTACACCCTATTCTTTGTCAAGATCTGATCTATCCCTATGTCAATGTCTGCTCTCGAGGTCAGATCTAGTAAGGTCTGCTCTCAAGGTCTGATCTATCATTATGGTCAACCTCTGCTGTTAAGGCCTGATATATCCTGTGCTATGCTGTTTCTCGCTTAAACTACTGTTACTTAGTTTTTTCATAGCCTTCAATAAACACTTTATTCACTGTTGATATGGACATGTCGACGTGGCTTACAAAAACACTATATTATGACCTGCTTCATGCTCACATTGAAATCGTCTTCAAAATGATTAATTATCAGTGATGGTTATCACATATCAAATTATCGGTTATGGTACATGGATGGCTAATATTAATACACATGAGAAACTCTCTATTTTGGTTATAACTTATAGTTCTGATGTCATTTCCCTGCCATGTCTGGATCCTGGTTTTTCAAAACTCTGGTGAATCTGTATCTGGATCTGGATCCAGATCCTTACCTTGGTAACTTAGTCTGTATGCTCTGATTGTACTGCAGTGGTCTGCATAAACTCTTCTGAAATTCTCACCTTCACTTGTAAACCCATGCACAAACTCTTCTTAAATTCTCACCTTCACCTTGATCTGGATCTGGATCCAGATCCGTATCCTGGTAACTTCGTCTGTATGTTTGATTATGATGCAGTGGTCTGCACAAACTCTTCTTAAATTCTCATCTTCACTTGTAAACCTATGCTACTTATAAAGGCCATTGATTGCTTTTGGTCATTTGCAGATATTGCTATAATTCTTTCTTTCTTTTTTTTGTATATATTTATCCTTGCCGGATCTCATATATAGAGTCCTGAGAGTCGGTATATATTTTGTCTGGCATGATATATCCTTACTTTGTTTCCTTTGAAGTTTTGAACTTAAGAACTTGTTGGAATCTACTTTTTATGATTTTTGGTGCTGATTCAAAGTTTATAACATATTGAGCTTTGCAGTTTTCACCTGTTCTGATATAATTTGAAAGCACAGATGTTCTATGTTCTCCATGTTTCTTCTTGTGAAAAACTGTCTAACAACTCATATATGACTGACTGAGAAAGACATTATCTTGTTAGTTCTCAATTTTGAATTAGGAAGCATGTAACCTTTTGTTATACAGCAGAGCAAAACTGACAATATTTGAGGTTATGTTGTAGATTTGCAAATGAAAAGCACAATATATGCAGGGATAAATGTGTACTGAAAAGTCTTAATATGTAATATACTAATATTTTTTGCAGTAACATATAGATTACTCCGGTGCTTAAGTTTACTGAATGGGTAATCTAAATACCCTCAAATGGCTGAGCTAAATTTGACTGATAATTGGATAAATAATATCTATCATCATAAGAACACAAAGAAGAGATGTTCTGTTACATCTTGCCTTGTTATACCGCCTTTGACTGACAAGACATATGTGGCAGGGTTGGGACGATGCATATGTTCCTCGCACACATGATGGTCTTCTTAAATGGAAATATGCTCATATGAATTCGGTTGATTTCCTTTTTGAGGTATCTATCTTGTATTTGTGTTATAAATGTTATTTTAATTTAGAATTGCTTCTCGTAGTGAGTTTCATTAATCTGGCAGGAATTTGTGTCAGTTGTTTATTTCTGATGCCTAGCTTCCTAGGAGTTTATCATGTCAGTGTCTGTATTATTGAAGCCTATGTGACCAAAATTTCTGACTTGGGATTCCTTTCCATAGAGGAAACATTTCTGAAATGGAAACAGTATGGAAATTACTGGGAAACTTCTGGAAAGCATTTTCAAGTTGTTTCCTTGGAAATTCAAGTACAGATACTTCATTTGCATACTGTAGGAACAGTTATTTTTTCTTTCTATTTTAAATTAAAATAACTTTGAAAATAAGAATGAGAGAATAACAATAAAAGAATAAGAAAATAACGGTTTAAAAATCAAACTTTGATAGTCCCTGCCCATACATCTATGCGCACACCATGTATATAATTTTTTTCTTCCTTCACATACATCTAAATATAGATATGTCATTTCCCCATTCCTGGAAATTTTGAAGGCGCCATTTCTGAAGCCTGTATTATTTCTGAAACTTATACCTGTTTCCCTGTCTCAGTTGACTTAGATTGAAGCTCATTAATTAGTAATTTTAGGAAACTTGAATCCGATACTCTCTTGTTTATGTATATGTTAATAAAAATCACAGTTATTATTGCTGTTTTTTTTCTTTTCTGAAAATTACGTTGGATAGAAAATATTTTATGAAATAGGTTGGCTGACACATTAGTTATAATATATGTTACATGCAAAACTTTGGAAAGTCATAAAATGTGTACTTATTTGGAAAAATATTATATGAACTAATAGGATTCAATGGTCATATCAAAATATGAAATGTTTAGCAATATTACAAATTTACAAGATTTCAAAGCAAAAGAAAATTAAGATGATTCGTGTTACATAATGTTAAGCAGATTTGGGACAATATCTAATCTGTCCTCATCAGAATTGGTTTAAAATTTCCTTTTGATATTATAGTTTCTACTTGTCATTGAGAGGTCTCAAGAGATATGTCTTGCACCTCTAGTCCTTGTCTGAAATGTAAAGTAACATTGGAAAATTTTAGCATATGACTAAGTAAATCTGTTATCAACAAGGGGAAAAAAATTAAGGTGAAATTTAGAGATCTCTGCTTTACATTGATTGCCATTGGGAAAAAATAAAAGCTCATTGTCATTGGGCTGTATTTTAACTTCAAACCTTCTTCTGAAGAATAATATATTGCAGCACAGAAAAACCTGTTATAATGTGTGTTTTAATCTATAAGATAATTTTACTAATGCCCATGTATGGCCACAAAAGTAGGTCGATGAGATTCAATCATACAATCCAGAATAGTAAAAATATTTATACAGCTATGCTAAATATAGTAAGTATTTTCTTTCATGTTGTCTGATAGTCCCATGCGTTGATAGGTAGGAGATGAGAATCGCCAATCAATGTATCTAATTGACAAGGGAAGGAAACGAAGGCTGGAAGGAGCTCGTGTCAATTTTGCAGGTGAAATTGCTCGTTACATTCTTTTGCTTGTAAATGTAAGATTATTCAGCATGCTTCTGATGTGAACAGTCCACATGATTGTCATATTGCTTTTGGGTTGCATTATGTTGATTCATTTTGTCTATACAAGTGTTTTCTGTGTAATGGGCATTGTTGATTGGCTGTTGGCTTAATTTGTTGAACAACACAATATTTGGTCAACAATGCTGTAAAGATTTAACTTGAGAGAGAGCAATGAGTGTTGTTTCCGAGTAAGCAAAAAATGAGTAAAGGGATTTGTCATTTATTACAATGAAAATTAGATAGGTGTACATGTTTGTTTTTTTCTCTAAAAAATTGCGATTTTTTTGGTAAACATCGTGCTACCATGGAAAAAATCGGTAAGGATGCTTTATCACAGTTTTAAATACTCAGATTAAAAAAAACAATTGATCAGTTTTTGTGCAAATGACATTGAAGTCAACAATACTAAATGGTAATAATGTGACATTCTCTTTATCTTTCATTTTCCATCCTTCTACTTAACTTTTTAACATTACCATTAATTGTTTCAGGATGTTTGAGAGTGGTTCCAACCTTATTGGACTTCATATGCAAAAAATAGAATTTTAGATCCCATTTAGAATTCAACAGACTTAATGGTTTTCAGAATTGCAACGTTTCCACTGGATTCTATCTTTTATGATGCTAAGGGTCTGGAATTTATTCAAGCACATCAAACTCTCTATGTACCTTGATGTTGGTGGTGGTGATGCCTGATTGTTGAAGTTGATTGAACTCCTCCGTCATGACCTTAATAAAAAATGTTATACCCTTCAGTCAAGCAAAATCACTTATTAAGCATGGGAAGCTCTTTCTACATTATTTTAACCTTGGATTAAAAAGTTTCATCAAAATTGTAGGGTGTTAAATAATGTCCTTGGAGGATCAACTTCGAGATTCAAGGTAGAGGCAAGGGCTAGAGCTTAGGGGAACATGGTGCTATTGATGAATAGGATCCCAACATAGACAATGATTTTGATGATTATGTATTTTCAATTTTGATTTAGATATGTATTACACTTGGTGCCATTTTGATATATTCACCCGTAGATGGTATATACATGAGTAGACTATGCATATTTTGTCTCTAATGGTTTGGAATGATAAATTGGAATCTTTAATATATATATATTTTTCATTAAAATTGTAAAATTTTATGTATTTATTTTGTGGTCCGAGTCATTAAAATCAAACCGCTCCGAGTTATTTGCATCCACTACATCTATATATCAATGTTTTCTCCATATTTATTTTCTAATGTGTTTATCTAATGTTGTTGTTGCTTTATATGTTTAAAATTTTGAAAACAAAGAATATATTTTGTATTTTTAAACGTTTGCCTCGGTTTACCAATTTTTTTCGATTTTTTTGCCGATGTTGCCGAGAAGTTGTATTCGGGACCCTTGCCGATTTTTTGCCGATGCCGACATTTACTTCATTGATCTAGAGTTTCAAGAGAAGTATCTGACGTCAATTGTTTTTATGTTCACAGGGCTTAGCGTTAAGGATGTAATATACCTATATTATGTTATAAATTATTATATTGGGTTGTGGCCTTAAGAATATTCATGTTTATTATGTACTATAAATATGATAATCTGCTTGAGTGCATATCATCATAGGGATGTTTCGCTAGGAGTCCCCTTGTCTCTAGAGCGTGGGGGGCGCATCCCTGACCTTGCAGAACATGCTGAATAAAACACAAAAGAAGGTTCTCACCGTACTTTACACGAGAGAGAGTATCACTGCCAATAAAAGGTTAATACTGTGTGAAGAAAATTAACCAAATCATTTAAAAAAATATTTGGGACAAATTAATAGTTCCATAAAAAATAAAGAGACTCTATGGATGCATATGTTAGTTTATTGCTCCAAGCATGTTCTCATCATTTCCTTTCATTTGGATCAATTTCTTATTTTATAGGGATTTCCTAAATCGTAGGGATTTTCCATTTTTAGATTGTAATTGGACTAGTGATTAGTTGTTCGCATGTGTTTTCATTTAATAAGAGTGAGGGGACCTCAATTAGAGATAGATTTCTCTTTCCTAGTGCGCTCTACTTCTCTTTCATGGTGCACAATACTCTTACATGGTGTGTCTCACTGATAGAGATAATCTAGGTTTGTTGATACATCTCGTTGAATTTTTAGTATGCTCATCTCCTAATTGGTCACCTCCTAGGATATTTAGTTTGTCTGTTTAGAAAAGTTAAGATTGAGTTTAGCATCTTCTTTATTTGTTGGTTTGCCTCTATTGTCCATGTTCATGGTTGTGAGAAGCATTAGGAATGTTAGAGAGTGAGTTAACTCTCCCATTGCTTCTCCCAACCATCGTAGTCATAAATAATTTCTTTCAAGCTAATACGAAATTTTAGAGTGTTGTTGCTGCAGATCGCTTTGCTGTTTTGTAATTTTAGCTGGGGTATTTCTCAGATCTATTGTTCATTGCTTGATGGATTGATCCCAAATTTAGATATAGATATCTATGTTGCGTGGGAGCTATCCCCACCCCCTTGCTCTCGCTCCCAAAACGTTCCCAGTTTTGGGAGCACGCTCGCAAGGCGCTCCCTTCCTTTCCTAAACTAAACGCTCCTATACTAGATTGATCATTTAATGACAATGTTATGGTACCTCCCTTCTTTGCCAAGCTCCTACAAAAGTTTTATGGTTGATCATTTGATGATAACTNGATGATTGATGTTATATGGTTTAATCCATGTATTCTATAGCTAATTCAACATCCTACATGTTTTTTAGATATAAATCCATCAAAATATATACTATACAAAAAACGCTCCCGAAATGCTCCCAAAACGGGAGCTTTTGAAAATTTTGCTTGCTCCTGCTCCCCGTTCCAACAACATAGATAGATATATTGTGTCTCTTTCCATGATCTATCATTAAACGACTTTTGTTTTTGACAAGAAACTTTTCTTGCACAGACTCCCTCCAACAACATAGATAGATATATTGTGTCTCTTTCCATGATCTATCATTATACGACTTTTGTTTTTGACAAGAAACTTTTCTTGCACAGAGAGGCACTCTACAACCCAGTATGATGGAGATCTTGTAACATTTGTCACGAGGTCGATCTTGTAACGTTTGTCGATCTTGTAATGTTTGTTACTAACAAAATAATAAAAACTAAAAAATTTAATTATCCGTCAAAATAAATGTTGGCCACAAAAACAACCTAATATGGGGGAGATGTTGTAATGTTCCTACCTAACAAAACAATAAAAAATAAAAAATTTAATACTCTGAGAAAAAAATGTAGCCACCGAAAAGCCTTGGTTTCGGTAGCTTAGCGAGTGTTTCCAGGAAGACATTAACCATCGAAAGCAAATGAAATACCTTTTTGGAAAGGGAAACTTTCGGTGGCTTAGGTGAACGGACCAACAGTTCATTAGCCACCGAAAGCCCCGCTTTCGATAGTTAACGAATTAAACCCTTAGTGCTTTTAACCGCCGAAAGGCCGAGAAGGGAAAACGATTATCTGTCCATCAAAATCAAGTTCGTCAGCATGAGGCATGGCATAATTTAGCATGATTAACCACCGAAAAGACCGAGGAACTACAGTGAATCATCAACTGATGGTTAAGAGGTCGTTATTATTTGGACATGACTGATGGAAATCTAACAACCTAGCCTACCCTCCATCTGTCTCATGACTGCAGTAAAACTCCACGAAATGCTAGGTTCAACTTAAAAATGATTACTAGGTTGTCTGCCTCGTAGATATCACCAGAATCTATCATCATCTCATTTGAGTACCTATCAAGTGGTTAACCCCTCGGAATCAGTGCCATACCTTTAGTACACTCCTCATTTGTTGCATGCATCCTTACTGCTCGAGGTCATCTCTGAAAACCAGTCCACTAACCTCCTCCACATGATTTGAGTTTCGATTTTTGCAGGTACTAACACATACAGTGCAAAGATGAAGAAAGGAGGACCTGCTCTTAGGCAAGAACTAGGAGACATCAACTACCTAGAATCTCATCCAGAAGTCTGCCAATTCTTCAAAGACGCATGCTATTACAAATTTTGTGAGAAAATCCAAGGTTCACACCAGCAGGTTGCAGAAGCATTTGCCCTTTCTTTTGATGGCTCCAAAGCATTGATAGGAAAGGAAGAATTCTTAGTGGATGAAACCCTAATTGTAGAGGTGACAGAACTCCCAAGAACTGGGGAGAAGTGGTTTAAGACCACCATTACTAAAGATGTGGAGTTCAGATCATATTTAAAACCTGAACACAGAGATATTGTATGGAAGAAGAGTGTTCTATCCACTTGGCTAGAGGAGAGGTGGCAGCAATTACTGAAAGCAATTTTGGTGTATATTACCTGTGTAGGCAGGTACAACAGGGCCATGATATGTCACTTCAAGCTTATGTACCATTTTACAGGAAGGAGCCCCTTAAACCTACCCTTCTACCTCCACAAGAGCTTAACAAAGATGGCACACCAGGTAAAGGCACATCCCACCAAAATCGTAGGAAGATTATCTCACCATGGCCTAATACAACTTATTGTCCAAGAATTGTTGCAAAGGAGAAATATAGCGTGGACATATTTTCTATTCTGGAATGAATTTGAAACAGGCCTGCAGCCAGAAGAGAAAGGAAAGTCACCTTCAAAGAAATCCACCACCCCCATGAGTGGAAAAAGGAAGAGGATGGCTATCTCACCAGTAACAGTGGATCAACGTTCTCCCACTGCTAAAACCCACCAAGCTAAAAGAAACCTGGACTTCAGTGCAAAAGAGAAGGAGGCCCCAACACAAAGTGGAAATATTCTGAACTTACCTTACTTAGACTCAAACGAAGAAAGGGAGGAGGAAGTTAGCCTAGCAAAGCAGGTTGTAGCAGAAAATGAAGAACTTCCATCACCCACACCAAAAGAAGACCAGGGTGAACCAGTGGAAAAGGCTTCCTCCAACAAGTCTAGGTCACAAAGAGTCAACCAGTTGCTGAGGCAAGTATATGAACTGGAAGTTTTAGAGAGAGAGATAAAAAGAACTAATGCAATGTTAACCAAGAAAAACACTCAGTTGAATAATTCCCTGCTAGAAATGAAAGGAAGGTATTTTTTGCTACAAAAAAGGAATCAGAGCTTTATGAAGGACAACACCAGGCTTTACAGGATGATCAGGCTTCTGAGGCTGCAGGTGAAGAATTCCAGATCAAACCCTAGATCTCAGACTCACTTTACACTAGAAACCCTAGCTGAGGCAGCAGTGAGCCTTCAGAATCTAGAGGCAGCCCAAGATGTAGCTGTTTTTTAAAACCTTATGTAGGCTGAAGAAATGCCAGAAGATCAACAACAAAGCTAAAAAGGGATGATTGGGAGGATGATTACATTTTTGCAGAAACAGGGCTTTCGATGGCTTAAGCGGACGTAGCAGCGGTTCATCAGCCACCGAAAGCAGAGCTTTCGGCAGCTAACAGACCCAGGATTCGGCTTCCTTAACCATCGAAAGCAGAAAAGGGTGCAGAAAGATGTTTTGGCACACAAAACTAGTTTTGTCGAATATAACTATCTCAGGGATGAAATATAAGGATGAAATTTGCTGATAAACACCATTAGAGGAGGTCTGTTCCAGTTTTTGAGGATACATTCAAGGAGAAAAGGGTCACAAACCCTACCTGTTTTTACCAGCAGTGGCTTATCTATCAGATGATAGGTTACAACTCTACTTCAGTACTCACTGCAGTCATCAAACGGTTCTATGAGTGAACAAGAGTACAAGTTAGATAGACTAATAGTTAAATTAGGGTTTCTGACCTAATTTTGCAAAAAAACATTAATTTTAGCTATTTTTAGTAAAATAGATCCAATTTTTCAGGATCTGAATATTTTTGTAAAGGCTATAAAGCCTAAGACTTATTTGAAACAAGGGTTTGACTTCGGGGACCTATAGACCATTATTATTATCAAGCTTCTCATATTATTCATGGCCTAATATAAGCTCTTTTGCTATCATATGTTCAGCTTCCATATCTTTTCTGCGCCTGAATGTATGATTCAGGTTTATTCATGTTATATAATATCTGATAGCTATCATCCTATCTATATGTTGATGAGTTGAATTGCAAGTACTTTTCCTTGTTATGATTAGCCATTTATATGTAATTGCTTTATATATGAATTTGCCAGCATAGTAAGTTCTCCATCTGTTCACCCTATTATCAAATCTCTGAACATTGGTGGTTAGAAGCCTTATCTTTTGATTGAGTTGTATGCATGTCTTGAGTGTGTGAGGTCCCTTAGGTCATCTGACTTGATCCATTTAGAAAAACCATAAAAACATTTAAGTTACCAGGCATCCTCGAGCTGCAACCTAGAGGAGTTTCTTGGAGTGATAACAGTCGAAAAAAAATGTTGGCTTTGCACATGGTTTTAAAACTCTGTGCAAGGCCTCCTAAACAACCCATGGTTTTATTGTACATGGTTTAGGATGGCCTTGCAAATGGTTTTAAAACCATGTGGAAAAGGCCTCTTAAACAATCCATGGTTTTATTGTACATGTTTTAAGAGAGCCTTGCAAACGGTTTTAAGACCATGTGCAAGGCCTCCTAAAGAACCCATGGTCTTAGGAGGGCCTTGCACATGGTTTTAAAACCATGTATGGGGGAGATGTTGTAATATTAGTTCCTAACAAAATAAAAAATAATAAAAAACATTATATGTCGATTATAAATAATATTAAATATTAATAATAAAAATATTGTATGTCAACCTTAAATAAAAAGATGTGTCTTTTAGTTTGAATTAAATCAATGGCTATATATAGGACACACCAAAAATAGCTCCTTGAGTGCAATACTTAAGAGGATGTTTGCACCTCCAGAGATTTGATCCCTCTTGGCGCTTGATAGAGCCTAGGATTTGGATCTATGCTAGTTTTATAAGATTTTATTTTCAGATTTAGTTTTTTCATGTGGTGTGAAGAATTTAAGTTCTTGTGAGAGGAGTTGCTTCATGCTTGTGGTAGGGTTGAGTAACTTGTGATTGGTTGATGTGTTTTTAATCCCCATTCAAAGGTCACTGATTTGTTATTGGTTGAACTTATATCTTGTTTCAGTTGCGATATAAGGTGTTCCAGGCATGACTAACACTAGCCTGATAGGTCTAAGGGAGTGTGACCAATTAGAGGGGGGCCTCTTATTTCACCCCTTAGAAGTTCAAGGTGTAGATGCTCATGGAAGAGCTTGGTCTATGGGGAATTGTCAAGGGTACAAATGTACAATAACTTCTCAAACAAATCCTCAATAGTTGGCTCAATGCGAGAAGAAAGTTGCTAAGTTTAAGAGGATGATTTTGACTTTGTGAAGGACCATTAAATTTGTCACATAATAGTAAAATCAGCTAAGGAGAAGTTTGAGGCATTCACAGTGCTTTATAAGAGTGTCCACATATCCAGAAAAATGCTTTTGAAGAATGAACTTCCCCAAACATTCATGAGTGATTCAGACACCATGACAAGCTACCTTGTGAAGATTACTTAGCTTAGAGATCAACTCTTAGCCATTGGTATCAAGATAGAAGACGTGAAATTAGTGCTTACTGCACTAAATGTATTTTCTCTTGTTTGGGAAGCCTTTGTTCTAGGTGTTTGTGCTTGAGAAAACCTCCCAACTTATGAGCGTCTTTGGGACGTTTTTGTCCAAGAAGAAACAACTCAAAAATCAGTTTCAATGTAGGAAAAAGAGTCCCAAGACCTTGCTCTCATTGGGAAGATGAAGAAAGGAGGGAAGAAAAAGAAATTTGCATAAGGTAAGGACGGAGCATCATATATGATATATCAGCTCTAGTTTTAAGAAGATAAGTAACTTGTAAATGATGCTATACTAATGAAAGGAATCTATGCTAATGAATGCTTAGAGAAGGGAATATATGGAAAACGTAAAGGTAAGCACCATCATAAAGAATTTGTAGGGAGTGCAAATAGTTTAGTTGAACTGAATGGTTTGGCATCCATGTTAGAAATTGGTTTATCTCAACCCTTTCTATCAATATCGGTGTTTTAAAAATTAGTGACTTGAACTTGGACTTAGTTGAGTTGATTCGTAATGGTTTCAAACCGATCATCAAATTGGCTTGGTCGATTGGTTTGGTATCAAACTGGTCTAGTCAGAGCTTGAATCGGTTGGTTTGGTACTAAACTGATCAAATCAGCCGAGTCCGACTTAAGTTGGCCAAGTTGACATCATAATGATTGGGTGCACATGTGGAGGGGAAAATATTTTTTTTTCTTTTGGTTTATTTACTTGAATCTAGGACCCTAAACCCTAACTCAAGCCTCTAAGGAGACCCCCCCACTTTCTCCTTGCCTCACACCATTTTCATTCAGCATTTGGAGCTTTTGGAGTAGGATTGTAGGTTGAGCAATTAGAGGTTTTGGAGCTTGTTGGGTAGTCTTAGAGTGTTTGTAGTGGATTTTCCATTTGATTGAGGACTTGGGGTGGGTTGATTTGGATGTGAATCCAATAGTAGTAAGTGATGCAGCCATAGAGCTAGACATACTAGGCACTAGCCACCAATGACATATTCGTGCTTCTACTACTGCTCTTATAGATGTTCTTGAGCAATCCAACAAGGGCGAGGAGTCTGAGCCAAATGTTGATGTTGAGCCTGAGCATGGTATTTCCAACAGTGGTGATGAGCTTGATCTTTGATGATTGATTGTGTTAATGTTTTAGCCTTATAGGCATAGAATGTTGTTTTTTGGACTCTATAGGCCATTTAGAGCCTTGTTGATTATGTATTTTGATTTATATATGGATTGCACTTGGTGCCATTTTGATATATTCACCCTTACATGGTATATACATGAGTAGACTTAACATATTTTGTCTCTCATGGCTTGTAATCTTTAAAATAAATATTTTCCACTAAAATTTTAATATGATATATATATTTTTAAAATCAAGTTATTAAATTCAAACCGATCTGAGTCATGGTCGAGTCCGAGTTGATCACATAAAACTTATAGGTGGTGGTTCCCTGTCTGAATCAAATGCTTTATGGATTCCCTGTCTGAATCGAATGCACATTTATAGAATAAAATGAAGGTTTCGGCTGTTCTGTAAGCCACGTATCCAACTTTAAGGGAGAGCCCCAATTAGTTACCCAAATTGAAGAGTTGTTCCCATGGTTCCCACGCTACGTTGACTACGCTTCGCCCTTTGTTAATCCCCTTTTAGTTAGTTGAATGGGACCGCATATAATCAATATAGTTAGGAGGAGACCCAACCCAATCCCAATGAGAATTTGAATGGATGATAATGTTCATGGCACCAAATGTATCCTTTCGTGGATACGTCGAGATTGTTCGAGTCTGAGTTAGACTCCGAGTCAGACTTTAAAACGTTGATCAATACTATATTAGTGGTTGTATGTTAATAGTGGATCTTTATGACTATGGCATATAATTTGAAGCTTTTCAATAAATCTTACGAAAAGTAAATGGGTATTCAAGTGGCCATTGGTGATGATGCTACCTACATAATTATTTCAGTTGGGATAGAACCAATTAGGAAACTCTTAGATGATGTTCGTGTGTTGCACAATGTTCTTTTCGTTTCCAGTTTATCTAAAAATCTCTTTTGTATGTTAGCCATTATAGAACTGAAATGTAAGGTAGAGTTTTATGAACAATGTTGTCTAATAAGAGATTTGAGCCAACATATTATGAACCAAATTCCCAAAATAGCATAGAAATAGAAAGAAGTAACTCCACGCCTTGAGAATGAAATAAAGAGAATGGATAAGAAGCCTCTTCGAGGGGGAAACCTCCTTTTATGATATATCAAATGCACAAGATGAGATGATCTCTTGAACTAGGTCTCCTTGGTATATATAGGAGACAAATGGTTCATTTACAATTACAATCTAGGGCTTTACACAACCCAAGTTTTGGCCATAAGAGTGCATGAAGGATGTCTTTATAGGCTTCTTGCAGTATTTTAAAATTATGGAGCTCTGGTGCATGACAATGCCAAGTTACGTGAATTGTGGTATAAGGTTTCATGATTTACATTATGGAGTTCCTCCTCTCTTAAAAAATATGGTGTGGGGATTTCCTAATTTCAAGGTGGAGCAGATTGGTGTGTGGAAAGGTTGCACACTTGATAAGCATTTTAGGACTACATTTCGTTCTAGCAAGAGGAGGTGGAGAGAGATTTTCGAGTTTATACAATCCAATGTTTGTGGGCTTATGTCACCTCCTTTTGTATTGTGTTTTCTTCATTGATGATTCTTCTCATGATATTGGATATACTTCATGAAAAGTAAAGAAAAGGTGTTTAATAATTTTAAAGACATTATAGCCTTGGTTGAGAACCAAACAAGAAAGTAGGTCAAGGTGCTTTTATTACACAATGGAGGAGAGTACACCTCCAAATATTTGATGCTAATTGTAGGGAAGTAGGACTTAAGAGGGATCTTACAATATTGTAGGGAAGTAGGACATAGACATATTGCGATCTCCTTTGATAATATTGTGATGTTTGCAACATTGGTTACAACTTCCAAGAGGCTCTTGTAGTGATTGAGCAAGAAAAATCTGTTCTACCAAATTCAGATCTACATTTGGATGAAAAAGCATATTCATATCAGCATGAAATCAGGGATGGAGGAAGGCCCCACCACCTTTTATTTCATCCAAAAAGCCAAGATGGCTTATCAAGTGTGGCAGGGTGCAAAGGAACATGTTGGTCCTCTTAAATCTACATTTCAAGTGAATTATCATCTAAGAAATCTCCAAAATATGTTGCATTGATGTCTTCTATCCTTGAGGAGTCAAATGCAAAGCAGATATGGCAGTATACCATGGTAGAGGAGTATAATTTCGTTATCAAGAATGATGTTTGGGATATAGTTCCAAAACCAATTGGGAAATTAGTGATTCATTCTAGATGTCTCCACATAATTAAGCATGCAATTGATGAGAGCATTGAAATGTTCAAGGCTATGTTTGATGCTGTTAGATTAGCAGCAATAAGGAAGATCTTCCTGCATGCAAGTTTCCTTGCATGCAAAAGACTTTAAATTAGGAAACCAGTTGCATTTAATTATTTTTCCTAAGTTTACTTTGGGAAAAATTAAAGTGATCTGATTATTTATTGACTTTAAGTGAAAGTGAAATTAGGGTTTTCACTTTACCTAAATTTATAAAATAAAGGTCAATTGGTTGAGAGGACACACACACTTGTATTTCGACAGAGACATGATATGGACATGGAGAGAAAGTCAGACATAGGATTTAGCTGGGAAGACGGAGGAGTGAGAGAACATGATCACCAAGTTACCAGGCATGATAGGGTTCTCACGGATTGACAGGAAAAAGCTGTAGAGGGAGGCTGTACAGACCGTACGGATTTTGTACAACTGTTGTATAGACTGTACGGATTTCGTACAACAACCGTACAAATCGTACGAATTTCGTACAGCAAACGTACAGCCGTACAGATCCGAACATGTGGGAGGTCGTATAGTGGGCTGTACACTCACGAATGAGGGTGCTGGGGTTTTGCTGGGATTTGTCCAGTGATTCTGCTGAGGTGCTGCATTCGCCAGGTTTGAGTGAATTTGCAGTGATTGTAAACCTTCCATATTTTCTCATAATAAAATCTATGTCTGACTGTTACACCGGTTTTCCCATCTTGTGTTTTCCTGGGGATTTCCATACTGAAAATAATAGTGTCAATATTGTGAGGTGATGTTGTGATTTTTTTCTCAATTTTATATTCCGCTGCTTACTGTAAAAGATATTCATGTGTGGTTATCAATAGAGCTATTAAATGCACTGTTTAACCCTAGTTTGAATATTAAAGGAAAATTTACATGGTATCAGAGCTCTGGTGAGCTAAAGCTGAGAGATTTGCAGCAACAGTGATAGATTAGGGGCATATCTAGTTGAAGACACAAACCTAGAGTGCAAATCTAGGGTTTGACAGGTACATTCCAGTATGGCCGTGCAGTGGAGAGTTGAGGATAGACTCTAGGGTGCTCAGAACTTTCCTACATGGAAAGAAAGGATCGTAAGGATCCTAGATGTCAATGATGCAGAGGAGCTCATTGACTCCACAAAAGTTTTACCCATAGATTCGACAGATTTGATAGCTTGGAAGAAGATTGATTCCAGAGCCATGTTGATTATCATGGATGGAGTGAAGGACCATATAGTCCCTCACCTTTTTGGGAAGAAGATCGCAACAGAGACGCGGACGACTTTGGAGAGTCTTTACCAAAGCAAGAACGAGAATCGGAAGATGGTGCTGCAAGAGAGGATGCACATCACCAAGATGGCCAAGGGAGGAGTGGTGCCTTATCTCACGAGGCTCACATAGATCAGGGATGAGCTTGGAGTTGTTGGCTCTAAGACATTAGATGAGGA
Source organism: Pseudotsuga menziesii (assembly GCA_001517045.1). Lineage (NCBI taxonomy): Eukaryota > Viridiplantae > Streptophyta > Pinopsida > Pinales > Pinaceae > Pseudotsuga > Pseudotsuga menziesii. The sequence continues at coordinate 146,217 of LPNX010497214.1, read as the reverse complement.
GCTAGTTCGGATAGCCCCTCAATGGCTTCTCTAAGCCATGGGACACCTTTGTCAAAGGTGTGGTGGCTAGGGAGAAGCTTACTGATTGGCAAAGATTGTGGGATGACTTTGTGCAGGTAGAGACCTGCATGGGTCATCCAGTAGTGCCCCACAGATTGTGGATGAGGAGGCTCTAGCCCCGAGAGGGAAGAGAAAGGGTAAGGCAAAGAGGAAGAAGGATGGTAAGAAAAACCTTGAGGTATCAAAGGTCAAGTGTTTTATCTGCCACAGGCAGAGACATCTTGCCTCCCAGCTCCCAGACAGTAAGAAGAAGAGTAACACTCAGATGGCTGGATCTGTTGAGGTGGAGGATTACAGCAGCAACTTTGATGAGGAGTTTTGCTTGATAGCTTGCATGCAAAGCACCACAGGGAGAAGCATATGGTACATCGATAGTGGAGCATCTAGTCACATGAGTGGACATAAGAGATTCTTCAGATACTTGCATAAGGGTAGAACAGGGATCCACGTTGAGCTGGGTGATGATGCGCGGTATCAGGCGCAGGGAGTTGGCACTATTTCATTTCAAAGGGAGTCTGGCAAACCCCTCAGTTTTGTTGATGTGTAATGTGTTCCAGGATTGACCAAGAACCTCATATCGGTCTCCACTCTGGAGGACAAGGGATATCAGGTGAAGTTCCGAGACCATAGAGTGTATATCAGGCCCAAGGGGTTAGATAGGAGCTTGGATCAGGTGATTGGCATCCAAAGCGGGAAAGTGTATAGACTACACTTTGAGCTTGCAAAGGCTCTTGTCAGCAGCAATAACAGTCACAGTGAATTGTGGCATAGGAGGATGGCACACTTACACCATTGAGCACTGAGGCACTTGAGATAGGCTGTCATTGGAGTTCCTCAGGTACAGAAGGAGAAGCATAACCACTGCAAGGGTTGTGCTTTGGGGAAGAACATCAGGAAGTCTTTCCCACAAAGTAAGCACAAGTCTGAGGAGCCCTTGGACTTAGCGCATTCGGATGTATGCAGGCCTATGAGTGTCCATTCTTTCAATGGTTACATTTACTGCATAACCTTCATTGATGGCTATTCCAAGAAAACCTGGATCTATTTCCTGAAGGCCAAGTCAAAGGTCTTTGAGAGGTTTCGAGAGTTCAAGACTCATGGAGAACCAAACTGGAAAGAAGACTCGGGTGTTGAGGACAGACAACAGGGGTGAGTACACCTCCAATGAGTTCTTGGAGTATTGTTCGACAGAGGGGATCAAGGAGCACACTGTGCCTCATACCCCACAACAAAATGTAGTAGAGTGGAAGAACATGACTATGGTAGGAGCAGCCAAGGCCATGTTATTTGATCAGGGATTACCACTATTCCTTTGGCTTGAGGCATACAAGACTGCAGTATACATTCATAACAGGTGTCCCCACATAGCTTTGGGGAGGAAGATATCTGAGGAGGCCTTCACAGGCACGAGGCCAGATGTGAGTCACATTCACATATTTGGAAGAGTCTGCTATTGTCATGTTCATGTTGACACTAGGAGGAAGCTGGACCCTTCTAGAGAGAAGGGGTTACTTGTTGGATACAACGAGACTTCGAAGGCATACAAAGTATACATGCTCACAAGAGGATCATTGTGAGCAGGGATGTCCAGTTTGATGAGGACAGGGCCTTGCAGAGACCTATGGACTTACCAAAAGAGCAGCAACCAACACAGGACACAGGGATCAAGTTGGAAGAGCTAGAAGTACAGGTACAAGTTCAGACACAGGGAACAGGTTTTGGTAGTCAGAGGGAGTCAGGTGGACAGGATCCTCCTATTTTTGATGGTGAGGATGAGCAACAGCAGGAGGATGACATCAAGCAGTCGCAACAAGCAGACACTAGGCCATGCCCTAAGTGGTATCGGTCCACTGTTCAAGATTCCAAGCGAGTCTTCCACATAGATCTTTCAGACGGAGTGTACCACCAGAGAGACTCAATTATATGGCACTGATGACAGAGTTGATTAACTCTAAACCTTCCAGTTTCAAGGAGGCTGCACAACATGAGGTGTGGGAGGACGCCATGGTTGAGGAGTATGACTCAATCATGAAAAACCAGGTATGGGAGGTTGTGCCAAGACATGAAGGCAAGAAGGTGGTAGGATCCAAGTGGATCTACAAGGTAAAGCATGCAACAGATGGAAGCATAGAAAAGTATAAGGCACGCTTCGTGGCAAAGGGGTTTTCACAGAAGGAGGGTATTGACTATGAGGAGACCTTCGCCCCTGTAGCTAGGTATTCTTTTATTCAGACCGTTATCTCTTTAGCAACAAAGATGGGTTGGCGAGTCCATCAGATGGACGTCAAGACTCCCTTAACAGAATGATAGAGGAGGAGGTATATATTGAGCAACCAGAGGGGTTTGATGTGGAGAACAAGGAGACACATGTATGCAGATTGCATAGAGCTCTTTATGGGCTCAAGCAGGCACCTTGAGCATGGTACTCGAGGATAGACAACTATCTATTGGAGATGGGATTTCAGTGGAGTGACGCTGACCACAACCTGTACTTCTTGACAGGTGAGGTGCCTCTCATACTGGTCCTTCACAGGCACTAGGGCAGATGTGAGTCACATTCACATATTTGGAAGAGTCTGCTATTGTCATGTCCATGCTGACACTAGGAGGAAGCTGGACCCTTCTAGAGAGAAGGGGTTACTTGTTGGATACAATGAGACTTCGAAGGCATACAAAGTATACATGCCTGCTCACAAGAGGATCATTGTGAGCAGGGATGTCCAGTTCGATGAGGACAGGGCCTTGCAGAGATCTATGGACTTACCATAAGAGCAGCAACCAACACAGGACACAGGGATCAAGTTGGAAGAGCCAGAGGTACAGGTACAAGTTCAGACACAGGGAACAGGTTTTGGTAGTCAGAGGGAGTCAGGTGGACAGGATCCTCCTATCTTTGATGGGGAGGATGAGTAGCAGCAGGAGGATGACATCAAGTAGTTGCAACAAGTAGACACTAGGCCATGGCCTAAGTGGTGTCGGTCCATTGTTCAGGATTCCAAGCAAGTGAGTCTTCCACATAGATCTTTCAGACGGAGTGTACCACCAGAGAGACTCAATTATATGGCATTGATGACAGTTGATTAACTCTGAACCTTCTAGTTTTGAGGAGGCTGCACAACATGAGGTGTGGGAGGACGCCATGGTTGAAGAGTATGACTCAATCATGAAAAACTAGGTATGGGAGGTTGTGCCGAGACCTGAAGGCAAGAAGGTGGTAGGATCCAAGTGGATCTACAAGGTAAGGCATGCAACAGATGGAAGTGTAGAAAAGTATAAGGCACGCTTCGTGACTAAGGGGTTTTCACATAAGGAGGGTATTGACTATGAGGAGACCTTTGCCCTTGTAGCCAGGTATTCTTCTATTCGGACCATTATCTCTTTAGCAATAAAGATGGGTTGGCGAGACCATCAGATGGACGTCAAGACTCCCTTACTCAACGGAATGATAGAGGAGGAGGTATATATTGAGCAACCAGAGGGGTTTGATGTGGAGAAAAAGGAGACACATGTATGCAGATTGCATAGAGCTCTTTATGGGCTCAAGCAGGCACCTCGAGCATGGTACTCGAGGATAGACAACTATTTATTGGAGATGGGATTTCAGTGGAGTGAGGCTGACCACAACCTGTACTTCTTGACAGGTGAGGTGCCTCTCATACTAGTCCTATATGTGGATGATATCTTTCTTACAGGAGATGAGAGGTTGATTGAAGACTGCAAGTCCAACCTTGCAGTGGAGTCTGAGATGAAAGACCTTGGGTTGATGCATTACTTTATGGGCTTGGAGGTTTGGCAAAGAGATGGATGCTTCTTCATTGGACAAGGGAGGTATGTAGCAGAGATCTTGAAGAGATTCGGGATGGAGGACTACAACCCTATGGACATACCACTAGTTTCCTACTGGAGGAAGATTGATGCATCAGGGTCAGACGGATTTGATCCTACCTTGTATCCTCAGCTTATCGGATCGCTTATGTATTTGGTCAACACTCGACCAGACATCAGCTTTGCAGTCAACTCTCTGATTTAGTTCATGGTGGACCCTCAGAGAGTGCATTGGATGGATGCCAAGCACATACTTTGCTACATCTGAGGTACAATGGAGTATGGATTGGTTTATGAGCGTAGGGTGAGTGTACAATTAGCAGGCTTCACAGATGTTGACTGGGCAGGATGTGTAGAGGACCGGAAGAGTACTTCAGGTTGTTTCAGCATTGGGTTAGGGGTTATCTCTTGGTTTAGTAGGAAGCAGAAATCAATTGCGTTGAGCTCGACAGAAGCCAAGTACATGGCAGCCAACATGGCTGCTTGTGAGGGTATGTGGCTGAGGAAGTTACTTTTAGGGTTGTTCGAGTGTGAGCTAGAGGCTACAGTAGTCCATTGTGACAATCAGAGTGGCATCAGGCTATCTGAGAATCCAGTGATCCATGATTTGAGAAAACACATAGATATTGGGTACCACTTCTTGAGAGATTGTGTTTAGAGAGGAACCATTCGGTTGGAGTACATACAGACAAATGAGCAGGTGGTAGACATTTTCACCAAGGCACTTTGCAGAAATAGTTTTGTGAAGTTCAGGGATAAGTTGGGGTTGCTATCGAATCCCTTCCTCGTTGAGAGGGCATGTTAGATTAGTACCAACAAGGAAGGTAATCATGCATGCATGTGTCCTTGCATGCAGAAGACTTTAAAATAGGAAACCAGTTGTATATTATTGTTTTTCGTAAGTTTACTTTGGGAAATAATTAAAGTGATCTAATTATTTATTGACTTTAAGTGAAAGTGAAATTAGGGTTTTTGCTTTACCTAAAGTTATAAAAGAAAGTTCAACTGGTTGAGAGGACACACACACTTGTATTTCGACAGAGACATGATACAGACAAGGAGAGGAAGTCAAACAAAGGATTTAGCCGGGAAGACGGAGGAGCGAGAGAACAGGATCATCGAGCTACCAGGCAGGACAGAGCCCTCACGGATCGACAAGCAGCAACTGTAGAGGGAGGCCGTACATACCGTACGGATTCTATACAGCTCTCGTATAAACCGTACAGATTTCGTACGGAGCCCTCATGAATCGACAGGCAACAGCTGCAGAGGGAGGCCGTACAAACCGTATGGATTTCGTACAACAGCCGTACAACCGTATGGATCCGCATGTATGCGAGCTCGTATAGTGGGTCGTACACTCATGTAAGAGGGTGCTGGGGTTTAGCTGGGATTTGCCCAGTTATTCTGTTGAGGTGCTGCATTCACTAGGTTTGGGTGAATTTGCAGTGCTCGTAAACATTCCATATTTTCTCATAATAAAATCTATATCTGATTGCTGCACCGGTTTTCCCATCTTGGGTTTTTTCGGGGGTTTCCATACCTAAAATAATAGTGTCAATATTGTGATGTGATGTTGTGATTTATTTCTTAGTTTTATATTCCTCTACATACTGTAATATTCATGTGTGGTTATCAGTAGAGATATTGAATGCACTGTTTAGCCCTAGTTTGAATATTAAAGGAAAATTTACAGATGCTAGAGGGTTCTCCAAGAAAGAGGGAGTTGATTTTGACAAGATGTGAGTTGCCAGGTTTACCACTATCAAAACCATTATGTCCTGCCTTTTTGTTTTGATTGATCTTTATATCAGATGTATGGAAAAAACATTTTTTAATTTAAATTGTGTTATTGAGGAAGAGGTGTACTTAAATCAACCAAAAGGGCTTTGTGATACATGGCTGAGACACCCATGTTTGCATTTCGAAGAATTCCCATTATACCGAGTCATGATTTTAAATAATGAATGATAAATAATTTACTCTTCCCTCCTCTTTTGGAAGCTTAGGGTTTTTTTGGGTTCTTTTTTCAGGTTATTTGTGGGGACGTCACCCCCTTTCCCCTATTTAAGTTTTATGATGGGTACAGTGGCTGCAGTCCCCAACAGATTTCGGCTGCTGGGGATGTCCCATGATGCAGGCCCTGGGGTGTGCTCCCAGAAAAGATTGGGTGAACATCCCACACTGGTGTTGAACCTGCACTGCGTATGGAAATTGCATACTGCACCAGAGGACTGTACCTTAAGAATGGGTGCATACACCTTAGCAACATAGGATATAACACAAAATAAACCATAGACAAGCCTTGGCATAACCAATACATTCATAGTGGGAGACAAACCACAAACCGAAAATAACTGGTTCATCCCAATTTCATACCAAGTGCCCATGTAACTAGCATGGACCTCACTGTGTTCAATCCCTGTCCATGGTGGATTTCAAATTCAAAGCACACTTGGTTTTTGGTACTATGCAAATAATGATAAAATATGCATGCTATTATCATAACTAAATGAATAAATATGGTGCCAAAAATAAATGCCCTATGAACCATCACCATGTTAATAGCCATAAACAAGCAGCTGCTCAACAGATGAAAATCATTTGGGCTTAACTTTATGAGCAGTTTGCGGAGTATCATTTGCTATTGCATTTTAAATGTAATCATGTTCCTTGCTATATCATTAGCCTATCACTTAAATGTGGACACATTCATAATGGTTTTACACAAATCAGAAACAGAGAAAAATACAAGGATATTGAAAGTATGTGTTTCATATGTAATGGAATTGGGGGCAGGTGACAAAAGGTAAACACTAGAGTAGGAAATAAGAAAGGATACTGGGAAATCCAGGGGAAAGTAGAGAGGATGAACTTAAAGAGTCTCTCCATTCATTTCATTTTTCCAGGCTAGGTTTGAAAGTCTTGAGTTAATACCTGATTGTATGGTGTATTCTTCGTTTTTATTGTTTTGTTAACATGCAATTGTAGTGGTACTGAAGCAGTGTATCTGGCTAAAAAAATCAAAAGATTGGCATGGAAAGGGAGATAAATGTTAAGTTTCCACTCTGGAGACACTTCACTTGAATTGCTATTGTGGGTGGACTTTACAGAATGGGTATATGACATATCAGATGGAAAATTTATCTGATGTTACATTTCAAATCTGGCTGATTTCATTTGCAAAGGACATTACAATTGTTGGAAGAAACTTATTTTCTTAAAAATTACAAATGAATTGCATGGGTTATAATAGCTTTTTGGGCTCAACTCGTTAAGAAGTTTGAAGCACAAAATAGGCTGCTTTGTGACCTCGGATGTGTGTACAAGGATCACAGACTATTATCATTCTAAGGTTACCAGAATCAGTTACAAGTGCCTGCAACATTGTTCATCTCTAAAGTTCTTTCCTTGCGCTGAAACTCTGTTGCATTTCCATTGGTTTGTGCCATGTGGAATCCTAGAATATACTACCAGAAACCAGAACAATCTTTATATTATTTTCCATAGCTATTGAAGCATTTTATTACATAATTTTAGTATAGAGTTGTTGGAAGATCTTGACTATTTACTGGTACAAGACCATTCCAGAATATTGATTGTTAGTTAACCTTATTTTGATTGTGGTAAGATTATGCTTATTCCTACCTCAGTCATAAATTTCTCTTTCTGATTGTTCTCTACTTTGAACAGATGATGAAGACCCATCAAGCTTTTCTGGGAAAATTATAGAGTGTTCTTGGAATCCAGATGAAAGGACATGGAAGTATATGCGTGTCAGGCCAGATAAACCTACTCCAAATGGATGGAATACATATATAAAGGTTCATTTTTTAATGCAGACCATTCGCAACATTCCTTCTAATTTCAGAAGTTAAATGCTTCATGCTTAAATCGAATACCTGTTTTGCAGGTAATGAAAAGCATAGAAGACAACATCAATCAAGATGTTATATTAGAGGAGATTGCAGATATTATACATCTGCCAATGTATGCTGATCGAATAAAACAAGAAACAGCACGCATAAAGCATGATACACAACGCAGGAGATGATAGTGGGTCACACCAAAACTCTGGTTGCTGACTAGGTAATGCCTGTTAGAAATTAGCATAGAGGACCTGGTATATCTTCTTTGGATTTTACAAGGTTTACATGATTTAATTCTCACCAATTTGGAGACCGTTTTCAGGTTCTAAATGCTTTAAACCTTGACCACATTTTTCATTTCATATCTATCTTATGCAGAATGTTGGTCCCAATGTGCTTGCTTGAAAGCTCTCTTGATCTTTTGAAATGGAGGGCTGTGCTGGTTTTTAAGGAATCAAATATTTTCTCTTTTTTTCTGCTCGTTATATGACATAACGTTTTCTCGCAGATCAGCAACACATTCTGTTTGGCTGTTCATAAATCGATTGTAACTTCAAGCAGCTGTTTGAAAAGCATCAGACTGTAGATTCTTCACCATTTGGTGGCTCATGTAAGAAGAAAATAGAATAGGGATCATATCATAGATTCATGGCTATTTATTGGCTAGTGTAAGAACTTAGAAGAAAATGGGGTTCGCTGTGTGTCCTGAAATCCAATCACGCCTTGAAATTGTCATTGTCAGCTCAAATTAGAACTCTTCATCAAACGTTTAGTTTGTTTCTCAACTTTGGACTGTGTTACAAATCAGTCCAATATAGATGAACTTGGATGATTGTGTATGACTACCCTTGAAATGGGGACTAAATTAGGATTATGCATGGACAAATATTATACATGAGCTACTTTTCCTTGTCAGCTGTGATGTGGTTGGTCTCCAAAGGAGGATGTTTAGTGGGTTCTTCCTTCATTTGAAGCATGGTTGAACGCTTTTAGTATGATGCTAGTACGGATGGACCAAAGAGGTAAATATTGAATCAACTAGAATCTTTGTATTGATTAAAGCAAGCAAAATTTCAATCCTTGAATTTGATTTGAAGGGAAAAATAATTAGAGTGACCAGAATATTGCCATTGGAGGCCATTTGAGTCTTTCCACATTTTATTGCTATTGTGCAATTTTTGTATAGTCTTTACATGTTTAAAAACATTCACTCATGGATTGTCTTCTATTCATTCTATATCAATTTTGAATGCCTTGCCTCGCCATGCCATGCCATTATATTTCCTTCTATTCATTCTATAACACGCTGTTGGATAGGATTGGGTAGGCTGCAGTGTTGTGCTAGTGAACGGTCTTCTTGTGAGATTTATTGCATGCTATTATATAAATTTTTACATTTTTGTTTCTATTAGATTATCGCTGGTCTAAGCTACACAGTTCTAGGCTAGGGGATGTAGTCTAGTATGGTTTATATGGCTTTCTGGTATATATAAGGTGATTATATGTTTATTGACAATTGGCCTATCATCTTTTTGGACTCTTTCTCTATGTTCATAAAGTGTTAACTTTAAGGGAATTTTTGCAGTGGTTATTATCACTGTTGAACCATGTTTTTATTATGTATGTAGACTGCCATTATTGCTATGGAAATGCAGTGGCATACCAATGTGTTTCTAGGGGTGTTTATGGTTGCTCAATATACTGTAATTATTTGCAAGAAGTCAAAATAGTAGAATGGTATATATGATGGAACTTATGTCCCCTTCCTCTAAATTTCCGAGGCAAGAAATAAAATCACATTAAGGCGTCGCATCTAAAGATTTGACATCTTTTATAGCAAGGAACTTTTGGTCACCAACACTGCTTATGTACCTCATCCTGCCACATTGTACATAAAGGGAACAAAGAATTGACTCATGATAAAAAATATTCATGCAATGGATCATTCAGAGGTTAAATATAGTAGAGATCCCTGGGCATTGCCAAATGAAGAGAAAACCAAATAATGAAATGGCCAAACATGACCGCCTGGCGATGAATAACCCCTTGGAGAAGAATTGCACATTGATCTTGGACATACTTCCATCCCTTTGTGAATTGACAATTACATAGGATATGCTTCACTGTTATCAAACAAGATAGAGACCATAAAAAAAACCACTCTGCCACCTTGGCTCTGGAGGGGATCCCCTCATAGTGGCCATGCAAAAAGCTGTAGCTTATAGGAAAGCTGAACAGAATAACGTTGTGAAACTATCAAACACACCTGTCTTTTGAATACGCGCGTGTTGTATCGAGAACAGGGGATATCATGTTGGTGTAAAATGGAATATATAGATTTGACATCTTTTATCAGCAAGGAACATATGGCCAACAATTGCATATGTAGCTCGTCTTGCCACAAACAAAGAATTGACTCATAAAAAATAGGCATGGAATGGATCTTTCAGAGTGTAAATAGAGTCGAGACCCCCATGCATTGCCAAATGAAGAGCAAACAAACTACTACACTAACCAAGCATGGTTTCCTGCCGATGAACAATCCCTTGGAGAAGAACTGGACATTGATCTTGGACATATTTCCAACCCTTCTTTGTGAATTAACAAGATATGCTTCACCGTCAAAGGATGTTGGCAAACAAATTAGATACCATCAAAAACCCCACTCTTTGCCACCTTGGCCTTGGAGGGGATCCCCTCATAGATAACAAGCTGTGCAAAATCTTCTAGCTTATAGGAAAGCTCAACATAGTAAACATTGTGAAGCTAACAAACACAATTGTCCTTTCAATACATTCATTGAGAACAAGGGATATAATGCCGTTGATGTAACATAGAATATATCCTTCGTCTGAAAGTAGGAGTACATAATACAGTTTCTACATTAATCAAAGAAATAAAAATGACCAGAAATTTAAATAAACAAAATTGTAGTAGTGAACAATACATAAACATACAATATTAATAATTAAATAAATTAGTACTTAATGAAGGGACACCTTGATGAAAGGTTTTAATTATTAATAATTAAATAAACTAATACTTAATGAAGCGACACCTTGGTGAAAGGTTATGTCTCTTTACGAAAGGGTACCCACCATGGGTATTTATACAAGCAACATTCTCATTGTAATATCACCATTATCTTATCAATAATATATTTTATTATTCATAGAGTATTGTAATCTGGCTTATTTGTGTTGGTTGTTTCCTTAAGAAACGATTTTGTCACTTCATTGGTATTAAAGCAAGTACTGGTATGGCCTGTGGCCATACATCTTATCAGGTTTGTTTGACTGGGTCTTTGACCACATTCTTCATTTATCAAAGGCTGTTTGAATATGGTCTTTGACCAAAACAATCGGCCTTTATCCATTTAGCTAGCATTCAAAGTAATTATCTGCCGCAAAATAATAAAAATAATAATAATAATTGAACTACGACTTCAATCCAGTCTGTCAAATGGAAATGTGTAGTACACAATGGAAGCCATTTGAGGAAGGATCTACTATCGAGTAAGGGAAAAAGGAAGCGTGGCTTGGTTGATCCACTTACCTGAAAAGATGGGGTCCTATAGGCATAAGAGGGACAAAGAAGGTTGATGCATATGATGTTCTATAGAGGGGAATCACTTCTATGCCAGTTTGAGAAAATATACCTCATGTAGGGAGAAGTTGCATGTGGAAATAAAAGGATCCCTTTGCAACTTGATCATGTACACATGGAAACGATACCCAAGCATAAAAGTGGATTTGGAAATGAAACTGAATGTACAAGTAGCATATAACATAGGAAATTTGGTTGAATTACATGCATGCACAAAAAATGAGGACGACGAATAAATCCCCCCAAAATACCTTGATCATGGAAAACATATCTCATAATCAAGAATAGCATGAAAAAACGATTTTGGTGATGTGAACGACACAATAAATTAAGAAGTACATTCAATACACTTCTAAGCCTCTGTTGCAACCCTGAGTGGTCGTCACTGGAGCTAACTTGCCATACGAAGATTGTCGTGGACACCAAATTTACAACTGTTGGTATAATATATGGAATCAACAATCTGCATCAAGTTATAAGCCATTGAAACAAAAAAAAACAGAAACAACTTTAGGATCGATATCGTAGCTCTCATTTAGAATTGATCAACTAATCGTAGTTTGCTTTTGAACAACTCCTTTTGGGTTGATAATTGTTGGAGAAAATGACAACCGAATACTAAACACCAATTTGAAGAAAAATCTTAACAAATGCATTGAAGGGCTACATCGATTCGGAAGGGTGACGAGTTAGCGTAAGACATTAATTACATGGAAAAATACTTATATAAAAAATTAGATTAGAGATTGTTAACAAAAAATACCACGGAATACCACAGAAAATGTATACTAGGGAAGCATATAAATCTTTTTACAAAGGAAAGAAAAAGTCAAGTAGTGGAGAAGAAGTATTTACTAAAATACTTGAAATTTTTTATGTAAGGCACAGAAGTTTGTCATAAAGGTGAGTGTTTGATATATCACAGTATTTGATTATTCAATAAAATAGCGCAATTTATTTGAGCTTGAAAAGTGATTATGGGAAGTTATTTTAAAATAAAGTTTTTAAATAAAGCTTAAAAGCTTAAAGTCAAAAGTGGAAAGTATATGAAAAAATATATTTTCAAGTCTCTCTATATATAAACAAGCCGGTTAAGGGTTAAGGCATTGTTATGAAGGCACTTTTTTTAAAAGTTTATTTAATACAATACCTAGTTAAAAAAGTAAAAGCTATATAAGTAAAAAAATGCTAAAGTATTGAAATATATAAGACATAATTCGTAATCAAGGCATCTTAGAAGGAAAATTAGTGAAAATTGTGACGACAAAAGAAATGGAGTCTTATAGCGGAAAACAAGGAAGATTTTCAAGTACTTCAAAAGCTTATGTTTTAGTGTTTCAAATAAAAAGAACTACTAGAGGGAAAGACATTACTACTTCTATTGTTCATGTTTGATGCAGGAGCACCAAGTAAAGTCAGCAATGTGATGTCTTGATCACATGTTGTGACTAAGGAAATGACTCACATGGTTAGATGAAACACTGATTGAAATGTTATTTAATGAATTTTTCAAGTAGTCAGCCTTGTTGTCAATTTTTGAGTTAAAATAGAAGTAGAAGATTCTAAACAACTCCCTGCGAGGAGACTGGGACATCTATTTTTTTCTGTTGAATAAAAATAGGAGTTAGTTCATTTTAAAATTAGTAATTTCCTAAATCTAAGGGAGGAACTGTTAGTTGTTAGTATGAGTTGGATGATAGGAAGGAGTGGTTTATTGTGATAGGGGGGAAGTAGTCGACACAGGGGAGGTGGAAGGTCAAAGGCAGGACAAAGAGAGGGTTAGCAGATAGACTTCAAGGGTTTCGCAGAGAAGAAAGAAAAAGAAATATGAATAAAACAGAACCTCCGTTGTTTCTAATTTCTGAGTATTGAAACTTTGTATTCAAGTTCATTTGTTGTACGTGATCAAGAAGAAATTGCGTTGAATCTGTCAAGAAGTCAAAAGATTGTAGATCTATGAAAACGTCTGTATGAAATTTTATTTTGATGTGCTCACAACAGAATAAATTCATATCGAACCGTCCAGAAAACGTATGTGTGGAGACCCTGGAAGATGACTGTGTAAACTTGCGAGTTATTACAAGACAATTGCATTTAAGTTGAGTTTATAACTTGGTTACAAACCCGTAGTCATATCCTTTGTCAAAAAGCCACTGTGTATACAATTAGCATAATTGATACGTATATTACAATCAGTACATAGTCAACATTCCTTGCTACAATTAGTGGATTGTTAACTTTAGTGTCAATTTGCCAGAGTTGAGAACCTGTAATTTTAAATTTCATTGACACCCTGCACCAAGAAGCCCACGAAAGATTTTGTGGAGAATGAATTTTGAAACTGTCAAATTGGAGCTGCGATTTGGAGACCGACAGGCTGAGTTTGTCGCGTCTTCTATTAGTTTAGCGGTTCTGCCTTTTGATGGACATAGTTAAAAATAGTGATAGTTTTTAAAGATAACTCTGCATTAACAGGTTTCATACTTCAGCCTTGCATCAAGTGGTATCAGAGCTAAAGGAACAAGGAGTTTCTTTGTTGTGTAAGAGGAATTATTTCCATCTTTTTCAAGGTCAAAGAAACAAGAGGAAGAAATTTGAACAGTAATAATTTGAGAGCCAAATTATTACCTCAGAAACGGCTTTCAGAGTAAGACGTGGCAGAGGAGGTCGAGGAGGCAGACCTATAGCCAATGCAGAAGTAATGGTGGAGTTAAGAGTTCTGCAAAAAGAAATGACAGCCATGAGAGAAGCTGGAAGAAGAGATCCTGAAGCGGGTGATGTTAGTGAAGCTGAACCAGAGAGTGAAGCAGAAGCAGAAGAAAGGACAGAAGAAGACATTGGAATGAAGATATTGAAGGCAGTCATTGGGGCTAGTTCAAAACCAAGAATAGAGATAGCTGCATATGATGGGGGATTAAATCCCGAGGAATTAGTTGACTGGATAAATTCCATGGACAAGCATTTTGATTTTGTTGAAATACCTGAGGATAGGAAAGTGAAGTTTGCAGTGACTAGGCTCAAAGGACATGCTTTACTCTGGTGGGATGGTGTACAAACAAAAAGAAGAAGACTGCATAAGCAACCAATCAAGAATTGGAGCAGAATGATTTCTAAACTGAAGGAGAAATTTCTGCCCAAAGACTATCAGTTAGCCTTGTATAGAAAGATGCAGAACTTGAGACAAAGATTGCTTACTGTCAGGGAGTATACCGAAGAGTTCTACAAGATAAACATTAGAGCTGGATACATAGAAGATACTTCTGAGAAGGTAGCCATGGACATGAATGGTCTTAAATTTGACATTCAAGATGAGATGAGTTTATTTTCACCTAAGTCATTTGAAGAAGCATACCAATGTGCTTTAACAGTGGAAGAGAAGCTGAATAGTAGAAATAACTCAGGAAGAGGAAGAGGTCAGACTTACAGAGGTAAGGGACCACAAACTAGAAGATGAAAATCTTCAGTTCAGAAGGGAGAAGTTGAATCATCAAATTAGCCAGAACAACCTCAGAGAGGAAGAGACTTCAAGGGAAGAAGATCTTTCCAAAGAGGCCGAGGTAGAGGCAAGAATTATGAGGTTAGATGTTATACATGTGGAAAGACAAGACATGGGTCTTGGGATTGTCCAGAAGGGGCTGCAAGACAGGGAAATATTCAAGTTGCACAAGCTGAAACTGAACAGGGAGTACCTGAGAATCATGTTGAGATTTCGGAAGCAGGAGAAGCCTTGTTGATGAGGAGGACTTTGCTGAAGCCAAGCAAAGAGGTGCATGAACCTAAACAAAGGAAAAGTTTGTTCAAAACAATGTGCAAATCACAAGGTAAGTGCTGCAAATTAATTGTTGATAATGGCAGTACTGATAATTTAGTTTTTGTAGAGATGGTTGAAAAATTAGGATTGCAAAGAGAAAAGCATCCTACACCCTACAGAGTTTCTTGGTTGCAGAAGGGACACCAAGTATTGGTTAATGAGCAGTGCAAAGTTGATTTCCAGATTGGGAATTACAAGGATCAAGTCATATGTGATGTGATACCAATGGATGTGTGTCATGTACTGTTGGGTAGACCATGGCAGTATGATAGGAATGTGATGTATAATGGCAGAGAGAATACTTTTGTCCTGGAGAAAGAAGGCAAAAGACATACTCTTATTCCTCTAAAGGAAGAGAAGACAAAGGAGCAAATCAACCCAAAGGTATTGCTGGTCAAGGAGAAAGAATTTCTGGAACAACTGCAAGAGGAAGAGGTAAGTTTTGCTATTCTTGGTAAACCTAGGACTGTTATAACCAACACTAGAATAGATGAATTGCCTGCTGAAATTTAGAAATTATTAGAGGAGTATGTAGACATAATTGTGGATGATTTGCCAAATGAATTGCCACCTGTAAGAAGTATCATCCATCACATAGATTTGATTATTGGAGCTAGCTTGCCAAACAAAGCGGCTTACAGAATGACTCCAACAGAGAATGCAGAGATCAGCATACAAGTACAAGAACTATTGGATAAAGGATTGGTCAGAGAGAGTTTAAGTCTTTGTGCTGTACCTACAGTATTGAGTCCTAAGAAAGGAGGAGAATGGAGGATGTGTACAGATTCTAGAGCCATAAACAAGATCACCATTAGGTATAGATTTCCTTTACCTAGGATGGATGATTTACTGGATTGCGTCAGTGGTTCGAACTATTTCTCTAAATTAGATTTGAAAAGTGGATATCATCAGATAAGAATGAGGGAAGGTGATGAGTGGAAGACAACTTTCAAGACAAATACGGGGTTATATGAATGGTTAGTTATGCCATTTGGTTTGACTGATGCACTTAGTACTTTTATGAGATTAATGAACGAAGTACTCAAAGAATTCATAGGAAAGTTTGTCATAGTATATTTGGATGACATTCTTGTTTTCAACAAGACAAAAGAAGAGCATATTAGGCACTTGAATCTGGTTTAAAAGAAATTACATGATGAAAAACTCCTAATAAATCTGAAGAAGTGTTTCTTTATGAAGAAGGAACTGGTTTACTTAGGATTTGTAATTTCACAAGAAGGACTAAAGATGAACCTCGAGAAAGTAAAAGCAATTGTAGATTGGCCATCTCCAAGGAATATATTTGAGGTAAGAAGCTTTCATGGGTTGGCAAGTTTTTATAGAAAGTTCATCAGGAATTTTAGTGGAATATGTGCTCCAATCCTGGACATAGTGAAGAAAGAAAAACAACCATTCAAATGGACTGTTGCAGTAGAGAAAGGTTTTAAATTATTAAAAGAGAAGATCACTGAGAAGCTTGTTTTAGCCCTCCCAGATTTCAGAAAAAAATATTCTTTGTTAGGTGTGATGCTAGTGGATATGCCATTGGAGGAGTGTCGAGTCAAGATGACAAACCAGTTGCATATTTCAGTGAGAAATTGAATGAAGCAAAATAGAAATATTCCACCTATGATAAAGAATTCGATGCAGTAATTCAAGCTCTGAAAAAGCGGAGGCATTACCTTATGCCAAGGGAATTCATTCTATATTCTAACAATCATGCTTTACAATTTATAACTAAGCAAGAAAAGTTAAATCAGAAACATGCTAAATGGGTTGAATTTATGCAGAATTTTACTTTTGTTTTAAAGCATATAAGTGGAAGTTCTAATAAATTTGCAGATGCCTTGAGCAAAAGATGTTTAGTTTTGCAGGAAGTCCAAGTGAATGTTCTTGGATTAGAACATTTGAAAAACATGTATGAAGAAGATGTCGATTTTAAAGAAGCATATGAAGCTTGTCAGAACCAAGTATTCAGAGGTAGAAGCCCATGGATAGACTTCATGATACAGGAAGGACTACTGTTTAAGGGAAACAAGCTGTGCATTCCTAAATGTTCAATGAGGGAGAATTTATTGATGGAAAAACGTAGTGGAGGACTTGCTGGTCATTTTGGAAATGACAAAACTTATGCCCAATTAAGTAATTTTTACTATTGACCAGGAATGAGAGCAGATGTACAGAACTTTGTTGGGAAATGTCAAATCTGTCATAATGCAAAAGGGAGGCAACAGAATACTGGATTGTATCAGCCATTACCTATTCCAAAGAAGCCTTGGGATGCTGTAAGTATGGATTTTGTTCTAGGATTGCCAAGAACACAGAGAGGTAATGACTCTATATTTGTTGTGGTTGATAGATTTTCAAAGATGGCACACTTTATTCCTTGCACAAAAGCTAGTGATGCCACTCTCATTGCAAATCTGTTTTTCAAAGAGATAGTAAGACTTCATGGTCTTCCTATGAGTATAGTCTCTGATAGAGATACTAAATTTGTTGGATATTTCTGGAGGACTTTATGGAAGAAGTTGGGAATAGACCTTAATTTTAGCTCAGTGTACCATCCTCAAACAGATGGACAAACTAAAGTTACAAACATAAGTTTGGGTAATATTCTGAGAAGTTTGGTTAGTGAACATCCTAATCAATGGGATCTAGCTTTACCACAGGCTGAGTTTGCATACAATGACTCACCTAATAGAAGTAAAGGCCTGAGTCCTTTTAAGATTGTTTATGGGATAAATCCAAGAGGAGTGTTTGAGCTCAGAGACTTGGGAATGATGGAGAAAAGGAGTGCAGATGCAGAGGATTTTGCTGCAGACATGGAATTGTTGCATGAACAAGTTAAGGAACGATTGCAACAGAATAATCTGAAATATAAACAGATGGTAGACTTGAAGAGGAGAGAAGTAAATTTTGAAGAAGGTGACTTGGTATTGGCATAGCTGAAGAAGGAACGGTTCCCTAGAGGCACCTATACTAAATTAAAGCTTAAGAAGATTGGACCTTGCCGAATCTTGAGGAAGTTTTCAGCCAATGCTTATGAAATTGAACTTCCAAGTGATATGGGCTTATCACCTATCTTCAATGTTGCAGATTTGTATCCTTATCAAGAGGCTGAAACTTCATCAACCAATGAATTGGATACATGACATAAAGTGGAATGGTAGAAACAGATCCCTGTTGTACCAAAGTAGGAAATGGAGAAAATCTTGGATACTAGGGTGATGAAGAAAACCAAAGGATAGGAATACTATGAGTACCTAATCAAGTGGAAGAGTCAACCACTTGAAGATGCTACCTGTGTGATTGCTGCACTCATACACAAAAGTGGCAGAACTGTGGAAGAACTCATGAACAAGAGTTCATGAGTTTTTTCTCACCTGAGGAGTCTGATACACAAGCACCAAGTAAAGTCAACAATGTGATGTCTTGATCGCATGTTGTGACTAAGGAAACAGATCCCTGCTGTACCAAAGTTGGAAATGGAGAAGATCTTGGATACTAGGGTGATGAAGAAAACCAGAGGACAAGAATACTATGAGTACCTAATCAAGTGGAAGAATCAACCACTTGAATATGCTACCTAGGTGATTGCTACACTCATACATAAGAGTGGCAGAACTCATGAACAAGAGTTCATGAGTTTTTTCTCACCTGAGGAGTCTGATACACGAGCACCAAGTAAAGTCAACAATGTGATGTCTTGATCACATGTTGTGACTAAGGAAATGACTCAAATGGTCAGAGGAAACACTGATTGAAATGTTATTTAATTAAATTTCCAGGAAGTCAGCCTTGTTGTCAATTTTAGAGTTAAAATAGAAGTAGAAGATTCTAAACAGCTCCTTGCGAGGAGACTAGGACATCTGTTTTTTTTTGTTGAATAAAAATAGGAGTTCATTTTAAAATTAGTAATTTCCTAAATCTAAGGGAGGATCTGTTAGTTTTTAGTATGAGTTGGAAGATAGGTAGGAGTGGTTGGTCGAGATAGGGGGGAAGTAGTCGAGACAGGGGAGGTAGAAGATCGAAGGAAAGACAGAGAGAGGGTTAGCGGATAGACTTCAAGGGTTTCGCATGTAGATCTATGAAAACGTATGTATGAAATTTTATTCTGATGTGCTCACAACAGAATAAATTCATATCGAACCGTCCAGAAAACGTATGTGTGGAGACCCTGGGAGATGACTGTGTAAACTTGTAAGTTATTACAAGACAATTGCATTTAAGTTGACTTTATAACTTGGTTACAAACCCGTAGTCATATCCTCTATCAAAAAGCCACTGTGTATACAATTAGCATAAATGATACGTATATTACAGTCAGTACATAGTCAACATTCCTTGCTACAATTAGTGGATTGTTAACTTTAGTGTTGGTTTGCTAGAGTTGAGAACCTGTAATTTTAAATTTCATTGACATCCTGCACCAAGAAGCCCACGAAAGATTTTTTGGAGAATGAATTTTGAAACTATCAAATTGGAGTTGCGATTTGAAGACCGGTAGGCTGAGTTTGTGGCGTCTTCTATTAGTTTAACGGTTCTGCCTTTTGATGGACATAGTTAAAAATAGTGACAGTTTTCAAAGATAGCTCTGCATTAACAGGTTTCATAGTTCACCCTTGCATCAATGTTGAATGCAATAATTATATTAGTCATGAATTTGCTAATGAGTTAGCAATTTTAGAGACAAATATAGGTAAAATGTTGACTTTTGGAATAACAAAGAATATGAAATAAGCAATTCACAATTGAACATTGGAGATTATATTGACGTCTTGCAATTTATAGTTAGATCTTTGTGGACTAGATGAGTTAGCAATTCCAGAGACAAATCTAGGTAAATTGTCGACTTTTCAAATAACAAAGAATATGAAATAAGCAATTTACAATTGAACATTGGAGATAATATTGGCGTCTCGCAATTATAGTTAGATCTTTGTGGAGTAGTGACGATGACCTAATTTTTGGATTACCGTGGATAGAAACATTGGGGACTTTTATCTTAAATGTTGAAAATATGTTTATAATATTTCCCTACAAAAAATAGAAAACCACATTACAAGACATTAACATGAAGTAAGAATCAAAAGTCATGTCATTTGAAGACTACAGAGAAATATCAATGGTGATGTCGCAAGGAAATGAGAAATCAATATAGACGATAAAAAAATATTTCAACAAGGTTATTGTAGGTAAAGAAGAATAGATCTCTCATTTAAGAGATCATAATTCGAAATTACTTTTGCAATCAAGAAGGCAAAATATAAAGTTCAATGCAATCAAAAGTGAGAAGAGGAAAATCGATATCTTCATAAACAATTATTAGGAAAGAACGAAGAAAGCTCTTCTTTAAAAAAGGTTAATCAAGAATTGTTAGAGCAATTAAGATTAAAAGAAAGAAAGCACGAAAATCAAGACCATCAATATGATGTCATCAAGTCAAATTATAAGGAAGAACTCTTACACTTAATGGTTGGGCTTGGGGAAGGAAGCAACAATTATGTTGAGTTACTCAGCTTGAAACTTCTTCTCATTTTTGCAACAACGACATGGTGTAGAACTCTAAATGTATGTGGAGACTCGATGAATGTGATTGGATCAAGAGGATCCAACTTTGCATAAATCTAAGACTTGCCAACATTTTAACTTCTATAGAAGCAATTTTAGAAACTTATGCCTCTTTTTCATGCAGACATGTCTAAAGGGAAATTAACAGGGAGGCGAACAAGGCCTCGAAGGAGGGGCTTCGGCTAGCCATGGGCCAATGGAAGATTCGTGAACTGATTGAGGGTTTGGTACATGAGTATTACCATAGGCCCTTTATAGAAGGGGTTGCACAACGGTGATATGTTTCTTTGGGACTCAGTTTATTATCTATATTTCTGGTTTCGGCTGATCTTTGTTGTGACAATTCTGGATATGCACTTTTGGGACTGTTAGTGGGCAGTTTATAGCTATTTTTTGGACTGATGGTGTTATTTTCAGTATGCTCTACGATACTGGTTATGGTTCGAGTGGATCATTTTCGGCACTTGTCTAGTGAACTATATTTATGGCAAAAAACTTTATAGCAAAAACTCTTGTATGTGAAGTTCTTAACTGGATTTTCATGGACTTTTTTTGGTCTCTTTTTGACCATTATGGTTTCTTCCATAATACACAATTATGTGTATCTACCAAATGTAATTTTGTTCTCGAAAGATTATATAAAATTATATTTTTTTCCCAGGGAAAAAAAATAAAGTAATAACAAGTAAATTACCACCATCTTATTGGTAATACACTCAATGATTTGATTTAGATCTCAAAAATCCTCATCCAAACCCAAAGAAATCAAACTTTTGATATCACACTTTGGGAGACAATTTGAGATCATATAGACTTTTTTAATTTTCAAAACAATGATATTCTACCTTTTTCATTGTAGTGTTTAGTTGTATCATATAGATCCCATCCTTCATGTCACCATGTAAAAATGTTGTTTTCACATCATCTATTCTATTTCTAAATTAAAAACAACTACTACAGATGACAAAAATATAATACAGATGACAAAATATAATAGATACTAAAAAAAACTGTGAAAAAAATCTCATCAAAATATCTCATGTACTTTTCAACATTGATGTGAACCGTTCTTTCTTTTGAATATATATTTACATTCCATGGGTTTCTGTTCATTAAACAATGTAGTCCTATGTATCATACATTATAGGTACAACCATCTCCTCATCCATGCCCAATATACACGACTCCTTTCATTTCCATTGGCTTTTGCATAGTTGTAAGTTCATCCATGTCATGTTAGTGGATAGTGCAAAAATGCATCCAAAATCAAACGAATTATAATTACACCTATTTAGTTTTTTTCTTTGTTAAGTGGGCCTCCTTAAAGTTTGGGGAAGAATTTCTTCTTTCTTTGTCCTACTCTATGATCCCTCATTCTGTCCATCATGAATTTCTGGTTCAACTTGCTTAGTTTTGGGTGGTAGTTGAACAATTCTTTTTTTTCAATCATCTTTTGGCCATCACTATGATTCCATAAATAAGAATCATAAATAATGTAAATAGAAAATAAATTGAAGATTCACATAGAAAGGTGAAACGAATAGTTGGAATATGAAACTCAACCATCAGATTCAATGTATAAATTAGTGCTATCGCAATGAAATAAATTGAATCAGGATTTATTTAAATTGAATCAGATTCACTCCTACAGTGTTATCAGAGTGGATACCTACCATAAATCCTGCATGTATGCTTTTCAGTGCTGATAGTCTTCCTGCCAAACCTCTGTTCTTCCCTCTACCATATTTCAGGCTGCCCCGTCAGTCTACCTCTTTATGCGTTTTTCTTATAGCCTGGGCGCCAATAATTCTGTGTGTCCCTCTTGCCATTGCATTTAGTGCATGCATTACAATTCCAGGCCTGGTTGAGGAATGGCTGCATTTCAGGCATGAAATGGTCCGTTGGAGATATTTTATTAACTATTTCCTCAATTTGTTGCACAGTTTTGACTATCCTTTTCTAGACTGGTTCAACTTTTGTTCAATCGTTTTGATATATACCTATCCCTAAGTTTGTTTCACGGTCTCATTTCCACATAGAACGTTCTCTCATTTCCCAGCATTCCTGTCATTCTCAATGATTGTGTGACAATCATCTTCTGAATATTGTTTTTGTGATTGTGCTCTATCAAATATTGTGAGATATCTGTGAGGAGTCTATGCGTCCCATATTTGAAGCTGTAATAATATTTTGTGCTTTGTGAGCTACAAATTCTGAGTGTGTGTTTTTGTGATGGTGCTCTATCAAATATTGTGAGATGTCTGTGAGGAGTCTATGAGTTCCATATTTGAAGCTATAATAATATTTTGTGCTTTGTGAGCTACAAATTCTGACTCTGAGATGCACTCCATGGGTGAACTGCTACCTCAATGAGAGGGACATATCTTGAGAGCTGTGACTTTGACTGATAATAGAAAGTTGCGACCAACATAGATTGAAGACGCCTTGATGTTGAATGTTTGTCGAAGATCGGTGAGAAGATTAGGATGAAGAATCACGCCTTTTGATTTGCATGAAGACTAAACCTGTGATATGCTGCTGCGATTTATTTGAATCCCGATGACTGAAGACCATTGGTGGAGACTCACGCTTTCATCAACTGCGTGGAGGTAAAAATGTTGGAGCTGTAATTGCTTGTGACCATTGGAAAATCTAAAATTTTCAGAGTTCTATGCGTGAAGTTTAATGTGAGGACTTTGTTGTGTGTGAACCATGATGCGGCTTATGAGTCATGATCGATGTGTATTTGAATTGATGGAGAAGTAATAAATGTTGGGTATGAGTTTATGACTGATTGAGGAATATAAGTCTATAATTGTTTTGTGAAGAGTTTGCTCATACACGAATTGAAACTGCATTTTTGAATCCGAGGTTGTGACCCACATTGTTTCTGTTGATAGCATTGAAAGATTCATTTGTCGAGACCTGACCTTCTTGCATTCAGCTACAACGAATATGCATTATGGAAACTGCTCTATATATGCCTAGAGCTCTGTTGGTGTAAGAAAAGCCTGAGCCTACCTGTGCAATCATTCTATTGGTGTTGCGACCTAAACTATTATGCGACACGACTCTTTTGTAATAAAGTGATATTGTAGTTATTTAAACAAAGTGTAAACGTATAGTTCAAATCTTGTAAGAAACAAATGTAATAGCACTTGGAGCTACTTAGATGGTGTTGTAGAACTATTTTAAGCAACTACATAATTATTTGTAATAGGTTGCAGAATCATTTTGTACCTCGTAAAGGAGTAGAAACTCAAACTCAATCCTGTATCCTATTATATTTTTTCATAGCATTTTGTAAGTTGTATGTTCCAGTTTGAAGATGCACTTTTTGGCATCTATTGTTAGTTGTGTCCTCACTGGCAATGACACATATGTAGAATGGTTGAGAAAGATCAAATCCACTTTCATATACAATGACCTATGGGATAGAATTTGTGAAAGAAAGAATATTCAGATAGACTTTGATGCAGTCATAACCATTGATCATAAACCTCCCACATCAAAGAAATAACTTGCTATTTGGAAGTCCAGAGACAAGAAATCCCCAGCAATGATCACTGCCACTGTTAGTGAAGAGGTGAGCCAACATATTTTTCCTGCAAAATCGTGTTTTGAAGCATTAAAAGCATTAAAATACTTGTATGACTCACATTTTGAGATGGAGATAATTCAACTAATGTTAAAATTGTTCAGTTTGGAAGTATAAGACAGTGATCCTATGTTGCCTGCATATGAGATTAGAGAAATAATGCATAAGATACAAGCGTATGGTATGAAACCTTACCTTCCACTTTTATCATTTGTAAAGTCACTGCATTCAACTCACTCCAACTACCTTGAATCCTTGCAAGCAAGGGACAAGTTCAAAGACCTCACCTTTGACACCTTGGTAGAAAAGATTGCAGACAAAGAGAAAGCTTTTGGAAAGAAATCAAGTGTTGTGGAAAGAATGGACATAAAGCATATCACTCTTGGACTTCTTCGGAGTCCATCAAAGGAAGACAGAATTAAAATAAAGAAAACAAGAATAATATTCAAGAGGCTCGTAAAGCCCCTGATTCAACTCATTGTATAGTTGCACATTGTATTCTTGGTATTAATGAAATAACTTCTCTTTCATCTTACAAAAATTGTTGGTTGCTTGATACCACCTTGATACCGGTGCAAATTTTCATACAACTTTTATAAAAGACTGTTTTGAAGAACTGAATAACATAGAAAATGACATGGTATACTTTGCAGACAAATTTAGCGTTAAACAAACAAGAATTGGTTCAATTAGGCTCAAGCTACATGGTTTCTTTGATTTTTTGTTAAAAAATGTTCTCTATATTTGTTGAGACCTGACCTTCTTGCATTCAACTACAAGGAATATGCATTATGGAAACTACTCTATATATGCCTAGAGCTCTATTGGTGTAAGAAAAGCCTGAGCCTACCTGTGCAATCATTCTATTGGTGTTGCGGCCTAAACTATTATGCGACACGACTCTTTTGTAATAAAGTGATATTGTAGTTATTTAAACAAAGTGTAAACGTATAGTTCAAATCTTGTAAGAAACAAATGTAATAGCACTTGGAGCTACTTAGATGGTGTTGTCGAACTATTTTAAGCAACTGCATAATTATTTGTAATAGGTTGCAGAATCATTTTGTAACTCGTAAAGGAGTAGAAACTCAATCCCGTATCCTATTATATTTTTTCATAGCATTTTGTAAGTTGTATGTTCCAGTTTGAAGATGCACTTTTTGGCATCTATTGTTGGTTGTGTCCTCACTGGCAAGGACACATATGTAGAATGGTTGAGAAAGATCAAATCCACTTTCATATACAATGACCTATGGGATAGAATTTGTGAAGGAAAGAATATTCAGATAGACTCTGATGCAGTGATAACCATTGATCATAAACCTCCCACATCAAAGAAATAACTTGCTATTTGGAAGTCCAGAGACAAGAAATCCCCAGCAATGATCACTGCCACTGTTAGTGAAGAGGTGAGCCAACATATTTTTCCTACAAAATCGTGTTTTGAAGCATTAAAAGCATTAAAATACTTGTATGACTCACATTTTGAGATGGAGATAATTCAACTAAGGTTAAAATTGTTCAGTTTGGAAGTATAAGACAGTGATCCTATGTTGCTTGCATATGAGATTAGAGAAATAATGCATAAGATACAAGCGTATGGTATGAAACCTTACCTTCCACTTTTATCATTTGTAAAGTCACTGCATTCAACTCACTCCAACTACCTTGAATCCTTGCAAGCAAGGGACAAGTTCAAAGACCTCACCTTTGACACCTTGGTAGAAAAGATTGCAGACAAAGAGAAAGCTTTTGGAAAGAAATCAAGTGTTGTGGAAAGAATGGACATGAAGCATATCACTCTTGGACTTCTTCGGAGTCCATCAAAGGAAGACATAATTAAAATAAAGAAAACAAGAATAATAATCAAGAGGCTCGTAAAGCCCCTGATTCAACTCATTGTATAGTTGCACATTGTATTCTTGGTATTAATGAAATAACTTCTCTTTCATCTTACAAAGATTGTTGGTTGCTTGATACCACGGGGACTTCACTTAGTGAACCTGTCACATAGCACGTGCAATCATGGGATATTAAAGAATACCCTTAATTTCTAGAGATATTGACCCAAACTCTTTTTGTTGAAACCCCCTCCCAATACTTAAAACCTCCTCCCCACCCATTTTTATACCTCAATCCTTATAAACCACCATACCCACCCCCACCTTAAACCCCTCATCCCCCCCAATACCTGCAATATATTGGTTCAATTTTTGATAATTTTAAAACCCACAATATGAACTAACGTGATAGGATATTGGTCAACAAGTGAAGCCCCCGTGCTTGATACTGGTGCAAATTTTCATACAACTTTTATAAAAGACTATTTTGAAGAACTGAATAACATAGAAAATGACATGGTATACTTTGCAGACAAATTTAGCGTTAAACAAAGGGGAATTGGTTCAATCAGGCTCAAGCTACATGGTTTCCTTGATTTTTTGTTAAAAAATGTTCTCTATATTTGTTGAGACCTGACCTTCTTGCATTCAGCTACAAGGAATATGCATTATGGAAACTGCTCTATATATGCCTAGAGCTCTGTTGGTGTAAGAAAAGCCTGAGCCTACCTGTGCAATCATTCTATTGGTGTTGCGACCTAAACTATTATGCGACACGACTCTTTTGTAATAAAGTGATATTGTAGTTATTTAAACAAAGTGTAAACGTATAGTTCAAATCTTGTAAGAAACAAATGTAATGGCACTTGGAGCGACTTAGATGGTGTTGCAGAACTATTTTAAGCAACTACATAATTATTTGCAATAGGTTGCAGAATCATTTTGTAACTCGTAAAGGAGTAGAAACTCAATCATGTATCCTATTATATTTTTTCATAGCATTTTGTAAGTTGTATGCTCCAGTTTGAAGATGCACTTTTTGGCATCTATTGTTGGTTGTGTCCTCACTGGCAAGGACACATATGTAGAATGGTTGAGAAAGATCAAATCCACTTTCATATACAATGACCTATGGGATAGAATTTGTGAAAGAAATAATATTCAGATAGACTCTGATGCAGTCATAACCATTGATCATAAACCTCCCACATCAAAGAAATAACTTGCTATTTGGAAGTCCAGAGACAGGAAATCCCCAGCAATGATCACTGCCACTGTTAGTGAAGAGGTGAGCCAACATATTTTTCCTGCAAAATCGTGTTTTGAAGCATTAAAAGCATTAAAATACTTGTATGACTCACATTTTGAGATGGAGATAATTCAACTATTGTTAAAATTGTTCAGTTTGGAAGTATAAGACAATGATCCTATGTTGCCTGCATATGAGATTAGAGAAATAATGCATAAGATACAAGCGTATGGTATGAAACCTTACCTTCCACTTTTATCATTTGTAAAGTCACTGCATTCAACTCACTCCAACTACCTTGAATCCTTGCAAGCAAGGGACAAGTTCAAAGACCTCACCTTTGACACCTTGGTAGAAAAGATTGCAGACAAAGAGAGCTTTTGGAAAGAAATCAAGTGTTGTGGAAAGAATGGACATGAAGCATATCACTCTTGGACTTCTTCGAAGTCCATCAAAGGAAGACAGAATTAAAATAAAGAAAACAAGAATAATAATCAAGAGGCTCGCAAAGCCCTTGATTCAACTCATTGTATAGTTGCACATTGTATTCTTGGTATTAATGAAATAACTTCTCTTTCATCTTACAAAGATTGTTGGTTGCTTGATATCACAGGGACTTCACTTAGTGAACCTATCACATAGCACGTGCAATCATGGGATATTAAAGAATACCCTTAATTTCTAGAGATATTGACCCAAACTCTTTTTGTTGAAACCCCCTCCCAATACTTGAAACCTCCTCCCCACCCATTTTTATACCTCAATCCTTATAAACCACCATACCCACCCCCACCTTAAACCCCTCATCCCCCCCAATACCTGCAATGTATTGGTTCAATTTTTGATAATTTTAAAACCCACAATATGAACTAACGTGATAGGATATTGGTCAACAAGTGAAGCCCCCATGCTTGATACTGGTGCAAATTTTCATACAACTTTTATAAAAGACTGTTTTGAAGAACTGAATAACATAGAAAATGACATGGTATACTTTGCAGACAAATTTAGCGTTAAACAAAGGGGAATTGGTTCAATCAGGCTCAAGCTACATGGTTTCCTTGATTTTTTGTTAAAAAATGTTCTTTATATTCTAGAGTTGTCGAGAAGCTTGTTGTGCTTGGTGTAGATTTGACAACAAGGTCATTCCATCCACATGTTTGATGGAATTGTAGAGATAAGGAAGTGCTCTGACAACAAGGTCACCATGACCGGATATGAAGATGAAAAGTTGTTGAAGTTGAAGGGATGTTCTGCAACGGTTCAAAACTTTGCCTATATGTCCCAACTTAAAGAAGGTAATATTTCATTCAATATATTGTGGCATGCAAGATTTGGTCACATGAATTATAACAATAGTAGTTTATTAAGAAATAATGGTGTATATCGTTTTCCTACTATTCCTAAAGAGATAAATAAATGTGATGCATGCATTCTAGGCAAACATAGTAAGTAGCATTTTCAGGTGTCAAAATCCAAAGCATGTAGAAAGTTAGACCCGATTCATTCATACTTATGTGTCCCCATGCCAATTCCTTCTGCAAATGGTAATAAGTACCTCATGAACTTTGTTGATGGATATTCAAGAATGTGTTGGGTATATTTATTGAAGACAAAGTTTGAAGCATTCCAAACATTCAAGGGCTTCCATGCATGGATAGAGAATCAAGCAGAAGCACGTATTGGTACATTTCTTTCAGATAATGGTAAAGAATATTCAATGCATTTGAAGATTATCTTTTCAAACATGGGATTACACATCAAACTTCAATTCCTTATAATCTTCAACAAAATGGTGTAGTAGAAAGGATGAATAGAACATTAATGAATATGGAAAGATTAATGATATTTTTCAAGAATGTAAAATTGATATTTTGGGGTGAGGTAGTAGTATGTGCAACATACTTGAGAAATAGAAGTCGATCTCATGCTATTGAAGCCTAAGACTCCACATGAATTGTGGTTTGGACACCTTCCTTCAATTATGCATCTCAGAGTTTTTGGTCCACCTGTTATGACTTGATACCAAAGGAAAAACGAAACAAACTTGGTGCTAGAAGTAGAAGATGTATTTTCTTGGGGTATTCAAACATTTCCAAGGCATATCGTCTTTATGAAGAGGTAAACATGAAATTAGTTGTTTCCAGAGATGTCATTTTTCTTGAAACTAATAAAAGTGACAAGTCTATTGAAAGGCAACTTGATCATTTGAAGAAGTTTTCTCATCTAAATACATTATGATTTTGATAATGAAATTCCATACCTTGAAGGGGGAATCTTGATCTTGGATCATGATCAATCTTTGGAATTTCTTTTTGAATCACCAACACCCCCTCATGAAGAAACTCATGAAGAAGAAGTTCCCACCACTTCACCTGAACTGGATGATGTTATTGAAAAGATTGGATGATTGAACCTTGAAGAGAATGAAGTACCTCCAACTGATCAAGCTGGACAATCAAAGAATATTCCAAAATGGGCCATAAAGACACTTGAAAGTGTCCATCCATATGAAGTTGGAAAGACAAAAAAGAGAATCAACAAGACAAGATGACGGAGGAGAAGCAAATAACTTAGGTGATGACATGGATGTCTCATTTGATTGTGAATAAAATTTATCTACTAACTTTGAACCAACTTCCTTTATAGAAGTTTATGCATGTGATGAATGAAAAGAAGCTATGAAAAATGAATATGATGCACTCATAAAAAATGAACCTAGAAGCTAGTTGACCCTCTAGTTGGAATTAGAGCAATTGGTTGCAAGTAGGTATACAAAAACAAACACAAATAATATTGCTCACTTGAAAAACACAAAGCAATGCTTGTGGCAAAAGGGTACGCACAAAAATAAGGAATTGATTATGAGGAAACATTCCCCCCCATGCAAAATGGGGTACCATCTGCACTTTGCTCTCCATGGAAATGCAAAATGGATGTAAAACCAACTTTCTTGAATGGAGACTTGAAAGAAAATGTCTTCATGTCTCAACCAAAAGGTTTTGTTGTGAAGGGACAAGAAAACAAGGTATGCAAGCTTGTCAAATCCTTCTATGGCTTAAAACAAGCACCACGAGCATGGTATAAAAAAATAACCGAGCATCTTCTAAAGTTAAATTTCAAGCATAATAATCTTGATGTTGCAACATTGTTTGTAAAGAAAGTTGGAAGATCTATTGTATTTCTTGTGGTATATGTAGATGGCCTCTTGATGAATTATGTTGGATAATTATTGAATAGATTTTGCATGAGAGAATACAACCCTCTCTCAACTCTAATGGAACAAAAGTTGAAGCTCACATCAAGTGAAGGAAAATAATTTGAGGGTGCGACCCAGCTTATAGGAATCCTTATCTACCTTATCACTACAAGACCAAATATTTCTTATTTTGTTGGCATTCTTTCCAGATACATGCATAAACCTTGTGAAGGACATTAGTCTGCTACAAAAAGAGTTCTAAGGTACTTGAAGGGGACTAAAGACTTTGGACTCAAATACACTAAGGTAGAATACTTCAAACTCATCAGGTATACTGATTCAGACTTCGATGGTGACAAAGAGACATGAGCATCCACTTCTAGATACACAATGAGTCTTGGATCAACAAATATTTCCTGGAGATCATGCAAACAATCAGTTCGAGCAGATTCGATAACATAAGCAGAATATGTGGCAGTTGTAGAAGTAACAAAAGAGATTGTGTGTCTTAGGAAGATACTTGAATATTCGTAGGAGAATCAAGAAAATTCCACTCCCTTATTGATTGAAAACACTCCTGCAATCAAGTTGGTCAAGAACCCAATATTTCATGATCGAACCAAGCATATCAACACAAAGTACCATTTGATTGGACATCAGGTAGAGGCCGAGACATTTCATTTACGACATTATTCCACAAATGAACAAACTGCTGACATATTCAACAAAGCACTTGGACGAGAATATTTTGAAAGATTTAGAACCATGCTCAGACTCACAAAGACCCCTTCAGAGTAAGAGGGGAAATGTTGGAAACCCAATCCTCGGATTATGGTTCCATAAATAATGTAAATATAAAATAAACTAAAGAGTCACATCAGAAGGTGAAACAAATGGTTGGAATATGAAACTCAACTATCAAATTCAATGTATAAATTAATGCTTTGGCATTGAAATAAATTGAATTGGGATTTATTTAGTCCTACACCATGAATATGTTGAAGTGAAGGACTCTTGCTCATCTAGACCTCCATAGGAGTCTTATCCAAACGAGTTGTTGTGGGAAACCTATTGATTATGTAGCATGTAGTAATAGTCGCTTATGTCCAATCCAACTCCACTAAGCATACTCCTTGTTCTCTCCATTAATGTCCAATTCATATGTTCTACAACTCACAAAATATAGTTGTGTAATGCCTTTCAATGCTAATCTCCTTGCAAAATGTGTTAAATTGTAGAACAAAACTCACTACCATTACCAGTTTTTATCTCCTTAATATTGCTACCAAATTGACTTTCCAGGGGGTCTTTAAACTCCTTAAATTGACTAAAGACCTCAAATTTAGTTTTGAGAAAATATACACATGTCCTTCTAGAATTCCCAATTCTCTTCATCAATGTCCAATTCATATGTTCTACAACTCCTTACAAAATGTAGTTGTGTTATGCCTTACGAGGCTAATCTCCTTACAAATTATATTAAACTATAGAACAGACCTCACTACCATTATTAGTTTTTAACACCTTAATGTTCCTACCAAATTGATTTTCCAAGTGGTCTTTAAACTCCTTAAATCGGCTAAAAACCTCAAATTTAGTTTTGAGAAAATATATCCATGTCTTTCTAGAATAAACAATCAATACAAAGCCTTAGAAATCAAAGGGACTTTAACAGGATCAAATACATCAAAATTGGGGGTCTTTAAACTCCTTAAATTGACTAAAGACCTCAAATTTAGTTTTGAGAAAATATACACATGTCCTTCTAGAATTCTCAATTCTCTTCATCAATGTCCAATTCATATGTTCTACAACTCCTTACAAAATGTAGTTGTGTTATGCCTTACGAGGCTAATCTCCTTACAAATTATATTAAACTGTAGAACAGACCTCACTACCATTATTAGTTTTTAACACCTTAATCTTCCTACCAAATTGATTTTCCAAGTGGTCTTTAAACTCCTTAAATCGGCTAAAAACCGCAAATTTAGTTTTGAGAAAATATATCCATGTCTTACTAGAATAAACAATTAATACAAAACCTTCGAAATCAAAGGGACTTTAACAAGACCAAATACATCAAAATTAATTAAGTCCAACATCCTAGAAGATTTGTGAGAATTAGAATAAAAATAAGTATGGTTTTATTTTTCATGTATGCAATTATCACAAAAACCAAATTCAAGAGCACAACCATTCATTCTATTAACAATGTTTTTGTTCTTTCAAGACTTATAGGCCCTTTTCACCTATATGGCTCAACCTTTAGTGCCATAGCATTGTCTTCTCTTCTCTGGACTTTCTAAGGAAAGCACTTGTTTAGGTACCTAGAAAGCATAGCCACTAGAAGTAGATATATGTTGAGGATGTAAATTCTACACATCTTTGTTGTAAATTGAAGAACTATTAAATTGAATGATTGCATGCATCAAGCTTGAACATAGCGCCCACATGAACATCCTCATTAGGGGAATTTTGAAGTAAAAAATGAGCCTCATAAGGGATATATTAAATTATTATGAACTAGCCACATGAACACCCTCATTAGGGGAATTTTGAGGTAAAAAATGGGCCTCATAAGGGATATATTAAATTATTATGAACTAGGCATTTTATAGGGAATGTATGCATGACAACTCACATTTCCACTATATTAAATGTACAATTTAGATAACCATGGTTGAGTTACATACTAGAAACAAAAATAATTAAAAATGTTAAATTGAAGTAACTAAAAGCTAATTTTAATTTCCAAAAAAATGTGTATTACTTGGATGCATTCATGTCCTTGAACTTGGAGATCACTTTTAATAATAAAATATAAACACAAAAGACAATCGAATATGTTTTAATAATAAAATAAAGACACAATGAAAATAATATCAAATAATACAAAATTTAAAAAAAAACATCAAAATTTTTAAATTTTCTCCAACCACACATTGAAAATTGAAATTTTAAATAAAAAGATATATATTTTTTCTTCATTTTTTTATTATAGCTTATGTTCTTTTGTTTATTTATATAATTTATGTATTTTTATGATATAATTAATTTAGTGTTTGAAAATTAAAATTTAAGATAACATGTGTCTTTTTAATTTTTTATTATAACTTATCTGTTTAAGGTTCTTAATAAAATTTACATCTAATATGCTCAACCCATTATTGGAAAATTAAAATTTAAAATAATAAATATATATGTATTTTTTAATTTAAATTGCTTATTTTTTATTAAATCAATTTATGTGCTTTTATAATTAAATTAATTTAGTTAAATTCTCATAAAATATGATGTTTATGATTTGTATAAAAAATCATTTAACCAATTTATGTTTTTTTTTCTAT
>LPNX010497214.1:94365-111533 GCA_001517045.1 Pseudotsuga menziesii | reverse complement strand
ATTTAAATTTTGATTTTAATAAATTTTTACTACCCCTTATAATATATTTATTATATATTCTAAATTTTAAAAATTTAAATTTTGATTTTAATAAATTTTTCAGCCTACATCCCTACCCCTTATAATATATTTATTATATATTCTAAATTTTAAAAATTTAAATTTTGATTTTAATAAATTTTTACTACCCCTTATAATATATTTATTATATATTCTAAATTTTAAAAATTTAAATTTTGATTTTAATAAATTTTTCAGCCTACATCCCTACCCCTTATAATATATTTATTATATATTCTAAATTTTAAAAATTTAAATTTTGATTTTAATAAATTTTTACTACCCCTTATAATATATTTATTATATATTCTAAATTTTAAAAATTTAAATTTTGATTTTAATAAATTTTTATTTTACTTATGTTCTATACTTAAATCTATTTTTTAAAATTTAATTTTAATAATTTAGAATCTTAGTTTTTCTTAGCTTTTAATTAATTAATTGTAATATATTTTTATAAAATATTGTCTTTTAACTTAATTATATAAGTTAATATTTAATATTTTATAATTTTAAATTAATTGTACTATAATTTGATAAAATATTACATTTTAATATGATGTTTTGTTTGGAATTTAATTTTTTGAAAGTTAGTTTTTAAATTGGGTTTTATGTATATATTATTTTGTAATATTTTTTATTGTGTTTTTTTTATACAAATCTAATAATAAAATATTTTAAAAATATTAGAAAAATTAATAATTTTTTTTTAAAATAACAAACTAAAATAAAGTTCGATTAAAAATATATAACTATATGATATTTTTGAGATTAAGAAAAATGTATGAATATATCATATATTCATAAGTAAAAATGTGTAAATAAAATATATTTTTATCATTAAGAAAAATTGAATAAATATAACATAAATTGTGTAAAGACATAGATATTAAGTGAAAAGATATATATTGTATTTTTCAAAATATATGAAGGGACAATAATATATTTTATTGAGAAAGTGTGAAAACACATTAGTATTTTACTTGGTGTAAAAGTAATAATAGATTTTATTGAAAAAGTGTGAAAAGACATTAATACTTTACTCTAGGTGTTAAATTACTTGTAGACTACCATGATTAACCATAGATTTTGATCAACCTTTTAGAATATGACAAATAAGAGACCTTAACTCAAGTAATGCCAACTCAACTATTATAGATGATGTCATTCTCTAAATTGTGATTGGTTCTTAAAAAGTTGATTTTAATAGTGCTTTTTTTGTTTGGAGGCCCATTTTTTACCTCAAAATTCCCCTAATGTAGAAAGCATCGTAGCAACTGTTTTTCAGTTTTTGTTAGAGAAGACAACTAGTACACCGACATCTTAAAGTCTTCTCTTTGATAGTTGGTTACACTCCAAGCCTGATATATGAAAAAATCCATTGATCCCCTTCACTCTGCTATTAGAAATCTTGAACAAGACTACCATGACCAACTATGTCGAGCAGAGAGTCATCACCAAGGTATAGCATTCCACCATCTTGGTTCTCACACACTCAAAACTAGTTCAAATGAGAAGTCACGTGTAAGGAATCTCCAAGCTCTATGAACCATGCATTCTAGCTTGCATGGGTTTCCAAAGTCTCAACAAAGGCATCTCTACCATCTTGTTGAGAATAATATTTAGACCCATCATTAGAATCCTTCCTTTCCTTGTTTTTCTATTCCTTGCAGTGTCTTCTGAAATACCTAACCTTGTTGTAGTTCCAACATTTTTCCTTCGAATTTCAAGAAGACTTAGGCCTCCCTTGATATTTTTTCTTGAGATTTGGATATTCCATTTTTCTTCTTCTTTCCTTTCTCTCGTGTTCTTCCATGAACAACCAAGGCCTCATTGGTGGATTAAGAATATGTTTTCCTCACCTCGTATGAAAGTAAAGAAACCACGACTTCATGAAACTCTAATATTTACAATGTTTCTAATGGCCAATACCAAGTTTCCCCATGAATCTAACAAAAAAACAAAAGGATCATACAATGATCCTCCTCATCCATCTTCATTCCAAATGAGATCAACTAGGTCACAATAGTATTAAACAAATTCAAATGCATAGCAACATAATCACCATCACCCATTTCAGGGGAAGCAACCTTTTTTGAAGAAATTGTTTATTAACTACGGGTTTCAACATTCAATAACACTGATTTGACCAAATAGAGCTTGATAAGATTTCTTTCCTTTCTCTCCAACACTTTCCATTCTTCATCTTTCATACCAATGGGTTTAGTTACATATACAACAACCCATAGATCTTGATCTACAAGCAAATCCTCCATCTTGAGATTCCACAACTCAAAGTTGGTGCATGTTTTGAACTTCTCCATTTTTATCTTATATGTGCTTTTGATTCCATTGCAATAATATTTTCTTCTGCACAAACTCTTACTCAAATCAAGATTAGGTAAAAAAACCTTGTCCCTAATACCTTGGATTTGAGATGACCAGGATCTGATAACAAACATAATGAAGTAGAGGTCCATAATACATTTTATACACTGATAAAAAAGAGAACAATGTGCATAGATTAAAATCAATAGAATTTCAATAATGAACAACAAATATACATACAACAATTATACAAGGGATTTCAAGGGAAACCCATCCAAGAGAAAAAAAACCCAAATTGCAAAGTACACTCAAATGTATTAATCAACAATTAATGAATGGTTACAATACATTACAAAGTATGTGCTCTCAGCATGAGTGCTCAACATCATAAGCATTATGGAACTTAATTGGAAGCATAGGTCAAAAACTCATGCACACCCATTCCTCTAGCTCTACCACTTAGTAAATAGGCATAGAAAAATCACAAACAATTATGGTTTTCCAATTCTACATATTAGATATCAACAACAACCAATTGGCCAACGGTTGTAGATTAACAATCATTACTTCCTCTTGATCTACATTTACTCTATGCTCATCATTTTTTCCTTTCCATTGCTCAATATTTATTCGTTGCTACAACTCAACATCGTTACCTACTCTGCTACATGACTCTATAAGGCTGATGACACACTTACTTTGTGGAATCATACTACTATAAAGGGAGACCAAAGCTCCACCCCCAATCCCTCCAAAATGGTCTTAGCTTCGTTACATTCAGTTTGAAGAGAACCTTTTCAAGGATGATCCCAATAAGATCTTTGTTAGATTGTCTATGTGAGGAACTTCTCCATTTTTATCTTATATGTGCTTTTGATTTCATTGCAATAATATTTTCTTATGCACAAACTCTTACTCAAATCAAGATTAGGTAAAAAAAACTTGTCCCTGATACCTTGGATTTGAGATGACCAGGATTCGATAACAAACATAATGAAGTAGAGGTCCGTAATACATTTTATACACTAGTAAAAAAGAGAAGAATGCACATAGATTAAAATGAATAGAATTTCAATAATGAACAACAAATATACATACACCAATTAGATAAGGGATTTCAAGGGAAATCCATCCTGGAGAAAAAACCCAAATGCCAAAGTACACTCAAATGTATTAATCAACAATTAATGAATGGTTATAATACATTACAAAGTATGTGCTCTCAACATGAGTGTTCAACATCATAAGCATTATGGAACTTAATTCGCATCATATGTCAAAAAAAATCATGCACACCCATTCCTCTAGCCCTACCACTCAATAAATAGGCATAAAAAAATCACAAACCATTATGGTTTTCATTGTTCTATTCTCCCCCCTCCTCTTCTTATCTCCTCTCCTTTTTCATCTCTCTCCCCCTCTCTCTTTAGCGACTTATTTTTTCCTTTTTTGTTCCTTGCATTTGGAGAATTCTCATTCCTTTTGGAGGCTTCCTCGTAATTCTCCCATCGTCTGCTTGCTCTAGAAGCTTCCTTGTGTGTCATATACTTAGCTCATCCATTCTTATCCTCTTGCATTAACTATACATTCATAGTAAAGTCCTTGATCTTCACTTGGAATCAAACTCTAACGTACATGTGGCATCCTCGCTAGATTCTTAGTAAACTCATGTAATGGAAGCATTAAATCCTTTAATGATCAGGTCCTTCTTTTCTATCAAACCTCCATTCTGTGACATCCTAGCCCTATCGAGAACCTATGTTCCTTTGTGAGCCGCTCCATCAAATTCTCAAACAACCTCATGTTTTTTCTCCAAGCTTATTAGATCCTCTCCATTGGAACTTCATCCATGCCCTTCCATGGGTACTCTACTAAACCTCTAATGAGGTCTTTACGAAACCATCTGTCTAATACATTGTCGAACATCGTCCATCGATATTCTCCACGTTCTCTTTCACATTAGTTTTTGATGGCCCTCTTTTGATGAGGCGTCTCCAATACCATCAGGTGTGACATGCTTATCAGACTTCTCACCATCGAAGGTCTTATCATTTCCTTCCATGATAGTTCCTCGATGTCACACCTCCAATGAGGTACACCTGATGCTGTTGGTTCGATACTTCATCATACTTTGCGTATTGGCCTTCTCTGACTGTTACCAGAAACATGACGACAACCCATGCTTTTTAGAAAAAACGAGATAAAAATGAAGACCAGACGAAAATCGATGTCTTTTACCGTCGTCCCCGTTTCTAAAGCTGAAAAACCGTTTCTTCATAAACGAATCATTTCTGAGGACGGTTTGTCGGAAAACGACTTTCGTTTCGTTTCGTCTCGTCTCGTTTCTGAGTCTGTGTTGGTCTCTGATTCATTCCTATAATTTGTAGTTAACTTGTACAACAGGCAAAAGCTAAATTAGTTGATGTGAAATTTAATGATATTGAATGCACAATCTTTTCTCATCCCTGCATTGATCTTTAAAGTTGAAAGCACTTCCCTGCTTGAGCGCTCGAACTGACATGTATAGGAGACATCTTTAGTTGGTTCAAGGATCAAGCTATTTCTCCCTTTGTTTTATAGTAAAGAAACGATTGTTGTCTACCTCGCCCAGTCCATGGAGGGATTGCAAAGCAACCAAGACATACAATATGGTGGATTGGCTCTTGGGGCATCAAGGGCACCACCTGGGATTTCCTCTTTCTTGGAATCGTATCTATTCATTTTTATGAAATTTTATTCAGTTTGAATTTCATCGATTCAGTTTGAAATTTTAAGGGAATATGGAAATTAGATATTAGAATATGAATTTTCATTTTTATAAAATTCCATTCAGTTTGAAACTCAAAGGGAAATTTGGAAATTAGACGGTTATACTGTTTGGAAATATTGATGTGGAGACAAACTACGGAATTTACATATTATGTATGATTGTATCAATTTTATTATGAAATTCACGTTGCAATCATTTATTTTATCGATGTAAGATTGTAGATTGTCACAAACTATGCAACAAAGCAACCTGCATTGGGGTCATTTTTTGTATTTTATTCATTGCATCCTTATATTTCAAATGCGAAGAATTCTAGGTTCAAAAAAAAATTGTGTTTGATTTTTTGTAAGTATTATTTGTTAGATAGAGGGATATTTTTTCCTTCACATGGAGAAAATGAAGGATTATTGTCAAGGTTAGGTCTAGGTTCAATTATGACAGTGGAGGAGGAAAATAAAGGCTAGGTTTTTCTCCCTGGTGGGGATGACAATGTTCTTATGGTTGACAAGATGAGAAATTTCCCTAGATGTGAAAATTAGTTTCTAGATTTAGAGTTTGATTTAAAGCATAGAGCACATGTTATCCCTCATTAGAGTTAACCATACATTCATCATCTATAATTTCACCTTTAAAGTTTGGTGATTTTCCATTATTTTTAAGAATAAATTAACTTTAATCACAATTGGTAGAGCATGCACGAGGAATCTACAGTTTTGTGCTAGAGTACTGTAAAATAGTTTAGAAACATGCATTTGGAACTGCAGCTGATCTCATCTAGAAATTATCACTTCTTTGAGGGAAAGAGGAATTTTAAGGAGCCAATGCAGGAAGCTTCCCTACATTCAAAATTTCACTAGGACCATGGATAGGTTATTAAACCCATAACAAGTTATATGATGTGTTGATGTGTCTTGTATCTCAAAATTGGAGAATGCCTTCATTGTGAATAAAAACTTAAACTATTATGTAGACTCTTTCGTAGGTATGAAAACTTTTAGGGTTTTTCATGTATATTTTTAAAAATATTTGCAATTTTTATACTTTTGAGAAATTGTTCATATTTGTAGTTGTTATATTTTAAAAATTGGTTCACTTAAATTTATAGTATAAAATTATTTTATTTTAAATATTGTTATTTTGATTTGTCACAAACTATTCATCCATTATAATCTTTTAAATGTTTTTCATTAGTTGGTCAACTCTATCTCTTCATTCACAGATTAGTGGCAATCACCTCCACTAGTGGATCATATGCATCCATCCATTACAATCTACTTGATAAGGTTCTTGGGCTTTGTGGACTCATATCTGTCACTAGTTGGTCAACTATATATCTTCATTCATAGAGTAGTTGCAACCACCGCCAACAGTGGATCATAGTGTTTTATTAAAAAGGACACAACAATGTAACCTTTGCTCTAACTACCTGAGCAACATCCATTAAAATTGAAGTGGGTGGTGTGGCTTTTATTTACCTTTAGTTTTGTTGTTTTTCTCTCTCCTTGTTTCTTGTATGCAAAACCTATAAACACTGTTTCTCGTACCACTCTCATTTCACGTTTCGTTTCTCATTTCTCATTTCTGGTAACATAACTTCTCTCCATGCTTTCTCCCTAGTAACTCTCGATATGTCACTATTGATGCCAAATTTTTTATACATTACACTATACATTGTTATATTTCGGCCCATCAAACCTTCCACTTGTTCCCCTCATGAAACCCCTTTGATAATTTGCTTTCGATAACCATCGACCCAGTGTATCATTGGGATTGTAAACCTACTCCTTTGGCATTCATCCTTGATGCCTTTCCTCTGATGGGACCTTGCTGATATAATGGATCTAATCCTGTATGATATCTCACTTGATGGTTGTGTTTTCTCTTGATTCATATTTGTAATGTCCCTTTTTCGAAATTTTATTAAAATGACCGATTTTCACTTTTTCTCCTATTTAGACGTTTGACTAGTTTTGATGTCCAGGTCTCCAAATTGACCCAAATGCTCCCAAATATTCTGAGAAGGTGTATGAATGATATTAAGAATTTAATAGGATGTTCATGGATTATTTATGACCCTCCAATTACTTCTACAAACTTGTTTAATATTCTGACCAAAGTAGGAGTCTTTACTAGCAAATTGGGGCTCCATTTCCCCCTGGGTAAATGCTGGAAATGGTTTCTCAAATGCTCCAAAAACCACTCGAATTCATGAACAGAGGCAGAGGATGTTTAAGGAACATTGTTAAGGTATCATATTCATTTATTCAGTTTATACAATCTTTTATGACCCTCTCCCAAACATCTACAAAATCACTAATTCGGCCCTTGGGGAAATGGCACCAAATCTTCTCTAAATGCAATTGAACTGAGTAAAATGACCTCAAATTCTTAAGTGATGAACTTGAAACCTATAATACTCATAAATTACAGCCCATTCATCATAAATACATCATACATACATTCTTCCATTCGAAATAATCAGCATTATCATGGCATACATCAATATAGTGAGGAAATGGTCATTGTTTGCTCATTAATAGTCGCTTTTACATACAACCATTTGATATTTCGACCCGATACTTTTTGAGAATAAAGAAAAGAGAATATTGAGCTTATTACAATCATAAATAGACAATGAAAATATATCCCAATTCGAAATCATCAACATTACAATGGTTCACAACAAGATAGTGGGGCAATGACACCATGTCTTCATTGTTCAACATTTTTGCACGAAATATTTTGGTATTTTGACATGGTAGTATTCTGAACTTGAAATACAGAGCATTTACATCACAACATAAAATAATGGCGCATTATAATCTTTCCCAAATATATCAATAGCTCACCCAAAGTGAAATCCCTCCATGAGCAAGAATATGCAATAAAAACTGGAAATGGCTGAGAGAAAGTGTTGTAGTAGAAGGAACCACGAGTTTTCCTGTATATTACACCTGAAAATTCAACTCCATTAAAGCTCCATGAAATACCTGAGTGTCCTCTCCAAACACCAATTTGGATGAGAATATTTCACCCTCGAAATTGGCTAAGGCAAGAAACTAGTCATCCACTTGCTCTCTTAATTCACAAATGCAAATTTCTCAAATGATCAAAATATCTTCTCTTGCTTCATCCCTGTATTTTATAAACATCCTTAGCCTTCTAAGGTTACCAATCCATCCACAAAATCAAGCCAATTGAGATTAGGGTGTGTGCTCAATATTTTCCATGTGTCCTTTCTTTCCTAGCCTTCCCTCTTCCCCCAATTCAAGTGGGAACCCATTGAGCTTCCCCAACTCACATGAGCACCCTCTTGGATGCCCTATTTTGACCTGACATGTCATAATGGTCAGATGTCAGCCTTCAGGTCTACAATATGTCATAAATTTCATAGTATCTTCATTATTGTTGTCATAGATGTCATAGATGTTGGGGAATCTAGCCCAAGAGTCCAAGAAGCTACCATTTGACTCTTCCTCTCCCATGGAAGTTACATTTACTTCCAAATTCGACCTATGAGGCATATGGCCAAGTGTATTATCCTTCTAACTCATCTAATAACATTAGGCTTCCCATGGATTCGAAATTGCAAGAGGAGGATGCCATGTGGAACATAAATTCTAGCTTGTGTGGGCCCCATAATCTCCTTGTGTCTTCATGCTCCTTTGCCACTTCAATTTTATCTTGTATTTGTTTAATAAGATCCATTATTAAATATTTATTCCATTCTAATGTCTGAACATCATTTATTAGATCCCTTATTAAAATTCCAAATGTATCCATCCAACCTATGGAACTAGTACGATTGATGGAATTGTCCTGCTATGCAATTATTTGAATAGGGACATTACAGTCATCTCCACCCAATATTGCTTATCCTCAAGCAATCTTAGATTTGGATGCTGCAAAATATTCTCCTCTTTCCATGTGGCATCTTCACTTGCTAGATCCTTCCATTATACTAAGTATTCTTTGATAGTTCTGCTTCTCAATCTCCTTTCCCTTGTCTTCAAAATATTTTCCGGAACAAGTGTGAGCTGACCTTCATCATCCAAAGGAGGAAGTATTTATGAAGTGACAATTTTCTGACCAAGATGTTTTTTGAGACAAGTAACATGAAATACATTATGGATTATACTCCCTTCCGGAAGTTCCAATCCATATGCTACTTCCCCAATCTTCTGAACTACCTTGCATGGGCCATAGTATCTTGGTTTTAGCTTTTATGCCCCACTATTTTTTAGAGATGTTTGTTTGTATGGCTGCAACCTCAAATATACTAAATAATTAACCTAAAATGTCCTTTCTTCTCTATGTCTATCTGCATATTGTTTTTGCTGATTTTGGGCAAGCTGCAAATTGTCTTTCAAAAGATTTAAAATTTCTTGGCTCTCTTCCACCCAATCTTTAGCTTTGCCCATGAGAGAAAAATATGGTATTCAAGATAATGAATCTGCTACAATGTTATTCTTCACTTTCACTTATTCAATATAAAAATCATAAGCTTGAATCTTGCTTACCCACTTTTGTTTCCTTTCATTTAGATCCTTTTGGGTGAGAAAGTGCCTAATCCTATTGTGGTCAGTTTTCATCACAAACTTGTTTCCTACCAAGTATTGTCGAAACTTACCCAATGCATGCATGATGGCCAACATTTCTTTGTCATATATGGAGTAAAGTTCTTCATGAGGCTGCAACTTTCTTCTCTCAAAGGCTATAGGTTGTTGGCCTTGCTTTAGGACAACCCCTAGTCCTCCACCGAAAGCATCACATTCAACAATAAAAGCCTTTAGAAAAATCAGGTAATGCAAGTATAGAGCAACTATTCATTACCTCTTTCATTTTTTGGAAGGCCTTTTCAGCCTCTTCATCCCACTTGAATGCTTCCTTGTTAGTCAAATTAGTGAGTGGAGAAGTCAACTTGGAGAACCCTTTCACATACTTTCTATAATAGGTGCATATTCCAATGAAACCTCTTAATTCAGTGATGTTTTTTTGTGATGGCCATTCTAAGATAGCCCTGATTTTTTCCATGTGCACTTTCACTCCTTCTTGCCCAATAATATTCCCAAGATACAATATTTCCTTCATCCCAAATTCACATTTAGACATATTAGCAAACAAGGACTGTTCTTGCAAAGTTTTCAACACAATCTCTAGATGTTGCAAGTGCTCTTCCCAAGTTTTACTGTAAATAAGAATATAGTCAAAGAAGACCAAAACAAACCTTCTAAGATGCTTGCAAAAGATTCTATTCATGCATGCTTGAAATTTGGATGGACCATTGGTTAATCCAAATGGAATAACAAGAAACTCAAAG
The DNA here is from genome assembly GCA_001517045.1 of Pseudotsuga menziesii. Taxonomy (NCBI): domain Eukaryota; kingdom Viridiplantae; phylum Streptophyta; class Pinopsida; order Pinales; family Pinaceae; genus Pseudotsuga; species Pseudotsuga menziesii. Next base: position 101,055 of record LPNX010497214.1, on the reverse strand, counting down.
TGACCATAATGACATCGAAAAGCATTCATTTGCACATCTTCTTCCTTCATTCGAATTTGGTGATAACCTGATCTAAGGTCAATTTTGGAAAAAGATTTAGCTCCAAATAGTTCATCCATGATCTCATCGATCCTAGAAATAGGATACCTATTCTTGATGGTATTCTTTTTCAAAGCTCTAAAATCCATACACATCCTTAAGGTTCCATCTTTTTCCTTTACCAACACTACTGAAATAGCATAAGGGCTACAGCTTGGTCTAATGAGTCCCAACTCTAAAAGTTCTTGGATGGCCTTATCAATCTCATCTCTAAATTTATTAGGAGGTCTATAAGGTGGTATCTGAATGGGTGAAGTACCCTCCTCCAAAACAATGTTGTTCTCAACCCCCCTATCAGGTGGTCTACCATATGGAATATCTCTAAAAACTTTTTCATACTTTTTCAATAGTTTCTCTATATCCTTTGGGTGATTAATGAGCTTTATGTTTTTCTTGGGAGATGTCATATAACATTAAGTAGCCCATTCTATGTCCCCATGCCTCAATATAGATCTCATACTATTGCAATTCACTACTTGATTTGGGTAAGTGTGTTGCCCTCTTACACCTTTCGAATCTTGAAATTTCATCTTAGGAATTTGATAATTTACTGTATTATCCCCTATAGAATACAAACATTGCACTCCCAAAACCACATTAGTATCAACAACATCAACCACATAAAAACTATCAACAAAAGTATATTTACCTACGGTAACTTGCAACTTTGGAACCCATGATTTGCATTGCATTGTTTTGTGATCGGGGATTGCAACTATGAAGCCATTGAATGGTTAAATAGGTATCTTCCTTTTCTCCACCATATCTGCATAAATAAATCTATGTGTGGCTCCTCCATCTACCAAAACTAAAGCTCTTTGTCCTAGTACCACACCCTTGCATCAAATAGTGTGATAGTGAGGCACGGCTGAAAGTAATGTCATTCTTGCTTTGTCCGGTGAAGATTTTCTTCTTGTCTTTCTTCTTCAGCTACTGTCTCATATGAATCCTCTTGACCTGAATTGTTTCCTTCTTCATCCATACCCCCTTCATACTCATCATTATCAGAAAATACTTCTATGTATTGAGCTTTTCCATTAGTGCATTTATGCCTAGGTGTCCATGGTTGAAAGCATGTCAAGCACAATTTTTTTCTTCGAAGTTCATCCCTATTTATTCCTTCCTTCTTATTATTTTCAATTGAATATCTTTTCAAAGGATTATTATCAGGTGCATCTCTTTTCCAAGGTTTCTTTTCAAATTCGAAGTTAGGCTTGGGAGGAAATCTTGTTCTAGGAAGCACATTTTGGAGATCTCTAGTCAAGCTCATTGCATCTTTTAATGTAGTGGGCTTGTGGGATTTGACCAAACCTTTTAAGGTTTCATCCAAAACTTCAGTGAAAATAAATACTAACCTTCCCATAGACACATCAGCCACCTTGATTGATAATTTTTGAAACTCCATCATTTAATCAGTAGGGGTCTCGACTTGCTTTAATTGGGCTAGTTCTTTGAAAAACAATTCTGGATCTTTTTGCTCAAATATATCTAGTACCCTGTCAATAAATTATCCATATGTTTTAATCTGATCATGACCCAAATTTTTCAGGCCATGTAACCACCATTCATTGGCATCTCTTTCCAAGTGCAAAATGTCCATTTTTAAGGCATTTTCTTCCACCATCGTATTCAACTGAAAATACACATATAATTTTTGCACCAAAGTGTTAGCAAAAATTTGAGAGGAACCATAAAAAGTAGGGAGTTGCACTTTACCAATGGCACAATTTAATTCTTCGTTTTGGTATAGAGACATATTATCTTCCTTCTTTTTGAGTTTGTTTGCAGCAAGAAAGTACTGATCAAATGGTACACTTTTCTTAAAATCTTCATCCAATTTATCCCATTGTTTTTCCATTGTAGCAAGTTCAATATGAATGTTAGGATATTCTTTGGATATAAGAAATTTAGGTGCATTAGGCCTTGGTGTGCTCTGAAATTCATGGGGTCTATTATGGGGTCCTTTTCTAGAGAAAATATGCTCACCCATTGTCTTTTTTTCTTCTGATTGTGAACTACTGCTATCTCCTATTGCTCCTTTGCTTCCAAATTGGCTAATCAACAATAAAATATTGATAGATGTAGAAAATATCAAATCTTGTGTAGGCCCGCAGAATATTAGATTATTATCCCATTTTCTTTCCAATGGAAAGTTATGAACTAAACCCCCAAGTCTTTTCAAATTTAATCATAATTGATTATATGGTAAGAAGTATAAGGAGATGGTATCGAGGGAATGGTGTATACTACTATTTCAAATGAAGAAATAATCATGTTTCATTTTCATGAATTATTAAAGAAGTTAATTGGTTAATAATGGCCTAGGAAAAGGAGAAACAAACAATACTTATATGGACTCGTAGGCTATGGAATCTCGTATAGCACATATATATGAGCACTTATATGGACTTGTAGGCTATGGAATCTCATATAGCACATATATATATGAGCAAAAATATTATGGCATCTTTAGTGAAGATGATAAATTAATAATGTAGAGGTTGGATTACTCAAGAAGGGCTCTTCTGAACTGGGAAATCTCTCAATTGAAACTCAAAAGCAGAGTCACTTGGGTTGATCAAAGAAATGAGCATGCTAGGATTTCAATTGCATAAATTGAAAACATGAGGAAGATCGTGAACATAATCTAGGAGGTGAAAAACACAAAGTAGAGATCTATGAGGTTGGCACATCTCGCTTCCAAGTATTATTTAAGGAATCAATAGGGAAAATTATAACATAATGTTTTAGGGAGAAATTCAAGGATCTATTAGAAAAAATTTGGATGAAAATTGGGTCTTTCAACCCTAATTCAAATTCTATGTCATTATTTATTAACCAATCAAAATTATTCAATATTCAAAAGCGATGCATGTCTGAGGTAAATTTTTATTATATAATTTTGGGATACTTGGGGTTTTTTTAATAGTATAATTGTCTAGCCGCTACCAAAGCTACCCAAAATTATCTTGGATATTGAGAATGAAATTAATATGCTAATCGATTTTAGGTAAAACATGACACATATATAATATATAATAATAATAGTAATTAATATTATAATTGATTGAAAAGTTGGATCCAATAAATTTTACTAATATCACAACTAATAAATATAAAATAGTAACTAATATCATAACTAATATAACCATCCATTTTTAGATAATATGTGACCAATACATAATATATAATAGCGATAATAATTAATATTATAACCAATATGTAGAGGTTGGATTACTCAAGAAGGGATCTTCTAAACTAGGAAATCGCTCAATTGAAATTCAAAAGCAGAGTCACTTGGGTTGCTTAAGGAAATGAGCACACTAGGATTTCAATTGGATAAATTGAAAACATGAGGAAAAGCATGAACAAAATCTAGGAGGTGCAAAACAAAAATGGAGTTAGAGTAAAAAGTTTCCAAGAGATCTCTGAGGTTGGCACATCTCACTTCCAAGTATTTTTTAAGGAATCAATAGGGGAAAATATAACATAAATGTTTAGGGAAAAACTCAAAGATCCGATAATTTTCTTAAAGTATAGAGACCTTGGAAAATCTTAATAATTCTTAAACTTCCAACAATAAAATGTTTGCCAATATTATTGTAAAAATATTCAAATTTCTAAGGATGTTATATAGTGTCTAGACAGTTTTGGAAATGTTTAGAGTAAAATATTCTTATCTTGTGGAATTTGGGTTAGTCATTTTGAAACAAATAGAAGTTGGATAATCTTTTCTTGGAAAACTATACAAAATTATCCCATGGGATGAAATTGTGTCCTGGATATTGTGAGAATCTATTGCTTTTTGCCCAAATTTTTGAAGGAGAATCAAAATGAACAATTGATGGAACCAATTACAAAGCATAATTGAAAGATATGGTGTACTCTTTTCAAAGAGAATAAACCTAAGGTTCAAATGGGAGTCCCATTGAATTATACATGGGGTTTTATAAACTTATGGAGGAATATTTGTTGGCAATTGTTGAGGACTCTATAAGGTTAAGGAAATTCATTGGAGTCTATAACAAAAAACTTCCTTTTGATGAACCATAAAAACATCAATCCAATTTCTTTTGAATATTCTTTCTCAATCTGTCTTTGAAATTATATATATATATATATATATATATATATATAACCATAACCAAAGTTATAAGTCGAAGCATTAAACTAATCTTATGAAAGGAAATTTAACTATTGAAATGTTTGATTTTTTAAATGGTAAACAAGTTCATGATGTTGCAGTGGCCTAGGAAACTCTCCACTTGATAAAAACAAACAAACTTCCAATGTTCATTATAAATTTGCATGAATCCAAAGCATAAAATCAAATTTCATGGTTATACATAAAATTAATCTTAATTAATGTAGGGTTTAGCAAAATTAAAGATAAGAGTTCCTAGACTCAGCTTCTTTTTTGTTGCTCATTAATTCTCAATAGGCCCTTTCGTTAGGCCACCTTATGGGCTTCAACATAGATGCCCACTACCACCATTTATTGTTCTACTAATCATTGAGGGATAAGTAGTTTCTTAATCCATTCTAGAGCCAAGGTTCCCAAAGTGTATGGAAGTGGGAAAAGAATTATAAGAAGGAAACATGTATGCATTATAATGTTCAAAATCCATCATTGATAATGCATATATTTTTTGAAGTTTAAAGTAGAATTTTTTTAAAAGTTACAATTCACAGTGTTGTCTTTCTATCAAGGGCTAAAGTATATATTTTTTAACTAAAAGCCAATGAAATGATTGAATATAGCCCAAAAATTGAAAAACAATAGAGGTTTGGTGTATAAGTGGCTATATGTGGAGAGTGAACTACCCCATTCAATTAAGTTTTGAAAGCAACATCAATGCATTGACATTGTATTATGCACATTCCAATTAGTGTTCAAAAGAAGATTTAAAAGAAATTATTCAACTTTTTATGGAAAGGAAGGAAAGAGAAAGATGTAATGACATGTGTAAATTGAAGTTGGATTTCAAAGGCTAATAAATGAGGAGGCTTGGGTTTTAAAAACATCCAAATGTTTGGTGAATCATTAGTAGAGTTAATGGTCTTCGAAGACTAAACCCAAGCCTCCTCATTTATTAGCCTTTGAAATCCAACTTCAATTTACACATGTCATTACATCTTTCTCCTTAGATAGCTTATCCTTGGTAGAGTGGTTTTGGAAATGAAATACATAGATAGCTTATCCTTGGTAGAGTGGTTTTGGAAGTATACCAAGAGAGATTGAATAATTGTTCAATAGCGTGGAAAACATTAGTGGATTATTTTCCATCGGTAGGATCTTAGTTGGCTTGGAGAGTAGTGAATGGGAGGAAAGTGCAGTTGATTATTAATTATTATTTTAAAATATATTAAACATTGATGAGATTGATTATTAGTATGTCTCTAATTTGGTATGATATATTTTTCAACACTTTCACGTTCACAAACAATAAAATCATAGAGAAAACAATTGTCCTTGAGCCTTGATATAAAGGTTTGTTTGCTTTCTCAATCAGATGTACATCAAAAACATGTTCATCAAATATATCATCCATTGACAAATTAACATGAAAGGAATTGTTGATCAATCTCTTTATCCCATCATTCTAATTTATATCAATGGGATAATTTTCCTTGTCCATGGGATTAACTTCATGATTTCCATTACAGTCATCAGCTCCATATTGATGATATTCATCAACTTGTTGATCACCACTATTTCTACTGCAGTTTAGCACATCCTTGTCATATGATCCCATCACGGGACACGTTGTATTTGTAATTAAAAAGAAAACAAATATTAAAAAATAATATTTAAAATTTTAGACAACAACACAAATTAAATGTGTAATGAATTAAAATTTCCTCTACTAGTACTTAACAATGGGTGAAATTCATGCCCCCTTCAATGTGCCCTTATTTCCAATGATTTTTTTTAGTTATAGACCTTAAAATTGTTCTAGTCAATGCCTTGCATGTTTTGTAAGGGAACCAACATTTACCATGACCAATTTGTTCCCTTACCCTGGCAACGATCCTTGAACTTTACTCTTTTAACATTAGCATCGGTAACTGCATAATTTAAATGAAATCATTAGTAGATAGTAAAATGTTGTAACATTGTTAAAGTTGAAAAAAATATGAAGAACTCTCTTATAGACATCTAGAATATTACATAATCGTTATCTTATATCGACTAATGTAACAAGTGCTAATTATTATTGTATACACACTAGACGTCAAAATTTCAACAAATGTTTCCTATGTCAACATAAGAGTCATTGACCATGTCAAAAGATTAACACCAATAGACATCTATAATATTACATAATCGTTATCTTATATCGACTAATGTAACAAGTGCTAATTATTATTGTATGCACACTAGATGTCGAAATTTCGACGAATGTTGACTATGTCAACATAGGAGTCATTAACCATGTCAAAAGATGAACACCAAATATTATTATATGCACACTGGACGTCGAAATTTTGTTGGATGTTTTCTATGTCAATGTAGAAGTCATTTACCACCTCAAAAGATGAACACCAACTTGCACAGTCAAGTATCTACCTCAACATATGTATTGATCA
>LPNX010497214.1:60751-89930 GCA_001517045.1 Pseudotsuga menziesii | reverse complement strand
TTTCCCAGAGATTTTATTTGTTTGTGTATATCACTTCTTCTTGGGTTGAAAATTTTATATATTTATAATTTGAAAGGTAAAAATAGTTATATTTTTATAACTTGAAGGATAATTCAAACTATCTATAAAGTTTCTCTTATCTATATTTCATAATGCCATTACTTTGATAGTATTTGGTTTAACACTTTGTGCAAGGAAAAAAACTTAGTTTCGGTCAGAAAATACTATTTTATCAATTTTTATCAATTTAAAATCACTGTTACCCCTCCTAACTCCATTAGGATATTGATAGAGTGGACAAAAAACCCACTTGAATCGGGCTCTTATAAGGATGTTTACTCCATCCCTTGTTCAGGAAGATCCATATACATATTAAAGGAACATATTCCAGACCTTGGACATAATAGATTTAACAAGTCGATGCTAGTTGAACACACACATAATACCAACCACCAAATTTGTCTTGAGGAGGCTAGAACCACTGGCTGGCATAAAAAAAGTTACAAAAAGTAAAGTTCAGGATAAGATTGAGACAACCTTGAACCCAAAGAATGTTAATAGGGATGAGGGTACTAAAGTAAGCGATTATTGGAATTTGGTTCTCCACGTTCTTCAGCAAAGAAAATTCCATCAAGCCCTAAAGGATAAGTTGACCATGACCATTAATGAATAAAGGAAATATATTGGTCACTATGTATTTATGAGAGATCCATTAATTATTTTCCGTGAGATACTTTAGTCTCTTGAAGATGATCCTATAGTATGGATCGAAACGATGAAGTCTGAATCTATTATTCTATGTAGATGATGTGAAATTATTCTATGTAGATATGGTCTTTAATCGATTTAAATGTTGTTATTTAAAGGTTTTTGTGTTTTATCAATCAAGGTAAATGTGAAAATTTCTATTAAGAAAATAAATCATGAATTTTATATTTGCTAATTTTTACAAAAGTGATTGAGCTTTGATTTGACAAAATAAAATAAAAAGTTAGCAGCTAGCCAATGCCCTAAATTTTTCTATATGTTTGTCAAATGTCAATATCCTGGTTTTTTGAGCCACATGTATATCAATGTTTCCAACAATGATTATTCTATTTCTAATTCTAAGAGATATTCTCGACCTTCACCATTAAAATTATTCACCTTTGGGGGCGAGATACAAAAAGCATATGAAAGGAAACTTTGAAGTAAAACATTTCCTAGGATTTGCTATTGTGTTTGGTGTCACAATAGCAAGCTTTGACACAAAGCATATGACAGGAAGCTTTGAAGTAAAACATCTCTTAGGATTTGCTATTGTGCTTGGTGTTACAGAGTTGTTTTTCATATTACTTGGATGGAGCCATATGTCCTTAACATATATAGATCTTGGATATGAATGTCTATGCTACTCAAATATCCCTCGGGCATTCAAGAAGTTTATCTTTGTATAATTGAAGAAAGTGATTGATAACTTCATGATAAGACTAGGAGAAGGAGGTTTTGGGACATTGTACAAAGGAATGTTGCATGATTGTGATTTGATAGTCATGAGGCCACTCAAAGGAGTATCCCAAGGTCATGGTCACTTTTGGGCAAAGTAAGTATGATTGGGAGAGTCCATCACATGAAATTAGTTTGTATGTTGGCTTTTGTGCAAAATGATATCGCAATTTGCTTGTTGATCAATGATGAATACATTAAAAATGGGTCTTTGCACAAGTATATGACCTAAGAAAGTGAACAAGCTTCCAATGGAAATGACAATAATAGAGTTTTGCATTTGAAAGAAAGATTTGGGATTGCAATGGGCACAACTAAGGGTTTATCCTACCTTTATGAAGGATGTCTAGAATGGATTTTGCACTATGACATCAAGACCCAAAACATACTTGTGGACATGAATTTTTGTTTGAATGTATCTAAATTTGGGCTAGCCAAGCAGGTAGATAGAGATCACTCATTCTTCTTCTCCAATTAGGGGTGTTTGGGGTTACTTATCACTCGAGCGGGTGATGAATTTTCTAATCACAACCAAGATGGATGTTTATAACTTCAATGGGATTTTTTTTTATTAGATCTTTATTATCTTATTTTATATTTGTTTAGGTACTTCTTCTAGGGAGAAAATTTTTGCATGATTTAGAAGAAATAATAACATGTGAGAATATTTTGCAAAGAAGATTGTAAAGGAAGACAAAAACAAAAAAACAAAACCAAACACTGACGAACATCTTAAGCTATATTTATATCCAAAAAAGCTAACGAGTAGCTTACATTGATGTCTAGAAGGGGATTGAAACCCAATTGTACAATTGTAACATATTTTATAATAAATTCCAAGCTATATTGTCTTTAATAACCATGGCTAAGGGCATGGAATGTTTAATTGATAATGTCATTGAGAAACAAAACGAATAATTGCAAAGGAGCTAAATCTCTACCTATATTGAAGGATAAAGAATGCATTGAAAAACCACATTAAAACCAATTCTATTATGCAAGTAAACTTCGTCTTTAAGCGGCCATGCCAATATCACTATATACATCAACTTCAACTTGGAGAGAGCACCACACTTATTGCGTCGAGAGGCTCTTTACAACCTAGTTTGAGGGAGATCTTATAACGTTATGTGGAAGATCTTGTAACATTTGTCGATATTATGTTGTAACGTTTGTTACTAACAAAATAATAAAAAATAAAATTTTAATTATCCGCCAAAATAAATGTCGACCACAAAAACAACCTAATATGGGGGAGATGTTGTAATGTTCCTACCTAAGAAAACAATAAAAAAAAAATAATAATAATTATCTGCCATAAAAAAATGTTGGTAAAAAAAACAACACAATGTGAGGGAGATGTTGTAACGTTCATACCTAACAAAATAATGAAAAATAAAAAATTGAATTATCCGCAAAAAAATGTTGGCCTTGTCCTAAACAACACATGGTTTTATTGTACATGGTTTAGGAGGGCCTTGAAAATGGTTTTAAAACCATGTGCAAGGCCTTCTAAACAACCCATGGTTTTATTGTACATGGTTTAAGAGGGCCTTGCAAATGGTTTTAAGACCATGTACAAGGCCTCCTAAACAACCCATGGTTTTTGGAGGGTCGTGCACATGGTTTTAAAACCATGTGTGGGGGAGATGTTGTCATGTTCATTCCTAACAAAATAAAAAATATTATCTGTCGGCCATAAATAAAATTAAATATTAATAATAAAAATATTATATGTGGACCATTAATAATATTAAATATTAATAATAAAAATATTATATGTTGACCTTAAATAAAAAATGTTTCAATAACTTCTTGAGTGCAATACTTAATAAAAAGTCTAAGAGATTTTGATCCATCTCGACATTTAATAGAGCTTAAGATTTGGATCTATATTGATTAATGTTTTTCTAGTTAATTATTATTATTAAAATTGTAGAAAGGTGACCATGATCCTTATCATTATCACCCCATGATGTTATTAATTTTGATGGAAAAAAGTAAGCTTATGGATCCTCAAAATTTTGAATAGATTTATCCCCCATTTATGTCAAGATTTTTGAATAGAGACCAAGTTTTACACAGTTGATTTAAAGTCACCAACAAATATCTTTGAACGAGCACTTTTGATCAGGCCTGGAAATTCAATTTTCTTGTGCCTGTCAATAAATTTTTAATGTCGGTTTCAAGTTTTTGGTGCCTATCATTTGAGGCTTCAACCAATTTTATTGAGTGTCAATTTATTTTTAATATTATATATAAATGTGAATAAAATATTTTTTATATTATATATAAATATGAGTAAAATATTTATGTAGAAATTTACTAATTAAGTAAATTATAAAATTTTAAAGAAGAAAATTTTAGAGATTCTCTTTGGAAAAATTTGAAGGCTCACAGCAGAAGATTAATAATACAATTAGAAACACAAAATATAAATAAATACAATACACATACAGGGAAATAGAGAAGTCTAGCATTTATGTGTTCCTAGATTAACTAGAAATTAAGAGCAGCCCAAGAGATGACCTAACACAATGGCCAATGATTGTTAGCTAAGTTTAGTAAAATATAGGTATTAAAAATTTTCACTGGTTATCTAAATTCATAAAAGTCAAATTGACGTTTCAACTATTGTTTTACCTATCAATGTTGACGTCTTTATCAAAAACTTACATATCAAATACGTGTAAAAATAAAATAAAAAATCTTATGTGAAACATCAAATTCCAGGCCTGCTTTTGATCAATGGTTTGCAAATTTCAAACTTGCATTCAAGGTGCTTTCCTTAATGGAGTACAAGTCTCCAGCGTCACCATCTTCTTCTACCTAATAAAGCCTTACTTTGACGGTTGGCATTGAAGGTCATGTGAGATGCATTCAATGTGGCAATTTATGGGTTTTTAATTTATTTATTTTACAACTAATCACTCTCATGCACGGATTTATGTTATATCACAAAAGTCCTTTACCAATGAAAAGAAAATATGAACTTTTGAAATTTATAAATTGATAATTTAATTTTAATTATAAAAAGTCTTTTTTAATGCATAATTTTTTTTGAAAATATAACAAAATTATATTAAAATATAGTACATTTTTTCGATTAATTCATGAAAAAATATATAATAGTTATTAAAGTTGCATAATTTTGATGCTCTGTATCTCGTGATGTAGAATTATTTATTAATTAAAACAAATGAAAATGTTATAAAGTTAAACTTGTTTGACCATAAGTAATAAACATAACATTTAATTGAAGAAAAAAGAAAAAGGAGTAGGTTGAAGAAAGAAAAGAAAGAAGTACACCTTTTTAATGTAAATGTTATGCTTTTCAAAATTACAAGTAATGTAATTTAGATGGTCTCGTATCTTTACCTTTGTCATATATCTCTATATAATGTAAAACTTTTTACATACTAGGATTACTCGAGTCTAATCTATTGATTCAAAATTAATATAAGAAAAAATACAAATTATGATGGTAGTTTTTTGAACTGAATGTAGGAGAAAGTAATTTGAAGCCTGGCGATCTCGGGAATTCAGACTTTTACAGAGAAATTGATCCTCTCTATAGAAGGGAAAACAAATCATACTAATAGCAAAATAAACAGTATTGAAAAAAACACTGAGTGTTAGTGCTGTAAATAACCGGGTTGGCTAGACCCAAATTGGCCATAAGAAAAGTAAACAAAACCCTATGAGCTTGGACTTAGTGCTTGAAAGGCTTCTCCTCCTCAATGGGAACACAAAATTCGAATCCAATCTACGTTTTTGGCCAACTTTCAGCTGGGGGAACCGGAGGGTTGACAAAATTCTGGCCGCCATCCTTTCGAGGGCTCTTAGAGTCGCTACTAGTGTCCTCCTCGCTGCTCGAATTGCTAGTGTTGGAGGGATTCCTCTTAACCGGAAGTGGTGTATTCCGAAGCAATATTCATGGGTGCTTTGCCCTTCTCGGTTCCCACCACAGTCCTTGGAGGAGGAGGATGCAACTGCTCAATGTCCATGGGAACCACCGGAGGAATCGAGGAGGGAGTCGGAGGATCATTCTTAGTACTAGTAAGAAAAAGTATAAGCCTGGCCAAGAGGTTCTTCACTACCCAAAAGTTACTTCTGTGCAGGAACATCCTATTCGTCGTGAAGTTGGAGCACATGAGCTCATCCTCCCAATCATCCATGAGTTGATGGAGATGGTTCAGGATTTCGACGTCGTAGCCTTCAATATTTTTCAGAGAAATGAGAGTTCTAGCTCACTCATTGGAGTTTCCATGACTTCCAAGTGTGCTCCAAGCCCTCATCGTGGCGTAGCTCGCAGTCTGCGGGACACCTTCAAGTGAACCATAGGCACAATGTGGTGTAAGCTTTGAACGTCGGTTGAGAAAGAAAGTGCATGAGGATAGAAGCTAGCGCACTTCACAATTGCCATGGGCTCTACAGGATTGTAGGGCTTCACAAAAATACACAGGGAGGAAAATTTGAGGTAAGGGGTGTTGAACAGGATGTCATTATGAAGGTGGAATAAACCGTGAGGTGAAATTAAACTCGCCATTAATATGCATAGAAGAGCACAATTCAAAGTGACAGAGGGAATGACACCTTGCATCAATAACCTGGAAAGTTTGTGCGGATCGAGGGAGGGGATTGCCTACGTCATTAAAAGCTTAATGCTGGTCAATCTAGGGAGTGGCGTCGGGGGACAACTTTGTGTTCCGAGTGCTGATTCCACTGCTCCTTTGAACCATGTAGGCACCCTCATCCAGGTAATGTAATAAAAATATTATTAATAGGTCAAATTTACATTAATAACATTAATAGTATTAATATAATAGTTATCAATAAATTAATATTAATGTAATCGTTATCATTAAATAAAATATATGTTTCAACAGATAATTAAAGTTGACAGCTTTGTGTTTGTCAAATAATTCAATAATATCTCCAACAACTTTTTTCAAGATATAATACAAAAACATATTAATATTCGTATTGATATTAGTATTGTTACAAAATCATATTAATTAATATTGATAGAAAACCATATTGATATTAATATACATATAAAAAATATCAATAAATTGAAAAAAATTACTTTAAATTATTTACCATTTTAATATAGTTGAATTGACATACTTATTAAGAAAATTGGAAAACCAGATAAATCTATTCCATCAATCAAGAAAGAAACCTAGAAGTTGTTTGGGTATTAGAAATCATGCATAGCTCATGCAAGTCAAGTACGGTGCCATCAATCAAGAAAGAAACCTAGAAGTTGTTTGGGTATTACAAATCATGCATAGCTCATGCAAGTCAAGTACGGTGGACTGGCTCAAGAAGTTTGAAATTAGGAAAACTATAATGGAACTAAATTATAAACATATATATGTGGATAGACATTTAAATATTATCTTAGATTTTAGATTTAGTTGAGTAGATCAATAAAATTAATCTAAGTTTAACAAATGTACAACAGTTGTTCTTGATTTTGTTTTTTTATTAAATAGTATTTGTTTTGTGTTTATATTAACTTTAACAATATGGTATGAATAATGGATATAAAATTATATATTTTTGCATTGGTTTAACAACTAATAAATATAAAATTATATATTTTAGAATTTGTTTAACTGCTAAAAAAAACTAACTATCAACATTTAACTACCACTTCACCTGTGGCTGTTGCAAACTAAAACCCCTAACAGAACTAAAAACCTCGGATATATTTTATATATTTGTAGATTAGAGTAGAATTGAGGGAGAATTATATATTCTATGGACTTCAAGGCTCTATGATAGTGAATAACGAATATGTATTTCCTTGAAAAAGACTCTGCATGCTCTTTTCTTATCTGACAAACTATTACGCTGTTTTACTTAACTATTTTCTTTATCATTACCCTTCACGGACAGATTTGTGAAGCAAGGTTGCTGACAACTATGTGCAACCATGGCTTTTACTATGGAAATGGCAGTCGGTTTGAGTGAAATCTGAATATAGTTTTTGATAGGTTTGTTCAACGCACAAACCAATCTGGGTTTAATATTTCTGTGTATGGACAAAGTCCCGACCAGATAAATGGACTGCTCCAATGCAGGGCAGACATGACAATCCACCAGTGCTACAATTGTTCAAAATTCGCAACGAATACCATTCGAAAAATTTGTGGGAATGCAGTTGGCGGTAGTATTTGGCCCTTTGAGTGCTTCTTACCTTATGAAAACTATAGTTGCATCGAAACACTGGACAATGATGTAGGGTCTATTTTGATTGAAGACGGTATCTCCAACCCTAACATTATAATTGTTATCAGTAAATAATACCAATAGTAAATAAGACAATATCTACAATGAGTGATTTTTTCTTCAATTATACCAATAATTTTATTATTTTATGTCACCCCCCACTCCCCTCTTCCCCCCTAACTCTTACTAAGCCCCCTCCTCCTCTCCCTACCTCTAAGACCTACTCCTCTCCATACCTCTCATCCCCCCTCCTCTCTCCCCCTAACACCCCCCCTCCTTCGCTCTCTCTCACTCCCAAATTCATCCAACTACACCTAACCCACACCCCCCTATCTATTCCCCAACCCCCCTCCTCTCTCCCCCTAACACCCCCCCTCCTTCGCTCTCTCTCACTCCCAAATTCATCCAACTACACCTAACCCACACCCCCCTATCTATTCCCCAACCCCCCTCCTCTCTCCCCCTAACACCCCCCCTCCTTCGCTCTCTCTCACTCCCAAATTCATCCAACTACACCTAACCCACACCCCCCTATCTATTCCCCAACCCCCCTCCTCTCTCCCCCTAACACCCCCCCTCCTTCGCTCTCTCTCACTCCCAAATTCATCCAACTACACCTAACCCACACCCCCCTATCTATTCCCCAACCCCCCTCCTCTCTCCCCCTAACACCCCCCCTCCTTCGCTCTCTCTCACTCCCAAATTCATCCAACTACACCTAACCCACACCCCCCTATCTATTCCCCAACCCCCCTCCTCTCTCCCCCTAACACCCCCCCTCCTTCGCTCTCTCTCACTCCCAAATTCATCCAACTACACCTAACCCACACCCCCCTATCTATTCCCCAACCCCCCTCCTCTCTCCCCCTAACACCCCCCCTCCTTCGCTCTCTCTCACTCCCAAATTCATCCAACTACACCTAACCCACACCCCCCTATCTATTCCCCAACCCCCCTCCTCTCTCCCCCTAACACCCCCCCTCCTTCGCTCTCTCTCACTCCCAAATTCATCCAACTACACCTAACCCACACCCCCCTATCTATTCCCCAACCCCCCTCCTCTCTCCCCCTAACACCCCCCCTCCTTCGCTCTCTCTCACTCCCAAATTCATCCAACTACACCTAACCCACACCCCCCTATCTATTCCCCAACCCCCCTCCTCTCTCCCCCTAACACCCCCCCTCCTTCGCTCTCTCTCACTCCCAAATTCATCCAACTACACCTAACCCACACCCCCCTATCTATTCCCCAACCCCCCTCCTCTCTCCCCCTAACACCCCCCCTCCTTCGCTCTCTCTCACTCCCAAATTCATCCAACTACACCTAACCCACACCCCCCTATCTATTCCCCAACCCCCCTCCTCTCTCCCCCTAACACCCCCCCTCCTTCGCTCTCTCTCACTCCCAAATTCATCCAACTACACCTAACCCACACCCCCCTATCTATTCCCCAACCCTCTCTCTCATTTTGTTTTCCAATCCAATTCCTGAAGAAGGGGGTAGAGAACATTTGTATTCTGTCGACAACGAAGTTGTTAATGATCTAAGAAGACACACTAGGGCATACGTGAAGAAGATTGGAGGATTGTCAATTATCCCTGAATTGCCCAGAAGAGAATATAAAAGGAAAGATCATCCTCTATTGGAAGACTCAGTGCTGGTTGGGGATTTGGAAGAACTTGTAGAAACAGCCTTACAGGAAGTTGTAAATCCTTTGAATCAAGTAGGCCCAGATACTCCTCACAGTTCTCCTGTTCATACTCCTATTCATTCACCACCTCACTCTCCACCCAGACTCATGGCAGGCGTAAACGCAAATCAACCACCCAACCCACCGAATCCACCACCTGCCTGGAAAGCCAGATCACCTTTAAACCTAACACCTCCTTTGCATGATTTACCTCAATCTTTTGAAAAAATGCTACCCAAATTTGACCCAAATGAGAAGATGCTAGTAGATGACCACTTGCAAAGTTTCTATTTGGCAATAGAAGGATTAAGGGCTGGGGAATATGAGGATGTAGTTTGTAGACTTTTTCCACACACCCTTAAAGGAGTAGCAGCATCGTGGTACTTTGGTTTGCCTGCAAATTCTATCCCTGATTGGGATGCCTTTGAGAGGATTTTATAAGTAAGTATGCAACCCAAAAAACTCATGCAACTCTCATGAAAGGACTATGCGCCTTAAAGAAAGAAAGAAAGGAGAAGGTGCATAGTTTCACCCAAAGATTTGCAGCCTATCTTAAGAATTTTTCTGAAGCTGAAAAACCTTCAGATAAAGTCCTGATTGAATATTATACCTCGGCTCTAGGACCTGAGTTGGCCATGTTTTCCAAAATGAAGGCCAAGCCTACGCTAGCAGAGACCTATGAGGAGGTGGAGAGAGTAGAGGCTGAAAGGGAAAGTATCGAAGATTATCCCGAACGGTCAAGAGAAAAAAATGTGGGGAGGAAAGCTTTGTTGTTTACCAAGGAAAACGATGCAGAAGCTTTCTAACATAATCATAGACTTGGAAAAGGAAAAGGAAGCCCAAAAGTTCTACAAGCCTTATTACAAGAAAAGGGAAGATAACAATCAATCCCAACCCCCTCTGCACAATCCTGCATCTATGAATTTGACAGAGGTAGGAATGGACAACTTTTGCACTTTCCACCAACAACCCCACTCTAAAAAGAATTGTCCTCAATGGATAAACTCAATGAGGTTGGTTATGAATCAGCTGTTGGATTCTAAATTGACAGAAGATAAAGATGAAGAAAGGAAAGACAGCAATACATCAATGAAAGAACAAGAGGATGAGACCATGGTTTTATGGGACTGTGTTTCATTGTTTGACGCCGAGGAGGAAAAGGTTTTGAGACACGAGGGCATCCTCGAAACAAATGTAACAACAAGAAGCCAAGGGTTGGCTAAAGAAAACAGTCTCATGCTCCCAAAGATTAAAAGACTTCAGAGGAATGTTAAGAAATTTCAAAATAACTCCTCAGCTAATAAAATTCCGGAATTTACCATCACCAGTCAAGGTTCTAGGCAGACTAACATGTTTGCCAAGCCCAATGAAGAAAAAACAAATAATGGTAAACCAAATCCCACCGAACCTAAGATGGATTATGATGATTGTGGAAGATATAAAGAAGGTAAGGGCGAATATCTCATTATTTGAAATGTGCAAGGTGCCACAGCAGAAAGAAAAGCTATTGAAAGCACTTGAAGCGTCAGAGGAGGGGTTGCCCACCGACAATCATCCCAAGGAAGAAGAAGAAATTGGGGAAGCAAGTATAGGAGGTAAGCCTAAGAGCAAGAATCCACCTTTTCTCCTCACTTTTGAAATTTTTAACCACAACGTACATAATTGTCTGGTAGACTCAGGGGCATCGGTTAACATCATGCCGCTGTCAATCTGCAAAAAGATAAATGGGCAGCCTAAACCATCCACCTGGAGGGTTGTTCAGTTGGATAGAACGAATGTGAAGGTAATTGGAGAAATTGAGGATGTTCTAGTCCGCTTGTCTTCAAATGATAACGTGTGTCAATTTATTGATATTGTGGTGGCTGACATATCAGAATATTATGGGCTTGTTCTGAGCAGGGACTGGTCGGCAAAGCTAAACGGATATTTTTCCTCGGACTGGTCACATCTATGGCTGCCGTATAAAGGAAGCCCGAATCAAATTAAAATTTTGAGGGAGCCCCACATGAAACACAATGTTACTCAGTTCGAAGAAAAAAACGAACTAGTGGATTCTGTTTTGGGAAATTACTTTATTGAGTTAGAACCATGAAATTACCAAGCAGAAGAAGCCAGCGACACATCAGACGCTCAGCCTGATTTCTTCGGTTTTCATAGGCTGATGAAATCGATTGTAAAATAGTAGACTTAGCAGTAGAAGTAGATGTAAATTCCCGCACAGTAGTTAGCGATTTCTGGACACTTTTTTTTATGGTTCTAAAACGTTAGAAGGGTCAGGAGCCGGTTGTGTCCTGATTGACCCTAAGAAGAACAAACATTTTCTTTCATGTAGGTTAGAGTTTGAATGTACAAATAACACAGCTGAATATGAGGCGTTGGTTCAAGGTTTAAGGAAAGCAATTGAATTAAAGGAAAATAATCTGAAAGTGTTTGGAGATTCTGAAATAATTGTAAAACAAATTCGGAATCAAATACATTGCATTTCTCCTCATTTAAAAGCTTATCAAAATGAAGTGTGGGATTTACTCAAATGTTTTAATGCATTTAACATTGTATCGATTCCAAGACTTAAGAATGCAGCAGCTGACTTGTTGGCCACATCAGCTGTGAGGCTTGTGCCCTCTAATAATCGGTGCTCCGTTGAATTGCTTTTCAGGCCCTCGGTTCCGAATATGATTACCAACCTACGAGTGTTCGATGACGATCAGCAGATTATAGAATGCTTAACGAATGACAAGGCATTCAAAGGGGCGATTATTGATGATGAAGAACATCAGGCTGAGCTGAAATTTGATAATTTCATCCCTAAGGGAGTCAGAACTTTAGAATGGGTGTTTGATTTAAATGAAAAATTTAGAAGACCAGCAAATGTGAAGACTCATAGCTCATCTCTACAGTTCGAATTGATTAATTTGTGGACTGAGATGAAGCCTAAATATGTGAATCTTGGAAAATGTTGTTCACCAGCTAAAAGAGATAAGTTCATCGTTCTTTTCAATCAATACAAAGATGTTTTTGCATGGACGTATGAAGATCTGAAGACATATGACACCAGTATTATCCAGCATGTTATCCCCATCAAATCTGGAGTCAAACCTTATCAGCAGCCTTTAAGGAAAATGCATCCAAAATTGGAACCTCTAATCCAGAGTGAAGTTAAGAAATTATTAGATGCTAGAATCATTTTTAAGGTTAGACACTCAGAATGGGTTTCAAATCTGGTACCAGTGAGGAAGAAATCTAGAGAAATCAGGTTATGTGTGGATTTTAGAAACTTAAATCGCGCTTCAAATAAAGACAATTATCATGTTCCACCCATGGAGAAACTACTGCAAATGGTTTCAAGTTCTGAACTATTCTCTTTAGTAGACGGATTTTTAGGCTACAATCAAGTATTAGTAGCCGAAGAAGACAGATTGAAAACGACATTCAGGACCAGGTGGGGAACTTTCACTTACAGAAGAATGCCCTTTGGACTTATAAACGCTGGAGCTACGTTCCAGAGGGCTATGGACATAGCTTTCTGCGGTTCTATTGGCCGCAATGCTATAGTATACCTCGATGACATCACGATATTGTCGAATAAGACAGAAGGACACACGTTTCATCTAAAGCATATTTTTGAACGTTGTCGAAAATATGGTATCTCACTAAACCCCAAGAAGTGCGTGTTCGCTGTTACGGAAGGTAACTTGCTGCGTCACGTGGTTTCAAAGAAGGGGATCTCCATAGACCCAGAAAGGATCAAAGCCATTGAACATATTCCCTTGCCCCATAATAAAAAGGACATGCAATCATTTATGGCGACAATAAACTTCATGCGGAGGTTTGTGCCAGATTTCGCTCAAATTGTTAAACCTTTGCAGCAAATGGTAAAGCAAAGTGTACAATTCAAGTGGACTGATGTTGAGAAGAACGCATTCAGTAAGATTAAAACCGTTGTTGTGCACGCACCCTCCCTCAAAAGCCTGGATTTTGATAAAGATTTTATTCTGTACACTTTCGCTTTCGATGATTCACTAGCAGTTGTGCTTACCCAGAAGGAAGATGGGGGAGATGGGTTCCCCATATCATTTATGAGCACTGGTCTACAAGGGGTCGAATTGAATTACCCAGCTATAGATAAACAAGCTTACGCGGTGTTCAAAGCGGTGAAACAATTCAGGCCATACATACTAAATAACTGGACCAAGGTAATTGTCCCACACCCAACTGTGCGGTCTCTTTTCGTACATAAGGAGTTAGGAGAAAGAAGGGGCAATTGGGTAACAGCTCTTCAGGAATATGACCTCGAATTCAAGCCAGCTTCTATATTTAAAGGGCAAGGATTGTGCAGACTGATGACTGAAAGTAGAAACAATGAAGAACATGCCTAGGAAGATGAAGCTGAGTTACATTTGATGGATGTATGTCCTCTTTTCACAGGCCCGGACTCTTGGTATCGAGACCTTGTACATTACCTTCAGACAGGATCGTTACCGGAACATTGGAATTCTAAGAAAAGAAGAGCACTGCGTCTTAAATTAGCCTCATATCAAATTATTGAAGGAATATTATTCAAAAAAAAATATGATGGAGTTCTTCTTAGATGCCTAGAGAAAGAAGATGCGAAGAAGGTAATGACAGATTTACATGATGGGCCTGCGGGGGGACATTTTTTCGGAGATACTACAACTCATAAAATTCTCAGAGCCGGATACTATGGGCCCACGCTTTTCAAAGATGCACACGCCCATGTCAGAAAGTGCGAAATTTGTCAAAGGTGTAGTGGAAGACAAGCTAAAGCAGCAGGACCGTTGAAGCCTATGATGATAACAGAGCCTTTTGAGCAATGGGGGTTGGATATTATTGGGGAGATAAAGCCGAATTCTTCCCTGCAACACAAGTATATTCTGACAACAACCAACTACTTCACTCGCTGGGTCAAAGCCATTCTGTTGCGCAAAATAAATGAGGATGCGGTCATAGACTTCTTGCAAGACCATATTATGACCAGGTTTGGAGTTCCAATTTCTTTAGTTTTTGATAATGCTACTTACTTTTCCTCAATTAGATTAACTGCTTTTGCTCATGAGAAAGGAATTAAGTTGCATTACTCTGCTAATTACTATCCACAGGGAAATGGTTTAGCTGAATCTACAAACAAGAATCTAATTAGGATTTTTAAAAAAATGTTGATAGAAAATCAGAGGAGTTGGCACTCAGCGTTACCAAACGCTCTTTGGGCTGATAGAGTCGCCCCCAAGTCTTCGATAGGGGTGTCTCTGTATACCCTTGTGTATGGTAAAGAGGCCATTCTACCCCCCAATAGCATGCTACCCTCTTCCATAATAGCTCAGGAATCCAGAGGATCAGATAATGAAGTCTTGCAAATGAGGATATATAATCTCCTGAAGGCAGAAGAATCTCGATCTAAAGCCAGAGAGCGCTCTAAACAACAACAAGAGGTAGTAAAGAGATGGTTTGATAAACACAAGTTTGGAACAAAATATTTTGAGGTGGGAGATTTGGTTCTCGAGTGGGACCGCCCCCATGATGAGAAAGGAAAACACACGAAATTTCAATAGTTGTGGGTAGGTCCTTTCCAGAATGCTGCAAAGATTGGCCCCTTAACTTATAAATTGCAAGATTTACAGGGTTGGGAAGAGAACTTACCAGTAAATGGTTTAGTTCTCAAACCTTATTTTTCCTGAGTTTTGTTTGTGTTCTTTGATCTTGTATATAAATAATTTGACTTGGCCGTGTACTTTGATTTATGTAGTTCTGTTTTGTTTTGGTTTAAATTTTGACTGATGTCAATAAAGGAGGAAAACTCTTGGTTGCATGGAGAACATCAGAATTTTGGAATGATTAAAGTTCTTGGGTATAAGACTGTGTATTATTGTTTATCTAAAAGAATTTCTTCTATTTTAGCAGTTTTCCCGAGTGGCTATGAACACATTGAAGTCCTGCTTAATCCTTGTAAAATAAACCAGAATCAAAAGGTCTGGAATACTATTTTGAGGCTCCGTCCATCTCACATTTAAAATGTCCTAGGGAGTGACAACAAAGGGCCAAGAATTGAATGATCCATCTCACATTTAAAATGTCCTAGGGAGTGACAGCAAAGGGCCAAGAAAGGAAGCAGGGTAAACATTATATTATATATAAATGATCCCATGCCAAGAATTGAATGCCAAAAGGCAGATAAGAGTCTAAAGTTCCTATGAAAGCATTATGTATCAAAACAAATACTGAACCATATAAGTACTAAATCACCAAAAGTTCCTCTCCATCCGTGAGCTGAAAATTGAATACATCTCTCACACAAAAGGACACTATGGATAGAGGAGCCTGAATCAAAATTCAGAAAGAAAGGCATGCGGGAGGACTCATATGAAAAGGACAAAAGTTCAAAAACACAAAAGGTGCAAAATGGCATGGGAATGAGGAACAAATGAATATTTCTGTTTACCATATGCTACAATCCTGTGGTGTCCAAGCTGGTAGCTACCTGAAGACAGAGGTAACAAATGAAATTCATCTTCCTGGCCTCAAAAGAGTTATCTTGACTTGAAAATCCTGGTTTCCACTCTCCTAAATCGGACTATCATCAATGATTAAAAGCACATATATTTGCCATTTGAGAAATCCAGATATCTGGAAGAATTCAACAGGTTCGTTTGTTGTTAAACAGACTGTTACTCAAGAAATAATCGTCCAGAGATCTAGGTCCACCAGGTAGTCGCCAATTGTTGCAGCTGCAACTGTTTCCCCAAATTTTCAAATTTTGGACCCCCTTGTTAATTTTTAGCATTGCCTAGAATCATTTGGATCCATGAACTATTTTTTGTTTTTTTGGACTATGTTGAGGTCAACTCTCTTCATGCTTTTCGGAAAATTGCTTATGTTTGAAATTGCTGTGGGTTACGGAATTTAGAGTTTGGTTTTTGCCCTTTGAGCTGTGTTTTCTTGCTTTGTTCTTGGAAGCTTATTTCTCATGCTAGCCACTATTTTGAAGGCCATTTAAACAACGTATCGGAGCCATGTTTCCTTAGGGAGCCTCCGTTGCGGAAACTAAACGATGATTATTCTGCAGGAGGATCTTGACTTCTCCGATGTCATGTCGTATCGTTTGACTTGTTTATATTATCGGAGGCTGTAATCTGTTTATTTTCCGCCCTTGCGGCTCCCAAGTGAACTAGGTATCCGCCTATAACTACTCCGTCCGCTGATGCTTTGTCTGGTTTTCACCATTATGTCTTTGGATCGGGGGTTCTGTAGTCTTTTCCTCCTCCGCCCTTGCAGTTGTTTAACACACTAATTTTTCGATGTTGATGTCTTTCCACTCGTCGATTGGGAACTTTTCCGCCCATAGTTTGGGTTTTAGCTCTTCCGACTCCGATAAACTTAACGGTCTCACAGAGCCCGTTGCCTGTTTGAGACCCGTTGATGAGGTTGTGAGTGAGACTACCCGACCGATGTTTTAATGTTTTAAGCAGCCGATAAGTTTTTCTCTTCCCGTCGTTTTGTGAGTTTTTAAAACCCCTGTGTGGGCGACAGTGGTTTTGGTGCTTGTTAAGGTTTTCATGACGAGAGCGCAGTACAGGGCCTCTTTTGATGACTAGTCAGTTTGTTGATATAGTTTGATTTTATTGAAAAGATGCAGTCCTAATTAATGATAAATGTTGTTTAATTGTAGACGGACTCAAGAGACTTTTTCAGATTACTACTGCGAGAAGGCATAGCTGGGAGACAAAGCAGCAGAAATTTGGCTGGGCAGTGTTAGGCAGAGTTCGTACTGAAATCAACGAGATCTCAAGGAGGACAAATGAAAGACAAGGCAGAATCGATGGTGACAAAATCCCAGGCTTGGTTGATCCGTCAGTTACCGAGCAGATCCCATTTTGTTAAGTACTCATAAGTTGAAATCTGAAAATGTAACGCATGAAGTGAATCATGAGTACTCACAGAAAAGACAAAATGGTGATATTAGACGGTTTTGAGGAGCCCAAAGGTCACACGGTTGGGGCAGCCCAAGGGGTTGGCTGATTTGGTTTAAATATAGGAAAGTTGGAGTTTACAAGGGCTTTTTCCCTGGAAAAACTTGTGAACTATTGTTTGTAAGAGGAACTACTTCGTTTTACAATAAGAAATTGCAAATTTTGCCTGTTGGAGAAGGTGTTGGAGTGTTCAAATGTGATAAAATGAACAATGTTGAAGGGGAACTATTTCGTTTTCGACTGTGTTTCATTAACTGTGAGAGCGTTCTAACTTTCTGAACCTATGTTCTTGCCTGAATGTTCTCTAGTATATTCTATGATATTTTCCACTATGAGTAATGGAGGTTTTAACTGTTGATGAGCTATCTTGTCGTGTATATCTTTATTCATGCGTACGTGTTTGGTTCTAGGAACAACTATCTGTGATTTGCTGTAACATGTGAACAGTATTACATTACTCATGAATTAATATCTAGCTCTCTAGAGATAGCTTAGTTAGTATTTATTTTCTAGTTGTGTGTGATTTAGATGTGAGAGAGTTTAAGATGAGAGGCAAGAACCTGCGCATCACATTGTGAACACTCCTTGCATTCTCAATCAATCTGCATGTTAGGTAGGCACTTGCATATCATACTTAAAATAAAAAAAATACAAAAATATATACGGTGGACCGAGCCGCAACCGATAAAACCTTTTATTTTTGTTACTTGACCTACGGTAGCCGGACTGCAAACTAGACGGATTCCCTACACCAAACAGTCACGGGCTAGTTGGGAACATTGACTGGGGAGAATCCCTTGCTGTTGTTGCCTGCGAATTTCCAAGCCTCAACAGGTGTATATGGTTTTCCTACTATTCCTAAAGAGAGAAATAAATGTGATGCATACATTCTAGGCAAACATAGTAAGTATCCTTTTCAGGTGTCAAAATCTAGAGCATGTAGAAAGTTAGACCTGATTCATTCTTACTTATGTGTCCCCATTCCAATTCCTTCTGCAAATGGTAATAAGTACCTCATGACCTTTGTTGATGGTTATTCAAGAATATGTTGGGTATATTTATTGAAGACAAAGTTTGAAGCATTTCAAACATTCAAGGGATTTCATGCATGGATAGAGAATCAAGCAGAAGCATGTATTGGTACATTTCGTTCAGATAATGGTAAACAATATACATCTAATGCATTTGAAGATTATCTTTTCAAACATGGGATTACACATCAAACTTCAATTCCTTATAATCCTCAACAAAATGGTGTAGTAGAAAGGATGAATAGAACATTAATGAATATGGAAAGATCAATGATATTTTTTGAGAATGTGAAATTGATGTTTTGGGGTGATCCAGTAGTATGTGCAACATATTTGAGAAATAGAATTCCATCTCATGCTATTGAAGACAAGACTCCACATGAATTGTGGTTTGGACACCTTCCTTCAGTTATGCATCTTTGAGTTTTTGGTTCCACCTGTTATGCCTTGATACCAAAGGAAAAAAGAAACAAACTTGGTGCTAGAAGTAGAAGATGTATTTCTTGGTGCTAGAAGTAGTAGAGTGGTTTTGGAAGTATCCCAAGAGATATTGAATAATTGTTCAATAGTGTGGAAAACATTAGTGGATTATTTTCCATCGGTAGGATCCTGGTTGGCTTGGAGAGTAGTGAATGGGAGGAAAGTGCAGTTGATTATTAATTATTATTTTAAACTATATTAAACATTGATGAGATTGATTATTAGTATGTCTATAATTTGGTATGATATATTGTTCAACACTTTCACGTTCACAAACAATAAAATCATAGAGAGAACAATTGTCCTTGAGCCTTGATATAAAGGTTTGTGTGCTTTCTCAATCAAATGTACATCAAAAACATGTTCATCAAATATATCATCCATCGAAAAATTAACATGAAAGGAATTGTTGATCAATCTCTTTATCCCATCATTCTAATTTATATCAATGGGATAATTTTCCTTGTCCATGGGATTAACTTCATGATTTCCATTACAGTCATTAGCTCCATATTGATGATAGTCATGAACTTGTTGATCACCACTATTTCTACTGCAATTTGGCACATCCTTGTCATCTAATCCCATCATGGGACACGTTGTATTTGTAATTAAAAAGAAAACAAATATTAAAAAAGAATATTAAAAATTTTAGACAACAACACAAATTAAACGTGTAATGAATTAAAATTTCCTCTACTAGTACTTAACAATGGATGAAATTCATGCCCCCTTCAATGTGCCCTTATTTCCAATAATTTTTTTAGTTATAGACCTTAAATTTGTTCTAGTCAATGCCTTGCACGTTTTTTAAGGGAACCAACATTTACCATGACCAATTTGCTCCCTTACCCTGGCAATGATCCTTGAACTTTAGTCTTTTAACATTAGCATCAGTAACTGCATAATTTAAATGAAATCATTATTAGATAGTAAAATGTTGTAACATTGTGCCTGGATTCAGGTGTCAACAGTATGGATAGTTGTTCAGCTGACTCCTGCGACACGCGTTCTCCTATGCAACCGACGTCGCATGCTTCCAGTGATAACTCCTGGTGCCTGGATTTGAACAACTCCTCCGTCGCTACTTTTTCGACGATCCCTGTTGACACTTGGCATGACCTCCAGCTTCTAGGTTTATTCAGTGATAAGACATGCGCTCATCACCCAGCTCATGAACATCGTCACTCTGTGCAAGATCCTCCGAACGCTGAAGATTATTCCCGAGTCTTGTCGGAGCATGAGAGCGAAGCTGGATTTGGTACTTCGTCCTAGGCTCATTCAAGGCATGTCTGCACGGTTTAATGGTGACGGATAGGAATTCTATGCAGTCTTTCCACGCGCACTATGAAATGGACGATAGGAGTATTGGCCGCGAGTTCAGGGTGGTATACCACAGTTTCATTGCTATTGTTGCTAACTCTGCTGGTGCATATCATTCCAGATCCCATGTAGGAGTTTTCATCCCTTCGCATATTGGTGTCAGGCTCAATTTGACGGCCATGTCTCGTCAGCGTGGTATTCCCAGGCGAGCCAATTCAGGGCGAGCGAAATACCAGAGGAGTGGCAGCGTCCCCATCCCTGAGGATTATGAACCGCACATTTCTGGTTGTGTTCGGGTTCTGGTAGAGGCTTGGGAGAACAAGGTTTTGAACAGAAAGCTTTCGACGGGGGAGGATGGTAGTCGTATTAACCACTATTAGATGGTAAAAAACATGCTTTGTAACTTAGCTGAAGATATGCTCAGCAACTGGGCTGAGGCTAGAATGGCGGTCCATTCCATGAAAATGAAAATCGCTGAGATTGATGCTCAGCTGATTGAATTGGAAAAAACATTCTCCTGGAAAGGCACAGCTAGTATTTCTAGCTTAAACATCCAAAAGTAGGGGGGAGAAGCACAAGGTGGCGTTCCAAGTGGCGGAGCTAGTGGAAGCGAAACGGGCGGGCGCGCCATTACCAGTCTAGGGGGGAAGTGGTTGCTCCTCCAAGTCGCCTCAGGCTAAATCATTCCAGGTGCTTTCTCCGATGGAACCCCTCTCCAAATGACATAAGAACTCGCCTTCTCCACAGGCCGGTCATCTTCCATCGTTGTCTCTCGTTCCAACGGCGGCCACAAACTCGCCCATTATGCTGCAAGAGGAGCGATGGGCATGCCCCATCACTGAAGATCCCCCCTCAGCTTAATGCATGCTCTAAACAGGTCTCTGTCTAGCTTCGCTTCGTGCAGGCCTTTAGCTATCGTCTATGTTTTTATATTTAAGTTTTACTTTATGTCACTTTCTGTTTTTAGCGGGGCTCGGCTGGTTATGAAACCCAATTTCCCTGCATAATTGTCTCGAATAGTTTTTACAGTTTTGTTCAGTGTCAGTATGTCTGGAACAGGTGTCTTATTTTTTGTAAATGGCTCTGAAGGAGGCACAGTCTCCTTCAACCTCTGACAATCATGAGTTCTTGGATGTAATTTTTGTCTCTATAATATAATTTTCTATGCAGCTTACAAAAAAAAAATGTTGTAACATTGTTAAAGTTGGAAAAAATATGAAGAACTCTCTTATAGACATCTAGAATATTACATAATCGTTATCTTATATCGACTAATGTAACAAGTGCTAATTATTATTGTATGCACACTAGACGTCAAAATTTCAACGAATGTTGACTATGTCAACATAGGAGTCATTAACCATGTCAAAAGATGAACACCAATAGACATCGATAATATTAAATAATCGTTATCTTATATCGACTAATGTAACAAGTGCTAATTATTATTTTATGCACACTAGACGTCAAAATTTCGATGAATGTTGACTATGTCAACATTGTAGTCATTAACCATGTCAAAAGATGAACACCAAATATTATTATATGCACACTAGACACCGAAATTTCGTTGGATGTTTTCTATGTCAATGTAGAAGTCATTGACCACCTCAAAAGATGAACACCAACTTGCACAGTCAAGTATCTACCTCAACATATGTATTGATCATGACATTGTGCTCATGTCCCACACAACAACTTTGAAACTCAACTTTTAATCTTGACATTCATTAATATTTGGGTGTGTGACAAAGTGAATAATCATCAATCCCCACAATCAATCCATGTACCTTCCTTTTGCTTCCTAGAGATTTTATTTGTTTGTGTATATCACTTCTTCTTGGGTTGAAAATTTTATATATTTATAGTTTGAAAGGTAAAAATAGTTATATTTTTATAACTTGAAGGATAATTCAAACTATCATGTCTCTTGAACGTTCATGCCTTGTCTACTTCTATTACCAAGGAAGAAGCATTTATTTTTCTAATTGTAGGAAAGAGGAGGGGGTGATCCGGACAAGCACGGACTCTAACATTTTATCATAATAAGGATCATTTAATAATATAACTCTTTTCACATTCTTCAACACATTACATTCTTTTCAATTGCTTAAGATTTTCTTATTTGCATTGAATACGAGCTACTTTTATGATTTAACTTGTCATGCATTCTGAGGCCAAACCTTGATGGTCTCCATGATCCAAGATATCCTATATAAGGGTGCATTCAACCTTAGGGGCCTGCAGGTTTGATCATATCATATTGTTTTCATTTGTTGTTGTAGTATTCCTTCACCTTGCTAAATAAGAGAATGATCCCAATCAACAAAAAAACCTTGGGGATTCTGAGAAGTATGATCTTCTACAAAGTGGTTGTGTCAATATTGATCAAAGGACTATCCAATGCCCTAAATTTTTCTATATGTTTGTCAAATGTCAATATCCTGGTTTTGTGAGCCACATGTATATCAATGTTTCCAACAATGATTATTCTATTTCTAATTCTAAGAGATATTCTCGACCTTCACCATTAAAATTATTCACCTTCGGGGGGAAGATACAAAAAGCATATGAAAGGAAACTTTGAAGTAAAACATTTGTCAGGATTTGCTATTGTGTTTGGTGTCACAATAGCAAGCTTTGACACAAAGCATATGACAGGAAGCTTTGAAGTAAAACATCTCTTAGGATTTGCTATTGTGTTTGGTGTCACAGAGTTGTTTTTCATATTACTTGGATGGAGCCATATGTCCTTAACATATAGAGATCTTGGATATGAATGTCTAGGCTACTTCAATATCCCTCGGGGATTCAAGAAGTTCATCTTTGTATAATTGAAGAAAGTGATTGATAACTTCATGATAAGACTAGGAGAAGGAGGTTTTGGGACATTGTACAAAGGCATGTTGCATGATTGTTATTTGACAGTCATGGGGCCACTGGAAGGAGTATCCCAAGGTCATGATCAATTTTGGGAAAAGTAAGTATGATTGGGAGATTCCATCACATGAAATTAGTTTGTATGTTGGCTTTTGTGCAAAATGATATCGCAATTTGCTTGTTGATCAATGATGAATACATTAAAAATGGGTCTTTGGACAAGTATATGACCTAAGAAAGTGAACAAGCTTCCAATGGAAATGACAATAATAGAGTTTTGCATTGGAAAGAAAGATTTGGGATTGCAATGGGCACAACTAAGGGTTTATCCTACCTTTATGAAGGATGTTTGGAATGGATTTTGCACTATGACATCAAGACCCAAAACATACTTGTGGACATGAATTTTTGTTTGAATGTATCTAAATTTGGGCTAGCCAAGCAGGTAGATAGAGATCACTCATTCTTCTTCTCCAATTAGGGGTGTTTGGGGTTACTTAGCACTCGAGCGGGTGATGAATTTTCTAATCACAACCAAGATGGATGTTTATAACTTCAATGGGATTTTTTTTTATTAGATCTTTATTATCTTATTTTATATTTGTTTAGGTACTTCTTCTAAGAAGAAAATTTTTGCATGATTTAGAAGAAATAATAACATGTTGTGAGAATATTTTGC
This sequence comes from Pseudotsuga menziesii, assembly GCA_001517045.1. Classification (NCBI taxonomy): domain Eukaryota; kingdom Viridiplantae; phylum Streptophyta; class Pinopsida; order Pinales; family Pinaceae; genus Pseudotsuga; species Pseudotsuga menziesii. The sequence goes on along the minus strand of LPNX010497214.1, from coordinate 66,139 downwards.
AAAGAAGATTGTAAGGGAAGACAAAAACAAAACAAAACACTAACAAACATCTTAAGCTATATTTATATCCAAAAAAGCTAACGAGTAGCTTACATTGATGCCTAGAAGGGGATTGAAACCCAATTGTAACATATTTTATAATAAATTCCAAGCTATATTGTCTTTAATAACCATGGCTAAGGGCATGGAATGTTTAATCGATAATGTCATTGAGAAACAAGACGAATAATTGCAAAGGAGCTAAATCTTTACCTATATTAAAGAATAAAGAATGCATTGAAAAACCACATTAAAACCAATTCTATTATGCAAGTAAACTTCATCTTTAAGCGGCCATGCCAATATCACTATATCACTATATATATACCAATTTCAATTTGAGAGAGCGCCATACTTATTGCGTCGAGAAGCGTCATACAACCTAGTATGAGGGAGATCTTATAACATTATGTGGAAGATCTTGTAACATTTGTTGATATTATGTTGTAACGTTTGTTACTAACAAAATAATAAAAAATAAAATTTTAATTATCTGCCAAAATAAATGTTGGCCACAAAAACAACCTAATATGGGGGAGATGTTGTAATGTTCATAAAAAAACAATAAAAAATTAAAAAAATTAATTATGAGCCAAAAAAATGTCAGTAAAAAAAACAACACAATGTGGGGGAGATGTTGTAATGTTCATACCTAACAAAATAAAAATAAAAAATTGAATTATCTGCAAAAAAAATGTTGGCCTTGTCTTAAACAACCCATGGTTTTATTGTACATGGTTTAGGAGGGCCTTGCAAATGGTTTTAAAACCATGTGCAAGGCCTTCTAAACAACCCATGGTTATATTGTACATGGTTTAGGAGGGCCTTGCAAATGGTTTTAAGACCATGTACAATGACTCCTAAACAACCCATGGTTTTTGGAGGGCCTTGCACATGATTTTAAAACCATGTGTGGGGGAGATGTTGTCATATTCGTTCCTGACAAAATAAAAAATATTATATGTCGGCCATAAATAATATTAAATCTTGATAATAAAAATATAATATGTCGACCATTAATAATATTAAATATTCTAATAAAAATAGTATATGTTGACCTTAAATAAAAAATGTGTCAATAACTTCTTGAGTGCAATACTTAATAAAAAGTCTAAGAGATTTTGATCCATCTCGACATTTGATAGAGCTTAAGATTTGGATCTATATTGATTAATGTTTTTCTAGTTAATTGTTATTATTAAAATTGTAGAAATGTGACCATGATCCTTATCATTATCACCCCATGATGTTATTAATTTTGATGGAAAAAAGTAAGTAAATGCATCTTCAAAATTTTGAATAGAGTTATCCCCCATTTATGTCAAGACTTTTGAATAGAGACCAAGTTTTACACGGTTGATTTAAAGTGGCCAACAAATATCTTTTAACGAGCACTTTTGATCAGGCTTGGAAATTCAATTTTCTTGTGCCTGTCAATAAATTTTTAATGACGGTTTCAAGTTTTTGGTGCCTATCATTTGACAGTTTAACCAATTTTGTTGAGTGTCAGATCGGAAGACTAATAATACAATTAGAAACACAAAATATAAATAAATACAATACACATACAGGGAAATAGAGAAGTCTAGCATTTATGTGTTCCTCGATTAACTGGAATTTGGAAATTAAGAGCAGCCCAAGAGATGACCCAACACAATGGCCAATGATTGTTAGCTAAGTTTAGTAATAATATAGGTATTAAAAATTTTGACTGGTTATCTAAATTCATAAAAGTCAAATTGACGTTTCAACTATTGTTTTACCGATCAATGTTGACGTCTTTATCAAAAACCTACATGTCAAATACTTATAAAAATGAAAAAAATGTCATGTGAAACATCAAATTCCAGGCCTGCTTTTGATCAATGGTTTGCAAATTTCAAACTTGCATTCAAGGTGCTTTCCTTAATGAAGTACAAGTCTCCAGCGTCACCATCTTCTTCTGCCTAATAAAGCCTTACTTTGACGGTTGGCAGGTTGGCATTGAAGGTCATGTGAGATGCATTCAATGTGGCAATTTATGGGTTTTTAATTTATTTTTTTACAACTAATCACTCTCATGCACGGATTTATGTTATATCACAAAAGTCCTTTACCAATGAAAAGAAAATATGAACTTTTGAAATTTATAAATTGATAATTTAATTTTAATTATAAAAGGTCTTTTTTAATGTATAATTTTTTTTCAAAATATAACAAAATTATATTAAAATATAGTACATTTTTTGGATTAATTCATGAAAAAATATATAATAGTTATTAAAGTTGCATAATTTTGATGCTCTGTATCTCGTGATGTAGAATTATTTATTAATTAAAACAAATGAAAATGTTATAAAGTTAAACTTGTTTGACCATAAGTAATAAACATAACATTTAATTGAAGAAAAAAGAAAAAGGAGTAGGTTAAGAAAGAAAAGAAAGAAGTACACCTTTTTAACGTAAATGTTATGCTTTTCAAAATTACAAGTAATGTAATTTAGATGGTCTCGTATCTTTACCTTTGTCATATATCTCTATATAATGTTTTACATACTAGGATTACTCGAGTCTAATCTATTGATTCAAAATTAATATAAGAAAAAATACAAATTATGATGGTAGTTTTTTGAACTGAATGTAGGAGAAAGTAATTTGAAGCCTGGCCATCTCGGGAATTCAGACTTTTACAGACAAATTGATCCTCTCTATAGAAGGGAAAACAAATCATACTAATAGCAAAATAAACAGTATTGAAAAAAACACTGAGTGTTAGTGCTGTAAATAACTGGGTTGGCTAGACCCAAATTGGCCATAAGAAAAGTAAACAAAACCCTATGCGCTTGGACTTAGTGCTTGAAAGGCTTCTCCTCCTCAATGGGAACACAAAATTCGAATCCAATCTGCGTTTTTGGCCAACTTTCAGCTAGGGGAACCGGAGGGTTGACAAAATTCTGGCCGCCATCCTTTCCAGGGCTCTTAGAGTCGCTACTAGTGTCCTCCTCGCTGCTCGAATTGCTAGTGTTGGAGGGATTCCTCTTAACCGGAAGTGGTGTATTCCGAAGCAATATTGATGGGTGCTTTGCCCTTCTCGGTTCCCACCACAGTCCTCAGAGGAGGAGGATGCAATTGCTCAGTGTCCATGGGAGCCGCCGGAGGAATCGAGGAGGGAGTCGGAGGATCATTCTTAGTACTAGTAAGAAAAAGTATAAGCCTGGCCAGGAGGTTCTTCACTACCCAAAAGTTACTTCTGTGCAGGAACATCCTATTCGTCGTGAAGTTGGAGCACATGAGTTCATCCTCCCAATCATCCATGAGTTGATGGAGATGGTTTAGGATTTCAACGCCGTAGCCTTCAATATTTTTCAGAGCAATGAGAGTTCTAGCTCACTCATTGGAGTTTCCATGACATCCAAGTGTGCTCCAAGCCCTCATCGTGGCGTAGCACGCAATCTGCGGGACACCTTCAAGTGAACCATAGGCACAATGTGGTGTAAGCTTTGAACGTTGGTTGAGAAAGAAAGTGCATGAGGATGGAAGCTAGCGCACTTCACAATTTCCATGGGCTCTACAAGATTGTAGGGCTTCACAAAAATACACAGGGAGGAAAATTTGAGGTAAGGGGTGTTGAACAGGCTGTCAATATGAAGGTGGAATAGACCGTGAGGTGAAATTAAACTCGCCATTAATATGCATAGAAGAGCACAATTCAAAGTGACAGAGGGAATGCCACCTTGCATCAATAACCTGGAAAGTACGTGCAAATCGAGGGAGGGGATTTCCTACGTCATTAAAAGCTTAATGCTGGTCAATCTGGGGAGTGGCGTCGGGGAGACAACTTTGTGTTCCGAGTGCTGATCCCACTCCTCCTTTGAACCATGTAGGCACCCTCATCCAGGTAATGTAAGAAAAATATTATTAATAGGTCAATTTTACATTAATAACATTAATAATATCAATGTAATGGTTATCAATAAATTAATATTAATGTAATCGTTATCATTAAATAAAATATATGTTTCAACAGATAATTAAAGTTGACAGCTTTGTGTTTGTCAAATAATTCAATAATATCTCCGACAACTTTTTTCAAGATATAATACAAAAACATATTAATATTCGTATTGATATTAGTATTGTTACAATATCATATTAATTAATATTGATAGAAAACCATATTGATATTGATATACATATAAAAAATATCAATAAATTGAAAAAAATTACTATAAATTATTTACCATTTTAATATAGTTGAATTGACATACTTATTAAGAAAATTGGAAAACCAGATAAATCTATTCCATCAATCAAGAAAGAAACCTAGAAGTTGTTTGGGTATTACAAATCATGCATAGCTCATGCAAGTCAGGTACGGTGGACTGGCTCGAGAAGTTTGAAATTAGGAAAACTATAATGGATTAACTAAACTATAAACATATATATGTGGATAGACATTTAAATATTATCATTAGATTTTAGATTTAGTTGAGTATATCAATAAAATTAATCTAAGTAAGTTTAACAAATGTACAACAGTTGTTCATGATTTTGTTTTTTTATTAAATAGTATTTGTTTTGTGTTTATATTAACTTTAACAATATGGTATGAATAATGGATATAAAATTATATATTTTAGCATTGGTTTAACAACTAATAAATATAAAATTATATATTTTAGAATTTGTTTAACTGCTAAAAAAACTAACTATCAACATTTAACTACCACTTCACCTGTGGTTGTTGCAAACTAAAACCCCCTAATGGAACTCAAAACCTGGGATATATTTTATATATTTGCATATTAGAGTAGAATTGAGGGAGGATTATATATTCTATGGACTTCAAGGCTCTATGATAGTGAATGACGAATATGTATTTCCTTAAAAAAGACTCTACATGTTGTCTTCTTATCTAACAAACTATTACGTTGTTTTACTTAACTATTTTCTTCATCATTACCCTTCATGGACAGATTTGTGAAGCAGGGTTGCTGACAACTATGTGCAACCATGGCTTTTACTATGAAAATGGCAGCTGGTTCGAGATAAATCTGAATATAATTTTTGATAGGCTTGTTCAATGCACAAACCAATCTGGGTTTAATATTTCTAAGTATGGCCAAAGTCCTGACCAGATAAATGGCCTGCTCCAATGCAAGGCAAACATGACAGTCCACCAGTGCTACAATTGTTCAAAATTCGCAACGAATACCATTCGACACATTTGTGGGAATGCAGTTGGTGGTAGTATTTGGCCCTTTGAGTGTTTCTTACCATATGAAAACTATAGTTGCATCGGAACACTGGACAATGATGTAGGGTCTATTTTGATTGAAAACGGTATCTCCAACCCTAACAATATAATTG
>LPNX010497214.1:25299-48951 GCA_001517045.1 Pseudotsuga menziesii | reverse complement strand
TTTGTGAAGCAGGGCTGCCGACAACTATGTGCAAACCTGGCTTTAACTATGAAAATGGCAGCTTGTTCGAGAGAAATATGAATACAGTTTTTGATAGCCTTGTCCAACACACAGACCAATCTGGGTTTAAAATTTCTATGTATGGCAAAAGTCCTGACCAGATATATGGCCTGCTCCAATGCAGGGCAGACATGACAGTCCAACAGTGCTACAGTTGTTCAAAATTCGCAACAACTAACGTTCGACAAATTTGTGGGAATGCAGTTGGCGGTAGTATCTGGCCCTTCGAGTGCTTCTTACGTTATGAAAACTATAGTTTCATCGGAACACTGGACTATGAAGTAGGGTATACTTATCTTGAAGACGATATCCCCAACCCTGATGGCTTTAACGCGGCTGTTGAGAAACTTTTAAGCCAATTGTCAGCTGAAGCTGCAAAAGGAACGAATCGATCTGCTTTCGGTACAACTGTAGATTCGCTGTCTCGACGGATTTACGGTTTGGTCCAATGCACCAGAGATCTATCTCCCGACGACTGCATTACATGCCTGTCATATCAAATCAATAAGGTTTTCACATCTTCTCCTGGAAAGACAGGAGTTCAGCTTTGGGGACAGAGCTGCATAGTTCGTTATGAAATACATCCTTGGGGACCATTGACTGCGGAGACACCACCGATTAGTAGTAGCAAAAATTCTTCAAACGAAACACCCACTGGGGAAACGCTACCGATTGGCAGTAGAGGGAAGACTTCAAGCAAGACACCTATAATTTTAGGTGTTGTGAGTATCTTGGTTTTGGTCTTCATCGTTTGCCTCTTCGCAACTAGGAGAAGGGTGAAGTCTGCCATATTTCGAACGGGATACGAAGGTATTGCACACAGTGATATGAGTAGTTTTTTTTCTTCTTACAGCAACACCATTTATTTTTCTAATGTAGTTCTGTAATCAATTTCTGAAATACCGTTTAAAATTAGTGTGACAGTGAAGGATTTCCAAAACACCAACTATACCTCCATCGCCTAGGAATCCAATCTTGACCAGTGATAAAAACAGTCTCATAAATTAACCACTAAACCTCAAATCAGCTCAGCAATTTATTGATTAGCACGCTGATCTAAATCAAGAGGTTTTATCTACTGAACACACATGTAATGATCTAGGTGATTACACCCAGCCTGCTATGGATATGTCACAGAAAGTTAATGGCTAAACTTAATATACCGTTATAGGCTAGAGAGTTGATGGATTACCCAGCTAATGAAAATCATTCTCCCGACACCATTTTTGTTGGAAGGTAATTCCAGTAAACAAAATCTAATCATAAAATGCAGTAAGTATAGACTTAGTTGTGGTAGGTAATGGAAGAGATGGAAAGCGGGAAATAGCTGGAACAGTCTAGAAGATCTGTAAGCTACTTGAATATCAGCGGGCTGTTATAAAAACTTGTAATGGTATGACATCTGAATGTAACTAGTTCTAGGTTTTAGCTCTGTAATAGAATACAGTTCTTTTTATTTTGAGTCTATTTTCACCATAATATCAGAGCCTAGTAATGGCTGGGAATGACTCCCTCACTGGAGTGCCCCAGATAATAAACGCCTGCTGAAGTGTTGAGTTTGTTTTGCCCAGATAATAAACGCCTGCTGAAGTGTTGAGTTTGTTTTGTTAATAAGTTAGGCTAGAGAGTCTGATTGTGCTAAGCATTTTTGTTGTGTGTAACGATGTATAGCGTGCTGAAGGCCACCATCCTCTTGGGATTTTACTTCTTGTTATGTTGTTTTAGTCTTCTTTGGACTTTCAAGCAAACCATTGATATGATCCAATCAACTATTCTCCCAATACATGAATTAGTATTGAATTTCTCATAAACAGAGATCGGTTTGGAGATATGAAATCTTCAAGTATTAGGGGATTAGTTGATTGTATTGAATTTCTCATAAACAGAGATCGGTTTGGAGATATGAAATCTTCAAGTATTGGGGGAGTAGTTGATTGGATCAGAGCTATGGTTTGGTTGAAAGCTCTAAGAAGATTAGAGCAACATAAAAAGAAGTAAAATCTCAAATTTTTCAATGTAACTGTTTATTGGAATTAGGGAGAGTGTTGGAAGGTAATTCCAACAAACAAACTCTAATCATTAAATGCAGTAGGTATAGACTTAGCTGTGGTAGGTAATGGAATAGATAGAAAGCGGGAAATAGTTGGAACAGTCTAAAAAGATCTGGAAGCTACTTAAATACAGTAATAAAATAGTTGTGGCTTTAGTTCTGTAATAGAATACAGTTCTTTTTTATCTGCGTCCATTTTCATCAATTTTCACAGTCATTCTTAAAGAATCCTTTTAAATGATTGCCAGAATCAAATTAAGCACATTCAAGTTTTGCCCCAATATTTTTTGACCTGCCTGTCTATTTTTGTTGTGTAGTTGACCGCCTAGAGGAACAAGAAACACCAAGAATCCTTCTAAATGATTGCCAGAATCAAATTAAGCACATTCAAGTTTTGCCCCAATATTTTTTGACCTGGCTGTCTATTTTTGTTGTGTTGTTGACCACCTAGAGGAACAAGAAACACCAATGGCAATCAGTCGTGATGAGCAAATACCATTTATTCTGGAAACATTGCAAGCTGCTACGAAAAATTTTCATGATGATAACAAGCTTGGAGAGGGAGGATTTGGCCCTGTATACAAGGTAACATAGGCTAAGAAAGATTCTACTGGTTGTTGAATTCTAAATACTTTATAAAATTTTCATACCCATCTTTTGGCTGAATCTCACAGGGAATTACTCCTGATGGAAAAGAGATCGCTGTGAAAAAACTGTCCTTAAAATCTATGCAAGGAAAAGGAGAATTTCTGAATGAAGTTAAACTCGTGGCCAAAGTTCAACATAGAAATCTTGTGAACCTGCTTGGGTGTTGCGCAGAGAGATCAGAAAGATTGCTTGTCTACGAGTACTTACCGAATAAGAGCCTCGATAAAATCCTCTTCGGTGAGTGATTTGCGTTTTATTTTGTATAGATAAAAAGCATGATAAAATCCTCTTCGGTGAGTGATTTGCATTTTATTATATATGTCGATAAAAAACATTAATATTTCTAGAGACTTATTTGAATGAAGATAATCAATTAGGGGATATGGATGCAGATCCAAACAAACGCAGCCAGCTTGATTGGCAGAAACGTTACAACATCATACTGGGTGTAGCTCGTGGACTTCTCTATCTTCACCAAGATTCTCAACTGAGGATTATTCACAGGGATATTAAAGCAAGCAATATTTTGTTGGACAGAAAACTGAATCCTAAGATAGCAGATTTCGGTTTAGCAAGACTTTTCCCTGAAGACAAAACTCACGTCAGCACGACAAGAATTGCAGGAACTTAGTAAGATTTCAATACAGTATTTTTTTTCACACAGTGCCCAAAGCTTTGAAATATTAAAGATGCATATTAGGTTTTATTGAATTAAGGATGAAAAATTAAGGATGCATATTAGGTTTTATACTCACCCGGATTGTATTCGTACTATTGCATTGTCGGTTGACTTTTTATTTTCCAGATTCCAGAATTAGAGTCACTTCGATTTGATCATATTACCCCATTCTTAAATTTCTCTCAGACATTGTAATTTGGATATGCAGCGGGTACATGGCGCCAGAGTATGCTTTGCATGGTCAATTATCAGTAAAAGCTGATGTCTATAGTTTTGGTGTTCTTCTCCTGGAACTTATCACAGGAAGAAAGAACACCGATTATAATCTATCACCGGAAACACAAATGCTTTTACGATGAGTGAGACCATGTTCTTATTAGTATGTTAATGTATAAACAGTTTAGCCAAGTATGCCACTAGGGGTTTCACTGTTGATCTATCTTTTTGTATGAACTGAACTGAACTCCTAGTCTATTGACTTGAGTACTAATTCACCATAAAAATAGATTAACTCGCTGGCGATTTAATCAAAATGACTGCCGTTGGGATGATGCAGGCATGGAGATTATACGAAGGAGGAAATAGTGAGCAGATGATTGATCGAGCAATCATTGAAACATGCGATGAGGAGACGGCGTTGAGATGCATTCATGTGGCTTTATTGTGTACACAAGCTGACTCATCACTTCGTCCACCAATGTCTAGGGTCACTATCATGCTTTCAAGTGATTATGTGACAACGTTACAGGATCCAACAAAGCCATCTGTTTTAGAGCAGAATTCCGTTACCCAAAATACTGAGTCGACTAGTTCTGGCTCTGGTTTGTGCCAGGTGAGATCTATCATCCAAAATACCGAGTCCAACAGTTCTGGCTCTGGGCTGTCACACGCTTCTGCAACCAGGTCAGCCCCTTCATCAATTACAGAATTGGTACCCAGTTAATTACTAATTTGGCATTCCCATAATTGCTTTGCACTAAAAGGAATACATAAATCTGTGGTGTAAGAGTAAAGTTATGTATAATGAAGAAAGTAATAGTAGGATACATGTAATTTCGGTCTGAAGCTGCAGGTTGGAAGATTAAGTTATGTATAGTGAAGCAAAATGTATGAAGCTGCAGAGATTAGGTTATGTATAATGAAGCAGAATGTAGGATATATCATACATGTAATAACCTGGAGGTTGGAAGGTCAAGTTATGTTTAATGAAACGAAAAGTAGGATACATGTAATTCTTGAATGAACATGGAGGTTCGGAAGCTAGTTGCTGGTTTTTATCAGTTTTTTGTCACCGAATTTTCAAAACACCTCAAAAACATTGCTAGATTTTACAGAGTGTGGGTGTTGAGGGTTTTTTTGTCACCTGATTTCATTTCTGAGCTTAAAATGGCCCAACAAACAACAGAAATTACAAATTTTGTCGATTAAAATCACCAGATTCAGGGAGAAAAACAGCCTAAATTGGTGAGTAAAAGTTGTTTAATCTTGTAGTTTCCTTCAATTGTATTAAACTAGGGATATAGTGTTATGATGACTTAGTACTATGAATAAACCACTCAATATAAATATGTTTGGAGTTTTAAATTAATTCTTAAAAATATATATAATAGTTGTTAAAATTGCATAATTTTAGTGTTTTTTTGAATGTTTAAAAATGTTAAATTTATTTATACATTTCATAACAAAAAACAAAGAAATAGATAATGAGAACCGTCCTTGAACCTGTACCTTTGTAAGTAAAACTCTCTCCCCATTACTATATAAGTAGTGTGTTAATTGTAATTGCACCTTCGGTGAGGAAAGGTTTTGAATATAATGTTTTAGGACAATCATTTACAATTGGTTCGTCATCTATTTTAGACTTTGTCTGAAGCCATGTTTGCATAGGTATTCAATAAACATTCAACAGCTATGCATTTGATGTCGCTGAGATATTAATAGTCAATAAACATTTAGCAGTTGTGTATTTAATGTCAACTGTATTTAATGTTGTTGAGATATGAATGGTCAATCCAATTCTTTAAAATCTGGTGGTAGGATGTGCATTTAATGTTGCTTACATACTGTCCATCCAATCCTTCAAAATCCTGTAGTATCGCCATTAAATGTATTGTTGTGGGGTCATGTGTTTACTGAAACTTTGTTTACAAATAGATTGGAAAGTATGAAAAATTATCATGTGAATTTGTTATTATGGTCAATGTCATTTGGTTATTTTTTAAATTTAAAAAAATTAAATAAATAAAGCTAAAGTTATGTTTATTAAAAATTTAGCCAATATTATGTTCATGGTGTCATTTGGAGATGTAATAATCAACCATATGAATATAATTACAATTTTAATATATAACTTGACAATTTATTAATGTTATTTGGCTTTGTGGGATCCGGTAACGTAAGTCACACAATCAATAGAAAGCAAGTCACACAATCAATAGAAAGCATTACAGTGACTCTTGACATTGATGGACGAAGTGACGAGTCAGATTGTGTACACAAAATACCCACCTGAATGCATCTCAAAGCGTGCTCAGGATCACAGATTTCAGTTAGGGCTGGATCAATCATTTGCTTAGCCTTTCTTTGTTAGCAGTATTTAATAACCTGCTTCATGTAAAATATTTTTAGTTTAGTTAATTAAATATATGTTAGTTTATGGTCATCAATATAAATTTTTTAAATGACATTTAATATAGTAATAAAATGTATATACACTTTTAGGACAGTATTTAATATCTCTTTAAAATGTATATACACTTTCAAAACAATATTTAATATATAAGCAAAGTAAGTGTATATACACTTTCAAGCAGCATTTAGTACATCTACAAAGTGTATATATACTTTCAGATATACACTAAGAGTTCACTTGATATCAAAATAGATAAACGTGAATGCACTGAAAACTCTAAATAAAATAGTCATGTAGATATGCTCAATTGAATAAGCAACAGAAACATTATCTCACCCATCCTAAAAGCATCTCACTTTCAGATATACACGCTTGCATGACCCACCTAAAGACCATTTTGATGCACGGTTTCCATTCTATTCCTCGGGTAGGGATTCAATGGGTGTCCGTGAAAGCCTGTAGGAAGTGGGCTTCAACGTGTCATAGAATGATGAACGTTGCTCGGATCAATGAACCGTCGACTTCGTTGGATTCAGGACATCAAGATAGTGCTAGAGGTGGCCCTCTACTCTGGGTCCATGCACAAGGGATCCTGTTTTAGGTCAATTTTGGAAACTAGGGTTTTGCCAAGTAAGGGAATGTGAAATTTTAGCACATAGGGGTCAACTTTGCAAATTCCTCAACCGTTAATGTGTCACTAGCATTCCCACATGTAACATGCCTAAACACGCTTGCATGAACCACCATTTTGACGCACAGTTTCCATTCTATGCCCCGGGTAGGGATTCAACAGGTGTCTCTAAAAGCATGTAGGAGGTGAGCTTCAACATGCCATAGAATGATGATCGTTGCTTGGATCGATGAACTGTCGACTCCGTTGGATACAAGACATCGGGAATGTAATAGGGGTGGCCATCTACTCTAGGTCCATGGAAAAGGGATCATGTTTTAGGTCAATTTTGGAAACTAGGGTTTTGTTGAGTAAGGGAATGTGAAATTTTTGCCCATAGAGGTCAACTTGAATGTGAGTGTAGATCTTCCCCTCTTGAAAAAATACTTGTTGCAAACTATTATTCCATGTGTAGATGTTGAGAATTATGTTACCTATTGTGAGGGGTTGAACTTGACTTATTTCCTATCATTTCCAAGCAAGAAATATTATTTGTTTGTGTTTTAATCAAGGCGAAATGAGTTCTCAATATCTATGTGGAGGTGAATTGATCTTAGGATCTCATATAATTCGTGAGACTGAAAATTCGAAAGAAAGTTGTTTCCATATTAATTTAGCTTGGTCATCCAATAGATGTGAGCATTTGTACCATGAAATACAGGAGGAGACAATGCCATTACGTGAGTAACCATGTAATGGAAGATGTTTATGTTTAGAAACAAGTGGCCAACCTATTACGCCATTATTACAAAATATATATATTCACACTGCGAATGTTTCAAATAATACTCCATAAACATAAATTTATAAAACAAGATTTGGAATAGTACTTCTCCAATCAATTTAAACTATAATAAAATCACACATAATTTTCATCTCTTCCAAAGTTGTTCCTCGAGGCCATTCATCAAATGCCATGTACATTAGCAAAATGATAAAATAATGTGCAAGATATACATAATGTGTAGGATATAATCATAACCATTATTATAATCAACCTTATACTCACATACTTTTAGGTTTCATGTCTATTCCATATATTCGTTAGATGAAAGACATCATGCCAAACACCAATTTCATTTATGTATACCACACAAGTGCATCACTTAGGTGTGTCAACTTTGTGCATCCTTTAGAAGTTTGTTAGGTTGTTATGTGGGTAAGGTGCTTTTGTATTCCACTTAGTTGGATCAGTTGCTTAGATGTGCTGGGTGCTTATGTGTGTTAGGTATGTTCCATCTTTGTGAATACTATTTAACATTGTATATACAATTGGATCGTGGTAAAAAACAATTGAAATGTACATTTTTGTCATTAGATAATATTGTAATTGTGCATTGTTCTCACATTTATAACTGATACCTCCATGCAATCGTAAAATCTATAAAAATTTGGGAACATTACACATAGAAACATTCTTGGTCACACGTGTATAATCACACTTAAAACATTGAACCATGAAGATCTCAAGAGCCTTGATATGAAATATTTTTTATATCATGGAAGTTATAATACAAAAATAGAAGGCCCTTATATGGCCTATCAATGTACATGTATCAAAAACCTCTTTGATGTGCATGCAAACAAAAGTACATATGTCCTAGACCGCGCCCCTATACTCTAACTTCCTCTTGTACATAAAAATACATATTTGTCCTCGACTAACACATCAAAACTCTAACTTTCTCTTGTTTTTTCTCGACCCCGATGCTTGTTTCCTCTGTCCACAACTACTGTGCATCTCTAGCGACTGCAAATCAATGACAATATTTCTTGATGAGGTAACTGAACTAGTACTGTCTAGCAATAACAAAGTTTAAAAATTTAAAATACAACTCAATTGTACATAAAACAAACACTCAATGCATCCATTCAAGTTATAGATTCCTCTGGTGTTCTCCTCCTTGCAGAGAGTCTCTCTACAATGCTTCTCTGTGTATAAAAAAAAAGTCAATTATCTCAACAATTATCAACATGTACATGAATGAGAAAGTACTAATCGATTATGTAAAAAATGAACATCTCACCAAAAAAATTTGTTCCTCGGTATGAGACTGGGTTTCCTCAGTAGAAAGAGGATCCATAGGTTGAACATAAACCTTAGCTATGTGTGCTAATCGACCAGGGTGTGGCTACATTCACCAAATGATAAATTAGTTAGACATCATGCATCTCCATAGACAATAGAAATGAACTGTAAAATTACAAATATTCAAGTAGATGTACCTCAATATGACTTATATCTATTGTAGATGCGGCATTGACTATAGCATCAACAACCCCACTAAGGTCTGGCACGGATGAATCTACATCCTGATGTTGTAAACATGCAAAAATAACATTAAGAAAAACTAGTTGTGAAGTGAATTCAAAGCTGACCAACAACTGCCATTGAAAGTGTGTACATTACCGTGGGATGAGTAGGGTTGATCGTCATGGACACCCGCTCTTTTCAAGGAAGAGGGTCGTCTGGTGTAAACAACCCACTTATATAAGTTTATACTATGGGGAGATCCAAACGAAAGAGGCAATGCAGGGATTTGCGATGATGTTTGCAATCATAAAGTGTTACCATAGTTAGACATGGACTTGAATGGATGGAATAATATGTACTGAAAAAATAGCATGTTGTAAAATACTTACCCTTGCCTGGGACATATCTCCCCCATGGGAGGGACCGCTTCCATCAAATTCTTGCCCCTCTTCAGATCCAGAGAGCATATGCAAGTTTAAAAATTATAAGTATTAGCAATCTATAAAGGAGTGTACAATAATAAATTTAAATAATTCGAACAAGATTCAGTCATTAACCATGTACTTACATTCTTCAGATAATCATAAATTCTACCTGGGAGTATTTTGCTAAGATCAATGTCTCGAGCATCCAGTTCTAAATGGGGTTCCCGCAACTTCAAAAATTGTAAATATTAGACAATTTAACAAATTAATAAAGAATAACACATGCATAGGAAAAATGATATGTATTAACAGAATGACACATGTTTAAATATTACCTCAATGTTGTTTGGGCCTCAGATACAACCACACCAAGTGCACTACCACCCCCTTGAGAGGCATCAATCTCCTGCAAGAGTAAAATTTGCATATATTATGAATCTTTTAATATGTGTACAATATGGAAAAATTAAAAATTGAACAACAATAGAGTTTTAACAATGTCCTTACCTGACCATCAGTCATCGTAGAGGTACCATGTCTTGGTCGAGGACCATAACAAGATTGACCACACGTTGTGCACACATGTGGCTTGCTCTGAGGAACATGGGATGTCAGTCTATCCCCACCAATAGATGGTCCTCTACCACCAAAAACTGGTGGTTGTACCCCAGTAGAGGAAGAGGGCGCTATCTAGTCAATAGTAGTCGTGTGTCGAGAAACCATCTCAGTTAGATTTAGAAATGCCTCATGTGTCTAGGAAACCATATCATGTGCACGAGGGATGTCTGCTCTCGATAGCTGGGAACGGGGTGCAGGTATCTGTCAATTGGCATCTCTATGCCTAGCATTGGGTCGGTTTTGGGGCATCCCCCTACCAGCGCCCTAGAATCCCAACATGTCAAAATACTTGACATGTTTCCCCATCACAAACTCTGCTTACAATTTCTGAAGGAAGTACAACAATACTTCCCTATTGTTGTGCGGGGGAATGTCAAAACCCATGTACCATCTATCCATCCAATGGTATCTAATGGGTGGAAAGGTGCACCACTCAATCTAAATATGTGGCCCGGTGCTCTTCGGAATGTCATCCATCCCAGGCACTCTAAACAATGTATAAATGTGTTCTTTGGTTATTTTTAGCTTCTTTATCTTGTTGTAGCTCAAACCATCAACATATTCTTGTATTTTTATTTCCATGTAGGATGCGATCATTCGATCTGGCAATCGTATCAACAATAGTCAGCAATGGGTCTTTAAGGAGCGACGAAGCTCATCTCCACCCCTCTAGGAAGAACCAATCTCTCTAAGATTCCCAATAACCCTCAATATCTCAACATTGTTGTCCATAGTAGCCACTACAATCATAAATACAAATAAAATGTCATTAGAAAAATAAACACATGATATAATGACATCTCTAAGCAATGAAAAGTGTAAAACTAATGTATGACAAATAACAACATAAACTAAATCTATTATTTAAATTTTAAAATTGATCTTGACTTTTACAGTAAAGAATAAACAATTAATTTTTTTTCATTTTAAATTTAAATTCAAGTATTAATTCCAATCTCCATATCCATGTGTACATAAAATATCGTATGTGCATATGTTGATTGGGAAGCTCCTCTAGCTTATTTTAAGGCTTGGATTATGAAGTTTCATCGAAATTGTGAGGTGTTGACTAATGCCCTTGCAGGACCAACTCCCAGATTGTGGGCAACGACTAGAGCCTAGAATAGGAGGCATAATGTGCTATTGATGAATAAAATCCCAGTATAGGCAACAATTTTGTTAAATATGTAATTATTTGTTGTAGCGTGATGTTTTTTGGAATCCAAAGTCTATTTGGTAGATCTTTGTTTATATGTAATTTGGGCCATGTATGGATTCTACTTGATGTTATTTTAGTTCTATGCACTCTTTCTATATACCCATGAGAGACTAAATACATAGTTGTGTATAATGCCTTTTATGGTTGCAAGGTTTCCACTAGATTCTATCATGTATGATAGTATGTGATTGGCATGTAATCAAACATATTTGCCTCCCTATGTATCTTGATGTTCGTAGAGCCTATTGCTAAACTTCATTGTCTTGACCTTCACCAAAAAGTACCCTTCAATCAAGAGAAAATATTTGTTAAGCATGGGAAGCTTCTATACCTTATTTTAACACTTGGATTAGGAAGTTTCATCAAAACTATAAGTTGTTTATTGATGTTCTTGGATGACCAACTTCGATATTTCAGATAGAGGCAAGGGATTTACCATGTTTGTTTATGTATTTTAGGGAATATATGAATTCTACTTGATTTTTTTTAGTTGTATGCAAGCTTGCAATATAATTGACAAACTTTGCATAATATTTGTTAATTTTGGTTTGGATACACAATGATGCTTGCGAATATACATATGCAAATAGTGAAGTTCATTTGTTTTTTATGAGTTCATTGGGGTTTTCGTTTACATTGGGCATGTAAATTACTTATGCAAGCTTGCAATGTGATCAACAAACTTTGCATATTTGTGAATTTTGGTATGGATTCACAAGGATGCTTGTGAATATGCATATGGAAATAGTGAGATTGATTTGTTTTCTATGAGTTAATTAGGGTTTTGGTTTCCATTGGGCATGTGAATTTTGGGTATGAATTTTGGTAAATAGTCAAAATTATTGGGTTTTTATGGTTAAATTGGGGTTTTGGTTTCCATTGGCCATGTAAATTCCATTGGGGTTTTGTTTTACATTGGCCATGTAAATTCCATTGGGATTTTGGTTTCCATTGGCCATATAAATTAAAATATTTTGGTTTATTTTTAAATTAGGGCAAAGAAAATAATGAATATAGGGAAAAAAATATGAGAGTAGTTGAGAAAAATACCTCACAAAGAAGAGGTTGATCCCAAGGTGGAGTTTCTTTCCTTTTGCACACCCAAAACACGTTTGCCCTCACTCATTCTGGCCCGTCGAAGCTCCAAACAGCATAGTGTTGTGGATAGTGTTGTGGCGAAAATGACGGGCTCGACCCGTTTTAACCAGAAAACAGGTTTTAGTAAACATGAGCACGTTTTCGCAAAGTAAAACTGGAGCGCGAATTGTAGTAATAAAACATGGGTGTGTTTTGTGTACTATCCTAATTGGCATGGATGTTGGCATCCTTGGGACTAGGCTTGACAGGGTGAGGATTGCTGGGGATGATTTCTATTTTATGGATCAAGAGTGATTGACTTCACTCTACCATTGCATCTAAAAGATCCCTCAACTTTGTGCACTCACCCAACTATAAAATTGAATGAATAACTATAAAATTAAATGAATATATATAATAAAATAGAAAAGTGATGGACAAAAAAATATAAAATAATTTAAAAAGTAATTCAAATATATTTCCTTTAATATAGTATTTATTTCTAGTTATATCATTTACTCCTTTACAAATCCATTTTCATTAAATTGTGTATATTTGGGAACCTCTCATATTGATGTTGCACATCATCCACAAATTCATGGTCAAAGTAAGGTTTTGAACACGAGTCTTAAAAATATGCTTATATGCTTATTTGACTAAAGACCATGATAGTGGGATATTATGTCTTGGATATTCATGGTCAAAGTAAGGTTTTGAACACGAGTCTTGGATATATGCTTATTTGACTAAAGGCCATGATAGTGGGATACAATAGAGAACCAAACAAATTTATATGACTAATTTTTTATTACATATGTAAATTTATATTTTATTAAAGATTTGACTTTAAGATTTTTTTGGTTCATAACTTACTGCACTTAACTATTTAACTAGTTTATATGACTATTTGATAATTCAAGTTACTTCCATAAAAATTTAATTTTATATATTTTAAAATTTTGATAATTTAAGTTATTTTTATATATTTTTGATTAAAAGGTCTTTAGATTTAAGATATATTTATATTTTTCAAACATAATTTAATATTATATTTTTATTTTTATTAAAAAAGTTAAAAAGTCTATGGTCAAAGTAGAAAAACCAATCAAGTAAGTAACTAAGTTTTAGATAAGTCAATGTTTTCAAGGTATTTGAGGGTTGGTGGCTTTGTATATGTTAACAACTTTGTTTTTATATAAAATTTATGTAAATTTGTAAAATATTTAAGTTATTATTTTTATTTTAACAGAAATGTAATAAAAATATTATCAATAGGTCAAACTTATATTAATAATAGTAATGTAATGGTTATTAGTAAATTATTATTAATATAATTGTTATTTGTAAATAAGTTTTATGTTTAAAAGGATAATTAAAGTTGATAGCTTTGTTTTTGTCAAATAATTCAATATTATCTTCAACAACATTTTCAAGATATAATACAAAACCATATTGATATTGATATTGATATAAAACCATTAATATTAATATTGATACAAAACCATATTAATTGATATTGATAATGATACAAAACCATATTGATATTGATATAGATATGAAAAAAAATTGAAAAAAAATTGCTACAAAATAATTTACCATTTTAATATACTTGAATTGACATCATTATTAAAAAAAATGGAAAACCAGATACATGTATTCCATCCATCAAGAAAGAACCCTGAAAGTTGTTTGGGTAAACATGCATAACTCAGGGAAGTCATGCAAGGTAAGGTGGACTTACTCAAGAAGTTTGAAATTAAAGACTCTAATGTGGACTTACTCAAAAAGTTTGGAATTAAGGACTCTAAGGTAGACCTACTCAAGAAGTTTGAAATTAAGGACTCTGTACCCTTAGTTCAAAATTGCAACAGAACTAAAACCCATAGTCAATAACGAATTATTGGCACGTCTATGCACTTCAAGGCTCTCCATAGTCAATAACGAATATGTATTTCCACAGAATTAGCATAGAATTATTGGCACGTCTATGCACTTCAAGGCTCTCCATATTCAATAACGAATATGTATTTCCACTCTGGATCTTCTCTCCTGATCTGCCAAACTATTAATCTGCTTTACTTAACTATTGTCTTGATCATTGCCCTTCATGGACAGATTTGTGAAGCAGGGCTGCCGACAACTATGTGCAACCATGGCTTTAACTATGAAAATGGCAGCTTGTTCGAGAGAAATCTGAATACAGTTTTTGATAGCCTTGTTCAACACACAAACCAATCTGGGTTTAATATTTCTATGTATGGCAACAGTCCTGACCAGATATATGGCCTGCTCCAATGCAGGGCAGACATGACAGTCCAACAGTGCTACAATTGTTCAAAATTCGCAACAACTAAAGTTCGACAAATTTGTGGGAATACAGTTGGCGGTAGTATCTGGCCCTTTGAGTGCTTCTTACGTTATGAAAACTATAGTTTCATCGGAACACTGGACAATGATGTAGGGTCTATTTTTCTTGAAGACGATATCTCAAACCCTGATGGCTTTGACGCGGCTGTTGAGAAACTCTTAAGCCAATTGTCAGCTGAAGCTTCAAATGGAACGAAACGATCTGCTTTCGGTACAACTGTAGATTCTCTTTCTCGACGGATTTACGGTCTGGTCCAATGCACGAGAGATCTATCTCCTGACGACTGCATAACATGCCTGTCCAAGCAAATTAATGATGTTTTCACATCTTCTCCTGGAAAGAAAGGAGTTCAGCTTTGGGGACAGAGCTGCATAGTTCGTTATGAAAGAGATCCTTTCTTTCCTTCAACTGCGCTTGGACCATCGCCTGGGGAAACACCCACTGCGGAAACGCCACCGATTGGCAGTAGAGGGAAGACTTCAAGCAAGACACCTATAATTTTAGGTGTTGTGAGTATCTTGGTTTTGGTCTTCATCGTTTGCCTCTTCGCAATTAGGAGAAGGGTGAAGTCTGCCATATTTCGAAGGGGATCCGAAGGTATTGCACATAGTGATATGAGTTGTTCTTTTTTTCTTACAGTAACACCATGTATTTTTCTAATGTAGTTCTGCAATCAATTTCTGAAATACCCTTTAAAATTAGTGTGACAGTGAAGGATTTCCAAAACACCAACTATACCTCCATCGCCTAGGAATCCAATCTTGACCAGTGATAAAAACAGTCTCATAAATTAACCACTAAACCTCAAATCACAAAACCTCAGCAATTTATTGATTAGCACGCGGATTTAAATCAAGAGGTTTGATCTACTAAACACATGTAATGATGTAGGTGATTACACCCAGCCTGCTATGCATATGTGCTACAGTCGCACACAGAGAGTTAATGGCTAAACTTAATATACCGTTATAGGCGAGAGAGTTGATGGATTACCCATCTAATGAAAATCATTCTCCCGACACCATTTTTGTTGGAAGGTAATTCCAACAAACAAAATCTAATCTTAAAATGCAGTAAGTATAGACTTAGTTGTGGTAGGTAATGGAAGAGATGGAAAGCGGGAAATAGCTGGAACAGTCTAGAAGATCTGTAAGCTACTTGAATATCAGCGGGCTGTTATAGAAGATCTGTAAGCTACTTGAATATCAGCGGGCTGTTATAAAAACTTGTAATGGTATGACATCTGAATGTAACTAGTTCTAGGTTTTAGCTTAGTTCTAGGTTTTAGCTCTGTAATAGAATACAGTTCTTTTTATTTTGAGTCTATTTTCACCATAATATCAGAACCTAGTAATGGCTGGGAATGACTCCCTCACTGGAGTGCCCCAGATAATAAACGCCTGCTGAAGTGTTGTGTTTGTTTTGTATGATAAGTTAGGCTAGAGAGTTTGATTGTGCTAAGCATTTTTTTTTTGTGTAACGATGTATAGCGTGCTGAAGGCCACCATCCTCCTGGGATTTTACTTCTTGTTATGTTGTTTTAGTCTTCTTTGGGCTTTCAAGCAAACCATTGATATGATCCAATCAACTATTCTCCCCATACATGAATTAGTATTGAATTTCTCGTAAACAGAGATCGGTTTGGAGATATGAAATCTTCAAGTATTAGGGGATTAGTTGATTGTATTGAATTTTTCATAAACAGAGATCGGTTTGGAGATATGAAAGAGATCGGTTTGGAGATATGAAATCTTCAAGTATTGGGGGAGTAGTTGATTGGATCAGAGCTATGGTTTGGTTGAAAGCTCTAAGAAGATTAGAACAACATAAAAAGAAGTAAAATCTCAAATTTTTCAATGTAACTGTTTATTGGAATTAGGGAGAGTGTTGGAAGGTAATTCCAACAACAAACTCTAACCATTAAATGCAGTAGGTATAGACTTAGCTGTGGTAGGTAATGGAATAGATAGAAAGCGGGAAATAGTTGGAACAGTCTAAAAGATCTGGAAGCTATTAAATACAGTAATAGAATAGTTTTTTTTTCAGAGGAAATCTCCACGGAAAACCCAGCAATACTTCTCCACATTAGTGGATGGTACTTCTCCACATTAGTGGATGGTAGAGGTGGTAAACCGCCGGTCATCCTCACAGATGACCTAAGCCCGAAGGACTCAAGGCTCGAACCCGCGACCTCTCCCCGTACCGAGAGAGTGTGCGCACGTCTTACCAATTGAGCTAACCCTTGGGGCTTCAGTAATAGAATAGTTGTGGCTTTAGTTCTGTAATAGAATACAGTTCTTTTTTATCTGCGTCCATTTTCATCAATTTTCACAGTCATTCTTAAAGAATCCTTTTAAATGATTGCCAGAATCAAATTAAGCACATTCAAGTTTTGCCCCAATATTTTTTGACCTGCCTGTCTATTTTTGTTGTGTAGTTGACCGCCCAGAGGAACAAGAAACACCAAGAATCCTTCTAAATGATTGCCAGAATCAAATTAAGCACATTCAAGTTTTGCCCCAATATTTTTTGACCTGGCTGTCTATTTTTGTTGTGTAGTTGACCACCTAGAGGAAGAAGAAACTCCAATGGCAATCAGTGGTGATGAGCAAATACCATTTACTCTGGAAACATTGCAAGCTGCTACGAAAAACTTTCATGATGATAACAAGCTTGGAGAGGGAGGATTTGGCCCTGTATACAAGGTAACATAGGCTCAGAAAGATTCTACTAGTTGTTAAATTCTAAATACTTTATAAAATTTTCATACCCATCTTTTGGCTGAATCTCACAGGGAATTACTCCTGATGGAAAAGAAATCGCTGTGAAAAAACTGTCCTTAAAATCTATGCAAGGAAAAGGAGAATTTTTGAATGAAGTTAAACTCGTGGCCAAAGTTCAACATAGAAATCTTGTGAACCTGCTCGGGTGTTGCGCAGAGAGATCAGAAAGATTGCTTGTCTACGAGTACTTACCGAATAAGAGCCTCGATAAAATCCTCTTCGGTGAGTGATTTGCGTTTTATTTTGTATAGATAAAAAACATGATAAAATCCTTTTGCATTCTATTATGTATGTAGATAAAACACATTAATATTTCTAGAGACTTATTTGAATGAAGATAATCAATTAGGGGATATAGATGCAGATCCAAACAAACGCATCCAGCTTGATTGGCAGAAACGTTACAACATCATACTGGGTGTAGCTCGTGGACTTCTCTATCTTCACCAAGATTCTCAACTGAGGATTATTCACCGGGATATTAAAGCAAGCAATATTTTGTTGGACAGAAAACTGAATCCTAAGATAGCAGATTTCGGTTTAGCAAGACTTTTCCCTGAAGACAAAACTCACGTCAGCACGACCAGAGTTGCAGGAACTTAGTAAGATTTCAATACAGTATTCGTTTTCACAGAGTGCTTTGAAAAATTAAGGATGCGTATTAGGCTTCATTGTATACTCACCTGTATTGTATTGGTACTTTCTGCCAATCTCTGTTCTTGTGGATTTACATTGTCGGTTGACTTTTTATTTTCCAGATTCCAGAATTAGAGTAACTTTGATTTGATCATATTATCCCATTCTTAAATTTCTCTCAGACATTGTAATTTGGATATGCAGCGGGTACATGGCGCCAGAGTATGCTTTGCATGGTCAATTATCAGTAAAAGCTGATGTCTATAGTTTTGGTGTTCTTCTCCTGGAACTTATCACAGGAAGAAAGAACACCGATTATAATCTATCACCGGAAACACAAATGCTTTTACGATGGGTGAGGCCATGTTCTTATTAGTATGTTAATGTATAAACAGTTTAGCCAAGTATGCCACTAGGGGTTTCACTGTTCATCTATTTTTTTGTATGAACTGAACTGAACTCCTAGTGTATTGACTTGAGTACTAATTCACCATAAAAATAGATTAACTCGCTGGCGATTTAATCAAAATGACTGCCGTTGGGATGATGCAGGCATGGAGATTATACGAAGGAGGAAATAGTGAGCAGATGATTGATCGAGCAATCATTGAAACATGCGATGAGGAGACGGCGTTGAGATGCATTCATGTCGCTTTATTGTGTACACAAGCTGACTCGTCACTTCGTCCACCAATGTCAAGGGTCACTATGATGCTTTCAAGTGATTCTGTGACAACCTTAGAGGATCCCACAAAGCCACCTGTTTTAGAGGCGAATTCTGTTACCCAAAATACTGAGTCCACTAGTTCTGGCTCTGGTTTGCACCAGGTGAGATCTATCACCCAAAATACCTAGTCCAACAGTTCTGGCTATGGGCTGTCACACGCTTCTGCAACCAGGTCAGCCCCTTCATCAATTACAGAATTGGTACCCAGGTAATTACTAATTTGGCATTCCCATAATTGCTTTGCACTAAAAGGAATACATAAATCTGTGTTGTAAGAGTAAAGTTATGTATAATGAAGAAAGTAATAGTAGGATACATGTAATTTCGGTCTGAAGCTGCAGGTTGGACGATTAAGTTATGTATAGTGAAGCAAAAAGTAAGATACATGTAATTCCGGTATGGAGCTGGAAGCAGAATGTAGGATACATGTATCATACATGTAATAACCTGGAGTTTGGAAGGTCAAGTTATGTTTAATGAAACCAAAAGTAGGATACATGTAATTCTTAAATGAACCTGGAGGTTTGGAAGGTCAAGTTATGATTAATGAAACCAAAAGTAGGATACATGTAATTCTTGAATGAACATGGAGGTTCGGAAGCTAGTTGCTGGTTTTTATCAGTTTTTTGTTACTGAATTTTCAAAACACCTCGAAAACATTGCTAGATCTTACAGAGTGTGGGTGTTGAGTGTTTTCTTGTCACCTGTTGAGTGTTTTCTTGTCACCTGATTTCATTTCTGAGCTTAAAATAGCCCAACAAACAACAGAAATTACAGATTTTGTAAATTAAAATCACCAGATTCAGGCAGAAAATCAGCCTGAAGTGGTGAAAGTTGTTTAATCTTGTAGTTTCCTTCAATTGTATTAAACTAGGGATATAGTGTTATGATGACTTAGTACCATGAATAAACCAGGCAATATAAATATGTTTGGAGTTTTAAATTAATTCTTAAAAATATATATATATAATAGTTGTTAAAATTGCATAATTTTAGTGTTTTTTTAATATTTAAAAATGTTGAATTTATTTATACATTTCATAACAAAAACAAAGAAATGGATGATGATAACCGTCCTTGAACCTGTACCTTTGTAAGTAAAACTCTCTCCCCATTACTATATAAGTAGTGTGTTATTTGTAATTGCACCTTCGGTGAGGAAAGGTTTTGAATATAATGTTTTAGGACAATCATTTACAATTGGTTCGTCATCTATTTAGACTTTGTCTGAAGCCATGTTTGCATAGGTATTCAATAAACATTCAACAGCTATGCATTTGATGTCGCTGAGATATTAATAGTCAATAAACATTCAGCAGTTGTGTATTTAATGTCAACTGTATTTAATGTTGTTGAGATATGAATGGTCAATCCAATTCTTTAAAATCCGGTGGTAGGATGTGCATTTAATGTTGCTTACATATGAACTGTCCATCCAATCCTTCAAAATCCTGTAGTATCGCCATTAAATGTATTGTTGTGGGGTCATGTGTTTTGTTTACAAATAGATTGTACAGTATGAAAAATGATCATGTGAATTAGTTAATGTCATTTGGTTATTTTTTAAATTTAAAAAAATTAAATAAATAAAGCTAAAGTTATGTTTATTAAGAATTTAGCCAATATTATGTTCATTGTGTCATTTGGAGATGTAATAGTCAACCATATGAATATAATTACAATTTTAATATATAATTTGACAATTTATTAATGTTATTTGGCTTTGTGGGATCCGGCAAAGTAAGTCACACAATCAATAGAAAGCATTACAGTGACTCTTGACAGTGGTGGACGACGAGTCAGATTGTGTACACAAAATACCCACCTGAATGCATCTCAAAGCGTGCTCAGGATCACAGATTTCAGTTAGGGCTGGATCAATCATTTGCTTAGTTTTTCTAGTGTTAGCTTTCTACCCAACTATTTGCATCGATGGGACGATCAGCAATGCGTGATGTGAAAGCTCACCCAAGCCAAGTTGTTCAATAGGTGCAAATCTTTTAAATAACATTTAATATATTAATAAAATGTATATACACTTTTAAAACAGTATTTAATACCTCTTCAAAATGTATATACACTTTCAAGACAATATTTACGCCGATAGTTACGTCGATAGGCGTATATCAATGGTATTTTGGGGGATGGACTTGCTTGAACGGATAATCAAGTTCCTGCAAATCCCGCCAAGTGGATGCTCCAGATCATCCCAATCGTCTGATCTTTTAACACTCCTAACTAGGCGTAGAGTTAGGAGTTTGTTAGTGAGGAGTTTGTTAGGAATCGTGGAAGAGATACGTGGTGGTGGAAGAGATACATGGACAGGTGGAAAATTCAGTAACTGAATGTATACAGGGAAAACTATCCATCTCCATCTCTTTATATACCTGTCGATTTAGAATAACTGGTGGCAACGTTCATCCGCCATGTTCGTTCTGGTGCGAGCCATTTATTTTACCGATTTGCGGCTCATGCATCATTGCAGTAGACGAAGATATGGTGAGAACTTCGGCAAAGCCATACAGCGTACAGCGACTTTTTGTTTATTTGATTTGGAACGGAAATCTGTGAGTACTAGTCTGTAGAAATCTATGCTTGTTTTGAATGCTAGAATGTCGATAGGAAGCACAAACAGATTTGGTTTACTACTGCTGAGCACATTATTGCAAATTACAGCTCGCATAAAGAGCCGAGACTTGAAATTTGTGAGCCTCGATCCTGTGTGGCTGATAGATACTTTCGCTAAATATTCTGAAGCTGTTTATATTTTTAATGCAGTAATCAGCTATATCTATTTCTTGCCACGGATTCAGGCGCACTGCGGGCGTATTTCAGATGCGCTTTATGACGGGTTTAGATTCTTAAACATCAGCTATGGTTTTTACATTCGCCCCGTCGTCTGTGATACCGCCCGTTTTTTTTTTCCAATTAGGGTTTTTTGGGGGTATATTTTTATGTTTCCTCTCTGAATTCTACCAAGAAGCCTACCACATATTTTGAGATTAGGGAACCTGAACTGAGAGCTATCTCGAGCTCCGATGTACGAGATTTACCCCTCTGCCTACTGTATATTATTGGCGTTAATTACACTTTCTTCCATGCCTACTTTAGAGTATCGTGACGCTATCATACAAGTTATTCTCTTCGTTTAGTGAAAGTAAATATAAATAAATCATTTTTACATCCACTCAATCCACCCGGCCCAATGACGAAT
Organism: Pseudotsuga menziesii; assembly: GCA_001517045.1. Lineage (NCBI taxonomy): Eukaryota > Viridiplantae > Streptophyta > Pinopsida > Pinales > Pinaceae > Pseudotsuga > Pseudotsuga menziesii. Next base: position 26,891 of record LPNX010497214.1, on the reverse strand, counting down.
TTGTGTCCATTGGTCCATATTGTTAGGGCTGCCAGCTTAGATTTTGTTATTTGACGTGAATACATTCTGTCAGAGTTATTTTGACAACATCAAGAAGCGGAAATATTTCTAATATTTTTATATAAATACCTATAAGTATATATATTACTATCTCAGTTAATGGAAGGTTTCACCTTATCAATTGCTCAATTCTGCTTTGGAGGACAGCGCTATCAAAAGCAAAAAACCCTGAGAGCTGCACAGTTCGGAAATAAAATGGTTAAAGTACTTGCAGAAAAAAAAATTCAAATAAGCATAGTAGATTCAAGCATTACATATCTTAGTAAGAGAATACGTTCGAGTAAATGCTATGAAATACCCTATCATTTATAGCAAAGAGCGTAGCACTCACAACTTCAACTCCGGCTTCTTCCAGCACTGATAGAAGACTAGAGAAGTCAATCTGATTGCTAAGAGTATTTGCAATGACTTGAATGCCTGAACCAACTTTGCTAACCCTAACTATTGGCAATGTCTCCGGTACATGCGACGGGCTGCAAGTCTGGGAAGCGGGCAGGTTTTCATAAACACGAGAACTATTGGAAAATGTTTTAACAGTGCCCGAGAGGCTAAGTTCACCTCGACCTCTATTAGCGTATTTTGTAAATGATGAATATATTTAATGGATTCCAGCAGCTGGTCCGACACTGCGTGACGGAATTGTCAAACCATTAACCAAAAAATGGATAGCAAAAATAATCACATCCATATGCATTAACCCTACCGAATTAGTACATGCATTAACCCCAACTAATTAGTACAGCAATGCTGAGCAGCACGCTTTTTTTAATTGAAATGAAAAAATGAATAGACTTACAATAATCATGCTTCTTTCTAGCAATATATTCGTGTTTCCCACTCGAGCTTGTTTTCCACTAATTAGAACGATTTGAACGATTTGAAGCAAGAAGCAAGAATTATTACTTCCTTTAATTCTAATTCTTGGCTTATTATTTTTACTTTTTACCTTTTCTAATTTTAACTCACTTTATATTATTTAAAAAATAGTTGATTAACTATTTGATTTCTTTCTTTAAGATGTTTTCAAATTTTATTTCTTAAAACAACCTAAAAAGAAAGTTTCAGTTCCATTAACTCTACTTTATTATTATCCCTCAAACCTACTCTACTTTATTATTAGTACTATCCCCCAAATCTGCTGAAATTGAAAATCAGATATATATCCTCCTTGCCACACTATCAAAATATAACTAAATCCACTATCCTACTTTTCCTTAGGGTTATCTTCAAACACTTTAATATATACCCTGCAACAATACATAGTGTGCAAAATTACGAACCATTAAATTTACAATTTTACAATTGAATAAATTAGATTTGTAACACACAAATCAAAATATATATAGATTTGTTTCTCGGATGAATGATCCAAAAATATAGAAACAGGTTACAAGAACACTAGAAAGAAAATAAAAATGAAAATGAAGCAAAATATAACTAAATCCACTATCCTCCTTTTCCTTAGGGTTATCTTCAAACACTTTAATATATACCCTGCAACATTACATAGTGTGCAAAATTACGAACCATTA
>LPNX010497214.1:0-24736 GCA_001517045.1 Pseudotsuga menziesii | reverse complement strand
ACATTATTAATTGTGGAAATTTTGTATTACAATGCAAAAAATTAGATTTGTAACACACAAATCAAAATATATATAGATTTGTTTCTCGGATGAATGATCCAAAAATATAGAAACAGGTTACAAGAACACTAGAAAGAAAATGAAAATGAAGTACAAATTTTAAAAAGGTAATACGACATTAAGCCATGGTTTGTTACAGTGGGCGTTTAATAAGCGTTATGTCGCATTGTGACGTTTATCATGGGTTATGTTACATTACCGACATTCATCAATGGTTATGTCACATTGTGATATCTGTCAAGGGTAATGTTGCATTGTGATGTTTATCAAGGTTTACATTTCACTGTGACGTTATCGATGGTTATATCACATTACGACGTTAAGCCATGGTTTGTTACAGTGGGCGTTTAATAAGCCTTATGTTGCATTGTGACGTTTATCATAGGTTATGTTACATTAGCAACATTTATGAAGGGTTATGTCACATTGTGATATTTGTCAAGGGTTATGTCGCATTGTGATGTTTATCAATGTTGACGTTTCACTATGATGTTATCGAGGGTTATATCTCATTACGATGTTAAGCCATGGTTTGTTTATCAATGTTGATGTTTCACTATGATGTTATCAAGGGTTATATCATATTACGATGTTAAGCCATGGTTTGTTACAGTGTCTCGTTGGTATATGTCAGCACAAGCAAATATGTGACACATTAATAATGTGATAGTGGGCGTTTAATAAGCGTTATGTCGCATTGTGACGTTTATCACGGGTTTTGTTACATTAGCGACAGTCATCAAGGGTTATGTCACATTATGATATTTGTCAAGGGTTATGTCACATTGTGATGTTTATCAAGGTTTACATTTCACTGTGATGTTATCGAGGGTTATATCACATTACGACGTTAAGCCATGGTTTGTTACAATGGGCATTTAATAAGCGTTATGTCGCATTGTGACGTTTATCATGGGATCAATGTTGATGTTTCACTATGATGTTATCAAGGGTTATATCGCATTACGATGTTAAGCCATGGTTTGTTACGGTGTTTGGTTGGTATATGTCAACACAAGCAAATATGTGACACATTAATAATGTGATAGTGGGCGTTTAATAAGCGTTATGTTGCATTGTGACGTTTATCACGAGTTTTGTTACATTAGCGACAGTCATCAAGGGTTATGTCACATTGTGATATTTGTCAAGGGTTATGTCACATTGTGATGTTTATCAAGGTTTACATTTCACTGTGATGTTATCGAGGGTTATATCACATTACGACGTTAAGCCATGGTTTGTTACAATGGGCATTTAATAAGCGTTATGTCGCATTGTGACGTTTATCACGGGTTATGTTACATTAGCGACATTCATCAAGGGTTATGTCACATTGTGATATTTGTCAAGGGTTATGTCGCATTGTGATGTTTATTAAGGTTTACGTTTCACTATGACGTTATCGAGGGTTATATCACATTACGACGTTGATCCATGGTTTGTTACAGTGGGCGTTTAATAAGCGTTATTTCGCATTGTGACGTTTATCACAGGTTATGTTACATTAGCGACATTCATCAAGGGTTATGTCACATTGTGATATTTGTCAAGGGTTATGTCACATTGTCATATTTGTCAAGGGTTATGTCGCATTGTGATGTTTATCAATGTTGATGTTTCAGTGTGATGTTTTCGAGGGTTCTATCGCATTACGATTAAGCCATGGTTTGTTACAGTTGGCGTTTAATAAGCTTTATGTCGCATTGTGACGTTTATCACGGGTTATGTTACATTAGCGACACTCATCAAGGGTTATGCACATTGTGATATTTGTGAAGGTTTATGTCGCATTGTGAGGTTTATCAAGGTTTACGTTTCACTATGACGTTATCGAGGGTTATATCACATTACGACGTTAAGCCATGGTTTGTTACAGTGGGCGTTTAATAAGCGTTATGTCGCATTGTGACGTTTATCAAAAGTTATGTTACATTAGCGACATTCATCAAGGGTTATGTCACGTTGTGATATTTGTCAAGGGTTATGTCACATTGTCATATTTGTCAAGGGTTATGTCGCATTGTGATGTTTATCAATGTTGACGTTTCAGTGTGATGTTATCAAGGGTTATATCGCATTACGATGTCAAGCCATGGTTTGTTACAGTGTTTGGTTGGTATATGTCAACACAAACAAGGATGTGACACATTAATAATGTGATAGTGGGTGTTTAATAAGCATTATGTGACATTGTGACGTTTATCATGGGTTATATTACAATATCGACATTCATCAAGGGTTTTGTCATGTCCTCATATTTGTCAAGGGTTATGTAATATTGCGATAATGCCCAAGATTGGACACATTAATAATGTGTTTTTGGATGTCTAGAAAATTTCTTGTTGCATTATCAACTATGGCCATGCGATTCACCAAAGTAAACCATGGTTAAGTATGACCAATGAACCACACCCATAACAACAATAATATTTTATTATTACTTTAATTATAATATTTTAATTAAATACCATATTCATATTATAATATAATATAATTAATAATATTATAAGTATTTATCACTTCGACATTATCAAGGGTTATATCACATTACGATGTTAACCCATTGTATGTTACAGTGTTTGGATGGTATATGTCAACACAACCAAAGATGTGACACATTAATAATGTGATAGTGGACGTTTAATAAGCGTTATGTCGCATTGTGACGTTTATCAAGGGTTATGTTACATTAGTGACATTCATCAAGGGTTATGTCACATTTTCTTATTTGTCAAGGGTTATGTCGCATTGTGATGTTTATCAAGGTTTACGTTTCACTGTGATGTTATCGAGGGTTATATCGCAGTATGATGTTAAGCCATGGTTTGTTACAGTGTCTGGTTGGTATATGTAAACACAACCAAAGATGTGACACATTAATAATGTGATAGTGGGCGTTTAATAAGCGTTATGTCGCATTGTGACGTTTATCACGGGTTATGTTACATTAGTGACATTCATCAAGGGTTATGTCACATTGTGTTATTTGTCAAGGGTTATGTCACATTGTGTTATTTGTCAAGGGTTATGTCGCATTGTGATGTTTATCAAGGTTTACATTTCACTATGATGTTATCGAGGGTTATATCACATTACGACATTAAGCCATGGTTTGTTACAGTGGGAGTTTAATAAGCGTTATGTCACATTGTGACGTTTATCATGGGTTATGTTACATTGGCGACATTCATCAATGGTTATGTCACATTTTGATATATGTCAAGGGTTTTGTTGCATTATGATGTTTATTGAGGGTTATATCACATTATGATGTTAAGCCATGGTTTGTTACAGTGGGCGTTTAATAAGCCTTATGTCGCATTGTGACGTTTATCACACGATATGTTACATTAGCAACATTTATGAAGGGTTATGTCACATTGTCATATTTTTCAAGGGTTATGTCACATTGTTATATTTGTCAAGGGTTATGTCACATTGTGATGTTTATCAATGTTGACATTTCACTATGATGTTATAAGCCATGGTTTGTTACAATGGGCGTTTAATAAGCGTTATGTCGCATTGTGACGTTTATCACGGGTTATGTTACATTTGCAACATTCATCAAGGGTTATGTCACATTGTGATATTTGTCAAGGGTTATGTCGCATTGTGATGTTTATCAAGGTTTACGTTTCACTATGACGTTATCAAGGGTTATATCACATTACGACATCGAGCCATGGTTTGTTACAGTGGGCGTTTAATAAGCGTTATGTCGCATTGTGACGTTTATCACAGGTTATGTTACATTAGCGACATTCATCAAGGGTTATGTGACATTGTGATATTTTTCAAGGGTTATGTCACATTTTCATATTTGTCAAGGGTTATGTCGCATTGTGATGTTTATCAATGTTAACGTTTCAGTGTGATGTTATCGAGGGTTCTATCGCATTACGATTAATCCATGGTTTGTTACAGTTGGCGTTTAATATGCTTTATGTCGCATTGTGACGTTTATCACGGGTTGTGTTACATTAGCGACATTCATCAAGGGTTATGCACATTGTGATATTTGTCAAGGGTTATGTCACATTGTCATATTTGTCAAGGGTTATGTCACATTGTGACGGGTTATGTCGCATTGTGATGTTTATCAAGGTTTATGTTTCATTATGACGTTATTGAAGGTTATATCACATTATGACGTTAATCCATGGTTTGTTACAGTGGGCGTTTAATAAGTGTTATGTCGCATTGTGACGTTTATTATAAGTTATGTTACATTAGCGACATTCATTAGAGGAAATTTCAACTCAAAATGGGCCTTTTAACTTTTATTCAAATTCCATGTCATCATGTGTTAGCCAATGAAATTGATTTAAATTTCAAATACCGTATAGGTCTTAAACACTTTTTTAATATAAATTTGGGGATAGGTATCATAAAAAAAACTACTTTTTTGTTTGTATTTTTGACATATCTCCCCGTGTTTTTACTCAAATTTCGATCAGGAGAGCTCGTTGGATGCGGAATTAAATTCTGCATCCAACGAGTACCCACTTGGCATACTTTTGACGGACCTCGTTACCCCAAAAACAAGAAATACCTGAAAAAATGGAATGATGACGGGGAGAGCTCTCCTAATCGAAATTTGAGTAAAAACACGGGGAGATATGTCAAAAATACAAACAAAAAAGTAGTTTTTTTCTTTTATTCCTCCAAAATTAATAAATATTATTTTATTATTTTAACTATTATTTTATTAGTTCATTTTAGGAGGCCCATTTTGAGTTGAAATTTCCTCTAATGCATCAAGGGTTATGTCACATTGTGATATTTGTCAAGGGTTATGTCACATCCTCATCCTCATCCTCATCATCATTATCATCATCGTCCTCATCCTCATCCTCATCAACATCTTCATCATCATCACCCTCATCCTCATCATCATCATCATCACCCTCATCCTAAGCATCATCATCATGGTCATCATCATCATCATCACCCTCATCCTCATCACCACCATCATTATCCTCATTTTCATCATCATCATCACCATCATTACCCTCATCCTCATCAGCTTCATCATGGTCATCATCATCATCCTCATCATCATCACCGTCATCATCCTCATCCTCATCCTCATCATCGTCAACCTCATCACCATCATCACCCTCATCCTCATCATCATCATCATCATCATCATCATCATCACCCTCATCTTCCTTCTTCATCAAATTCATCATGGTCATCATCATCATCGTCAACCTCATCATCATTATCACCCTCATCCTCCTCCTCCTCATCATTACCCTCATCCTCATCATCATCATCATGGTCATCATCATCATGGTCATCATCGCCATCATCATCATCCTCGCCCTCCTCCTCCTCCTCATCATCATCACCCTCATCTGCATCAACTTCATCATGGTCATCATCCTCATCCTCATCATCATCTTCATCGTCACCCCCATCCTCCTCCTCATCAACCTCGATCCTCATCATCATCGTCATCACCCTCGTCCTCATCATCATCATCATGGTCATCATCATCATCATCGTCGTCGTCGTCGTCGTCGTCATCATCATGGTCATCATCATCATCATCATCATCCTCATCCTCATCATCATCATCATAGTCATCATCCTCCTCATCATCACCCTCATCCTCATCATCATCATCGTCGTCGTCGTCGTTGTCTTCATCGACACCCTCATCCTCAACATCATTAGCATCCTCCTCCTCCTCCTCATCATCATCATAATCCTCATCCTCCTCCTCCTCCTCCTCATCATCATCATAGTCATCATCCTCCTCACCATCACCCTCATCCTCATCATCATCATCATGGTCATCATCATCATCATCATCATCATCATCACCCTCATCCTCATCCTCATCATCATATTCATCATCCTCCTCATCATCACCATCATTGTTCATCATCATCTTCATCGTCACCCTCATCCTCATCATCATCAAACTCGATGCTCATCAGCATCGTTCATCACCCTCATCCTCACCATCATCATCATCTTCATTGACACCCTCATCCTCCTCCTCATCATCATATTCATCATCCTCCTCATCATCACCATCATCCTCATCATCATCATCACCCTCATCTTCATCATCATCAACCTCGATCCTCATCATCATCATTCATCACCCTCATCCTCACCATCATCATCATATTCATTGACACCCTCATCCTCATCATCATCACCATCATCATCATCATAATCCTCACCCTCATCCTCCTCCTCCTCATCATCACCCTCAACCTCATCATCATCATCATCACCACCATCATCATCATCATCATCATCATCATGGTCATCATCATCATCACCACCATCATCCTCATCATCATCAGCATGGTCATCATCATCACCCTCATCCTCATCATCATCATCATAGTCATCATCGTCCTCATCATCACCATCATTGTTCACCATCATCTTCATCATCACCATCATCCTCCTCATTGTCACCCTCATCCTCATCATCATCAACCTCGATCCTCATCATCATCATTCATCGCCCTCATCCTCACCATCATCATCATCTTCATCGACACCACCATCCTCATCATCATCATCATCATCATAATCTTCACCCTCATCCTCCTCCTCATCATCATTACCCTCATCATCATCATCATCGTCGTCGTTGTCGTCGTCATCATCATCATGGTCATCATCATCATCATCGCCCTCATCCTCATCATCATCATCATGGTCATCGTCATCATCATCATCATCATCGCCCTCATCCTCATCATCATCATCATCATGGTCATCGTCATCATCATCATCCTCATCATCATCATCACCCTCATCCTCATCATCATCATCATAGTCATCATCACCATCATTGTTCACCATCATCTTCATCGTCACCATCATCCTCATCATCGTCACCATCCTTGTCATCATCATCATCATCATCACCATCCTCGTCATCATCATCATCATCATCACCCTCATCTTCATCATCCTCATCGTCTTCATCGACAACCTCATCCTCAACATCATCAATATCATCATCATCATCACCATAATCCACATCCTCATCATCATCATCATCACCACCCTCATCCTCATCATCATCATCATCATATTCATCATCCTCCTCATCATCACCATCATTGTTCACCATCATCTTCATCGTTCACAATCATCTTCATCGTCACCTTCATAAATAATACTTTTTCTAATAATTATTTATATTTATTATTATATATTTGAATAATTTAATTAAACATTATTATTGTCATTAATATTTTCTAGATATGTCCATGGGCTCACATTGTGATGTCGATCATCTTCATTCTAATAATAATGAACATATGTTGACTTGGTACATCAATAACATGGTATGGAACATTATGAATTTGTGATCATATCTATTATTAGGTTAGTTTATAACATGTGAATAATAAATATTCGATATAATTAAGTTCATGATATATTTTTCATAAAAACATTGTATTAACCATATTTTAAGTATATTATGTTTTATATTAATTAAATAATATATTAATAAATATATCTAATATTATTTATTATATATTATACTTAAATAAACAATGTTATTTCTATTAATACTTTGTAGATATGTCTATGCGTGCACCCGTTACTAGCAACAACCACATTAAATTAATAATGTGTCTGAATACGTCGATAGGCGTAAATTTATGCACATACTTTTTATATTAATGTTTTTCCCTATAGTATGTGCTTAAATTTACGCCTATCGGCATATTCAGACACATTATTAATTTAATGTGGTTGTTGCTAGTTAATACATAAGCAAAGTGTATATACACTTTCAAGCAGCATTTAGTACATCTACAAAGTGTATATACACTTTCAAGCAGCATTTAGTACATCTACAAAGTGTATATACACTAAGAGTTCACTTGATATCAAAATAAATAAACGTGAATGCACTGAAAACCCTAAATAAAATTGTCATGTAGATATGCTCAATTGAATAAGCAACGGAATCATTATCTCACCCATCCTAAAAGCATCTGCATTGCATTTCTGGTGATAGATTATAATCGATGTTCTGTCTTCTTGTGATAACTTCCCAAAGAAGAACGCCAAAGCTATTAACATCAGCTTTTACAGATAATTGCCCCTGCAGTGCAAACCATACTCTGGTGCCATGTACCCGCTGATATCCAAATTACAATGTCCAAGATTATATGGTGAGTGACCATTTAAGAATTGATTAATGATAAAGTGAAAATTAACTGCGAAGAATACGAGTCTGGCAATGCAGAAAATAAAAAGTTAACCGACAATGTAAATCCCAAAACAAAGATTGCCAAATTGCATTACTGTGCATCTTCTTTCAAATTCAAATCAAATCAGCTTAGAGTAAAACAAATGCACCCCTAATTGTTATAAGCTGTGGACACTCTGTGAAAATCAGCATAGAGTGAAACAAATGCATCTATGATTGTTATAAACTGTGGACAGTGTCTTTCTTGTCTCTACTTGAGCTACGGAAACTAGGAAGCTGTGCACACACTTCCTAGCTCTGTCATTTGACCATATCTACCATGAACATAATCAGCAAGCTGACAATCTCTAAAGCTACTCTCTCTTTGGCTCCAGGTATTAGCACATACCATGAATTTTTTGAGGGTCAATTGACCTCCCATGGCAATATTAAACTCTTTTAAGCAGGTGCAGGACTTTTGTGCCCTTTTTTTTTGTTTGCACCTTATCTTCTTGTAGTGAGCCGGCTCCTTTAGTTTGCTACTCACATGCTCTTCATGGACACGGTAGATATGGATGGACATGACAGTTATTACTGATGGGTATATTTTTTCATCATAGATGGCTTTAGACTCTCCCCCTCAGCACTCATCGAGTTGTGAATCTTTAGGATGGTATGGCTTTACATCTTGGACTGTGTCCTCTTTGATTGTAGCCCATTTCCCGGGCTTGCTATGTAAGATGTCCTTTGATTCAATGAATAGCAAGGACAGGCTTTTTTCTTTCTGGAAAAAAAAAAATTTGTGGACAGTGTGTGAGAGCGGTTCCCAGATTCTCAGATTCAGCAAATAGATTTTGGTGAAATAATGAAACTAAACTACAGTCCAACAACAACTATAAAACATTAAAATAAGCTCTCTGAGTTTATATTACCTTGTCTAAATCCTCCCTCCTCTCTCTCCAAGCTTGATATATTCATGGAAGTTATTATAACAGCTATCAATCATTACAGTAATTTTGAAGTCAAAAAAAGCCTCATAAGAGAGATAATAAAATATTATGAGTTAGCCATTTTGTGATGAAGGTATTGAAAAGATGCTTAAAATAAAAACAATAAAAAAATCATTTTTGATATAGCTAAAAGTAAAATAATTTTGAATACATAAATTACTTTTAAATATAATATGATTAATATAACTTAAAGTAAACTACTTTTGAGTACATAAATTAATTTTGAATATAATATAATGAATGTACTAAAGTAATGTACTCATAAAATAAATATTTTAATTTTGAAATTTGAAACATAATTTATTTCTCCAATATTCAAAATATGTTTATAAACCATGTATTTTTCATAAAGTTAAATTTAAATGAATAAATTGTCCTTTGATATATATATAATGTTAAAAATAAAAATTAATTTTAAAATATAAATATAAAACTATAAATTAAAAAAAAAAACACATTTTTAAAATTTATTTTTCATCTTTTTAAAACACCTTCAAAATCACTTATAAACTCATTTTTAATAGTTTTTTGTGATATATATTACATGTTATTTATATTATATATGTTTTTTAATGCAATAATTAATTATATCATTAAATAAATTTTAAAAAGAAATTATTAATATTAGGATGAAGGAATAGTACATATATTTGGAGTAAACTACTTAACCGACCATTTGCACCAATAGGACAAACTGGCTTCACATCCGATGTTGCGGGTCGTCGGATCGGTGCAAATGGTCCAGCAAATAGGTCAATCTCATATATTTCTACCAAGAAAAAGTTGAGTTAATATTAAGCAAATGAGATTATATGTAATAAATAGTATTTTTATATGTAATAAAAATTATAATAATATAATATCTTATTATGATATAATAGTTCATTCAAATTGCTATATTAAGGTTTTATGCATGTATTTGGTTTGTAACTTGAATTTACATGTCTAATTTACATTGGTATAGATGTAGGCATTTCAAAGGTTAAAAGATGATAGTAAAATATGAAAGTTTTATATATATATATATTAAAATTCAACCGGATGAAAATATATATATAGTAATTTATTATAATATAACATTTTATTTTTATAATAGAGAGAGAGATTATTATATATAGTAAGTGTTTAAAAAACAAAAACTATTAATTATCAAATTGTTCTTATTATAAGATGTTAAGTTATTTTGATTTTAAATAAATATTTGATATATATATTTTAAATATTGAAAAAGTAATTGCATAATTTTAGTTTGAATAGAGCATTTACATTTTTTATATTTGTAAATTATTTTATGTTGAAATATAAATAATACTTTTCTTTGTAAGTATTTTAAGAATACTTTAGTACATTTATATTATATTAAAAAATAATCCATGAGTATTATTTTCATAATGAGTACTTTACTTATAACATTGATATAGTTAACAATGAGTTTTTAGTCACCATTTACAATTTGATAAATAAGTATTCTTAAGTCAACCAATGCCACCTCAATTATTATAGATGATGTCATCCTCTAGAATGTGATTGGTTTTTTAAAGTGAATTTTGATAGTACATTTTTTGTTTGGAGACTCATTTTTTACCTCAAAATTTTCTAATGATTTTCGTCTGGACCGAAACTTGGTCATAACCTATATAATACATAAAATTGACAACTTTATACAAAAATAATATTGGCCTAAAATTAAATGATGCTTGATTTGGCTTTGGCCACCATTTGGTAGGTTTATTCAAGAATGTATGTGACAATGCTATTCAAAAATGAGCTTTCATTAATTGGTCCAGGGTAACACTTTTACTCTGGATGTCTATATGTATGAAAAGGCGTACCAAATTATTATTTGTGCATGCTCTATCCAAAACAATTTTAAAACTTTATCTTTATTTTAATTAAACATGTAAGTTTGGTTTTTTTCAAAGATTTTTCAAGTTTTTGTTACTTTATAAACATAATTTTATTTTTATTTTTCTTGTAAACAAGAATTATGTTTTTAAGTATAATTTAATTATGTCAATTGAGTCTAGATGGAGAGGAATGAGAGGAATGTTGTTATATTTTTTACTATGATTTAAATTTTTTATTATGTAATGTAATTGAAGTTTAATTTAATTATGTCAACTGAATTTAGATAGAGAAGAATGTTGTTATATTTTCTATCAAGATTTAAATTTTTCATTATATAATGTAATTGATGGAAATTTGAAATTAAAATTTAAAACTAATTTTGATTAACTAAAAACTAGTGAAATAGATTAAGTTAAGAAACATCTCTGAAGAACGAGATGTGACTCCTTACATACCACCAAAAATTTATTTTAGAGGTGTGACTCCTTACATACCACCAAAGCATTATTGGTGAAAGGATTTTGCTATCATCTAACCCTTGCAGATAGATAGCAGCAAATAATAGCTATAGTTTTACCATTTTCCAAAAACAAGTAATATTATGTTTAAAATACTATATTAAAAGTCTATTATTAATAGTATATTATTTTTAACCGAATACTATATCTAAAAGCTTATTGACTGAGGGCATTCACACATACCCATCTCAAGTTGGGTTTAATCATATTCACCATTAGCTTTGCTTACATGTAACCTAGTGTTTAGATACTTAAGCTAATCAATAACATGATCAATTGTGGTTTACCTATTAATTTGTGGGTTTTTTTCATTATTGGTTTAGATTGGATTATTAAAGTGATGGTGCAAGGAGGGATATTAGATTGAGGATGTTTTCAATGAAATGAGTTTTTTATTGAGATTTAGGATATCGTGGAGTAACGTAGTCACAATTAAAGTGGTTAGTTAATGTTTATAAACACAACCAACCATTTAATTTTGTAAAGATAACTAGTTATTAAAAAAAACTAAAATATATAATTTTATATCCATTAGTTTTAACAGAGTGTTGGATTTAATATAAGCACAAAACAAATACTATTTAATAATAATAAAAAACAAAAACAATTTGTCACCAATTTAATTAACCACCCTTTAACTAAAGCTTATTTAAATCTTGATCAAGATACATTTAACCATAACAACCATAACAAGATACTGCTACTATGAAATGAATCCTTGCTTTACACTTGTTACACTTGAGGTAATCTTGTTGAGCAAGTTAATAAGTCCAAAATCTGAGATAATATCTAAATTCCTATAGGCATAAATATATAGGAAGAGAAAACTATTTGCATTCAAAAATAAGTTATTTTTTAGATCAAAATTTAGTTATATTTATTGACATGACAAATTTAGGTTGTTGAAATTGCATACTAAATAATGTCTAATTTACTATCTTAAACTCAAAAACTTCCTCAATAACTTAACAAACAACCAAACAAATTCTATTTAGTCTATTCTTAATTATGACTATTCAATTAAATTCTATTAATTCGGATATAACTATTTATCATGTAACGACGGTCAGGTCTCTGGCTCAAACCCGAACATGACCGGTGCTCATTGCTTGATTCTTTATTCCGAGCCAAGCTCACCACTTTATTAGCCATGAGGTATAGATCAGTTGGCCTCGGGCTCGAACAATGGTCATGTAACGACGGTCAGGTCTCGGGCTCGAACCCGAACATGGTCGATGCTCGGTGCTTGATTGTTTATTCTGAGCCAAGCCCACCACTTTATTAGCCATGAGGTGTATATCAGTTGGCCTTTGTGGGGTTTAGTCCCCATGAGGTCTCATTTTCAAACCTCATGGTGAGGGGACGAGGGAAAGAGCCAGTGGTGGGACTTGATAGTTGTCTCGACCGAAGTACAGATTCAAATTTTAAGACTTTCATCCTCACTTACTCATAATTTTTCCAAAGTAATTTAAGAATTTACTTGAATATATAATTTCGTGGAGTATGGAACAAGCTAACAATTTCGGAGTATGGAATAAGTTAAATGGTTAATAAATTTATTACTTTTTACTGGATAAAAAATTTAAAAAAAAATTATTTTATTTAATTAATATTAAATTTATTTATACAATAAAAGTATTTAAATAAAATTTTGAAAAATAAATATGAACACAATAAAATTTGATTTTTTATTATAAATTAAAATTTTAAAAATATATATATAAAAGTTTAATTTCTCATTATTATATATATATGATTTGTATTATTTTATAAATCCACAATCAATAACCATTCAACATAAGACCTAACACTATGACATATTTGAGTACTTTTAGGCATGTTAATATCTTTGGTCTTCCATGGGTGACTTATACCATCCACAAATACATATACATACATATATATATTTGTTAAACAGTCTCATAAAACATGAGTTACTTGACTTTAAGTTATTGTAAGCATCAACCATAATCTCATTTCTTATGAATAAAGAGTAAGACCAACAACGGGTTTAACTAACTTTGAATAAATCCATGAAGCAATTGAGAAGCCTCTAAAGGTTTTTAAATATGAAAAAATCTATTATATTCATCACTAGATACTAAGAATATTGTTTATTGTTTATATCTACACCCCAACTTTGAATAATCAATCAAATCCATTTATATATTTAAGAAGTATTTAAAGATTTTTTTAAAGAAAACTACAAAACTTATCATAATTTAATATTTGGTTGGTAGGAAAATTACAAAACTTACCTGGTAATGACCCAAGGTATTTGGTGTCCCATGGTATTACTTGTGGTTTAGTGGTTTTGGTTGATCATGTAATCTTATATTTACTTGTGCTAATATTGAGAAGGAATTCCATTTTCCAAGGCATTCTATTGCTTGTATTGTGTTACTCGCTCCATGTTCTTTAACATTTTATCATGGTATCATAGCGCACATTCTAATCCAAGCCTAGTGTTTGTTTTTGGATAAATCTTTTCACAAAGTGGAAATCACAGACACACACACATCAAATTAGAGAAGATGGAAACCTGAAGATGGAACTAAAAGAAGAGACTGAAGATGTAAGAAATTTGTTAACTCCAATAGGATTATGGCATTCATTTTATGGAGACAATTATGATCTATGGGGAATTAAAAATAAGAAATTTGTTAAGGTCACGAGATTTGTGGAATTTTGTAGTTAAAGATGATCCTATTGATCTATAAGAATTTGAGACTTTGACAGAATTCCAAAAATAAAGAAGACAATTTGTTGCCTTAAGTCTCATACAAAACGGTATAGATTTTTCCATTTTTCATATCATCACAGAAGTTTATACTCTAAAGAAATCATGGGATATATTGAAAGCAGAGTTTAGTGAAGAGGAACCGGTTGTAGAAGAAGAATCCCGGAGTGAAATGGAAGACAGTTAAGAAGACTATGTTTATGGGGCAATCAGTGATCATGTTGATCTAGTTGTGTTTGTTGATGACAGTGAAATCTATACTCCACTCAAGCACTCGATTAAGTCATCCATTATTGGAAAAGGAAACCTATACTTGATGGTGATACTTTTGATGGCCATTAAATCAGTGCACATCCTCAATTCCCTTCATTAGAGGAAATTTGAGGTCTAAAATGGGCCTCCTAAGGAAAATAATAAAATAATAAAATAATATTTATTAATTTTGGAGTAAGAATTTTAAAAAAAAAAACTACTTTTTTGTTCATATTTTCAACATGTCTCCCTGGTTTTTTACTCAAATTTCGAGTGGGAGTGCTCGTTGGACATCATCATCACGTTTTCTCGGGTATTTCTTGTTTTTGGGGTAGTGAGGTCCATCAAAAGTATGCAGTCTGGGTATTCGTTGGATGCCGAATTCAATTATGCATCCAACAAGCCCTCTCACTCGAAATTTGAGTAAAAACACAAGGAGATATGTTGAAAATACGAACAAAAAAGTAGGGTTTTTTATGACAAATATGTCAAGTCAACCATTATGGTTGACTTGTTTTATTGAAATTC
Source organism: Pseudotsuga menziesii (assembly GCA_001517045.1). Taxonomy (NCBI): domain Eukaryota; kingdom Viridiplantae; phylum Streptophyta; class Pinopsida; order Pinales; family Pinaceae; genus Pseudotsuga; species Pseudotsuga menziesii. The sequence goes on along the minus strand of LPNX010497214.1, from coordinate 9,589 downwards.
TATTGGTTCTTGAATTCCAACTCACAAGAATTTATTGTTGGCTCGTTTTCTTATAAGGCCCATTTTAGACCCCAAATTTCCTCTAATGTCCATTCTTTGGTGCTAGTATAACTAGTACCGCACACGGACTCAAACTCTCTCTTATTAGTCCTCTATCCAACATCTCTTGGACTTGTCGATTCAATTCAATGTTCTCAGTTGGCGTCAACCTATGTGTTTCCTTGTTCAACAAACTCGACCCTGGAATCAAGTCAATTTGGTGTGATATACTTTTGGTCGGCAGTAATCTTTTCGGCATCACATAGACCATTACACCCTTAAATTTTGACAACACATGTTCGACTTTAGTCGGTACATTCTTCGTTGGTCTTTCAACGCTCGGCCATTTTGGTATGTTCTCTAACAAATACTGTTATTTCTTTTCCCCCTTCAGGAATTCCTTGGCTAAACACATCAATACCCTCTTCTCCTAGTAGGTGTTCTCATTTACCTGGCTATTTTGGTCTTCATCCAAGGGAATCAATGAAAATTTCTTGCCATCCTTCTCGATTGTGACCGCCGTACACCATATTTATGTTGTATTTCCATGGTCATCCCAATAACAAATGGCAAGCGTCCATCGAGATCACATTGCACGGAACGTTGTCTTACAGTTCACCAATCTTGAAATTGATTAGACACTATCTTGTCACTGTGACATGTTGTCATTTCTACAACCACGGCAGTCAATAAGCCTTTGGGTGTGATCGACACTTTCGATCCAACTTGTCGATAACTTTCGTCCAGACCAAATTCTTCGTGTTGCCTCCATCGACAATTATCATATAGCATATATCTCATATCTTTACCTTCGTCCAAAAGATAGACTTCATCTGCGTTAGTTTTGTAGACTTCATCTGCGTTGGCTCCTTCTCTTCTTGTCGAACCAGTTCTAACAGCATTCATTGCGTTTTCAAGTTTTGGCCTCCTTCCAACGTAGTCTATGTTGTGCTCTCTCTTGCAGTCGATCCAATCTTGATCAACACTTGTCAACCCAGTTCCTGACACTTGTAGTAGACTATCTTGAGTTGGTCTGCACGTCTTCCTCCAAAAGCTTCTTTTCGACCAAAAGTGCCCCAAATTACTAGATTTTCCTCACTTTGTCAGTATCTTGGCATAGAGTTTATGATGCTACCCTCATCGCGTCTTTCCTTGCGACTTTATTCCTTCTTCGACCCATTGGTTTGTCCTCTAGCAGCATCGAACTTCTAGATTCAAGTACTCATCTTTCCTCTACCATTCGAAGTCTTCCTAGACAGTTTCTTCTTCGCTTCTAGGGTTAAAGTTCGTAAGCTTTGTCGACTATTTTGAACCCCACAAGGCTCAACTCGTCCTAAATGGAATATTTCAAACCATTCACATACGACTGCTTCTTCTCCCTCATCGGTATGCCTCAACCTAATAGACATTCAATATAATTCCTCCATGAATTCTTGTACAGTTAACTCATTTTGTCTCAAGTTCCACAATTTCCTTAACAAAGAAATTATTTAGTCTTGTTGAGGCCTGGAAATTCGCAGGCGGCAACAGTAAGGGATTCTCCCCAATCAACGTTCCCAACTAACCCGTTGACTGTTTGAAATAGGGAATCCGTTCGGTTTGCGGTCCGGCTACCGTAGGTCAAGGAACAAAACTAAGGCTTTACCGGTTGCGGCCCGGCCCACCGAGTTTTTGTATTTTGACTTAAAGAAATGATATGCAAGTGCCTAACTAAATGCAGGGTGATCAAGCTGCAGGGAGCGCTCACAAAGTGAAGCGCAGGTTCTTACCTCTCGTCTTGCGCTGGCGAGCAACCAAACCAGATACAAAAGAAATAAGCTAACTATCTACACTATCCCTAGGGAGCAAGGTTATCATTTTGGGTGAGCAATACATTTTCACATACATTAAAAAGAAACACAGATAGCTGATACTTCTTCCAAAGTACATGAACGCTTACATATATTTAAATAACCAGATAGCCGATTATTTTATAACAACATTTATTGCTCACAGTGAAAAATATCCCAGAAACATACTGAAGAACATTTAACCAGAACATAAGTTCAGAACATTAAATACTCTTACAGTAAATGAAAATCAGCTGAAAACGAAGTAGTTCCTCTTCAACATTATTCATTGAGTTGCATTGATACATTCCACTTTACACTCTCTCCGATAGACAAAATTGCAGTTTTTCTTGCAAAACGAAGTAGTTCCTCTTACAAGCAAACATCTCCAAAATTTTCCAGGGGAAAAAGCCCTTTTTTCAGTCCTACTTCCCAAATATTTAAACTACAACTCTTGCCCCTTGGGCTGCCTCTCAGCGTGTGACTCTCCAGCATCTTCAATATTTCAGCTTCCTCTTCTGGCCGCTGCGCTTTCCCAATCATTCTCTATGAGCGTTTATCTTCTAACCAGTAACTGATGAGTCTTCCTCGTTGGTGCCTCCTTCGTTTGCTTTCTTTGTCTTTTTCTGTGTTTCGCCTTCCTTGTGATCGTGTCGGTTCCGGTCCGACCAAGCTAAGTCTTAGCCCATGGTCGCTTTTGTAGCACCGAATCCCTTCTGCAAACAATTACAATGCATCATTCGCTGCAAAGGGGAGTTTTTAAACATTAAACCTTCTCTTCCCAGCATTGTACATCCGCAAGAGAATACCCAGGTTCGCTCGGACAAGGTATCGATTTAAACATTGGGCGGGCAAAATTATAAGCAGCGGTCGACCAACTTCTGCATCGGATGAGACGAGACTTCAGGAGCCGCAACGGCGGGGAAATATAGAAACCGGGTGAGCGGAAACATGGGCGAAAAAAGGGTAATCAGACGTCGGGGGGAAGAGTGCTTCAGGAACCAGGAGGGGTGGCTCATCCGCAACGGCGGACGGAACAATGGCAGGGGACAGGCGACGAGGTGGAAAACTCAGTTCGGGCGGGGGAGGACAAGGTCGGACGTCGGATGATACTTGAATCGGAAGCCAACTATCTCCTCCCAGCCGCAACGGCGGGCGAATGGAAGCTTATGGACAAGCGATTTTAAACTAAACGAATCGGGCATCGGACGGTTCAGGAAATCGGACGAAAGAAAGGTCTAGGGGCCGCAACAGCGGAAGGGTTGAAACTTCACAGCGCCCGATCCAGCAGTAAAAGAGGCCCGCTTATAGGGAAACTGAGGTATTTGAGCAGTGCTAAGGATCGGTTGTAACCAACATCGCTTCTTTTCACAAAGGATGCACTGAAGAACAGCAAATTTTCTTCTCTTCGACCACGCATCCACGACCCAAACCAAAAAAAATGAACAAGGCATACATAAAATACTGACATCTACCTTCAGAGACACGGAAGGAAACACGCTCAAGGAGCTTAAAAGTTCAACGATCAAGCCATACAAAAATAATCAGGAGGGGCCCAGAAATTAAAACATTAATTTGGGGGAAAACAGTTGCGGCAGCAACAACTGGCGATTACCTGGTGAACCTAGATCTCTGGGTGACCTTTCTTTGAGTAGCAGACTGTTTCCTAACCAGAATGCATTAAAAGAACTCTTCCAGCTATCCGGATTTTCTCCCATGACCGAAGTGTGTTCCTTAATCATTGATGCTAGTCCCATTCGGGGAGAGGGGCAACCGAAACCTTCAAGTCCAGACCACTATGTTGAGGCCAGAGTATGATTTTCATTATTACCTCTGTTTTCAGGTAGCTAACAGTGTGGACACCACAGGATTGCAGCATATAGTAAACAGCAGTATCCGTTTGTTCCTCATTCCCATGCCATTTTAACACTTTGTGCCTTTGGACTTTTGTCCTTTTATCTGAGTCTTTCTGTACGCCCTTCTTACTGAATTTTAATTCAGGATCCTCTATCCCATAGTGCCCTTTTGTATGAGTGGTGTACTTTAAGTCTCAGCTCACGGACGAAGAGGATCTTTTGGCAATTTAGTATTTATGCTTTAGCAGTTGCTTTGATTTATGATGCTTTTATAGAAGTTTGACTCTTTATCTGCCTTTTGGCATTTGTTTCTCGGCATGGGATCATTTATATTTAATACGTTGTTCACCTTGCTTCCTCTCATGGGTCCTTTGCTGTCGCTCCTTAGAACATTTTGAATGTGACGTGGATGGAGCCCCGACATAGTACTCCAGACTCTTTGAATCTGGTTTAATTCACAGGGGTTAAGCTGGACTTCAATGCACACAACATTTTATTCGAGAAAACTGCTAGGCTGGAAGAATTCTTTAAGCAATACACAGGCTGATACTCAACATATTTATTATTCCCAAAAGACCTTAATATCCCTTAGACAAACGCAAGTTCGTTTCCCTTATTGAAAATCAAAACTTAAAATTAAATCAAATGAAAGCATGACTCGAAAACAACCACACAGCTTATTTATGTACAAGGCAGAACAAAACAAAGAAAACTAAGAAAAGTAGGGTTTGAGAACCAAACCATTAACTGGCAAATTCTCCTCCCATCCCTGTAAATCTTGCAACTTATAAGTGGCAGGGCCAAGTTTGGCTACAATCTGAAAGGGGCCTACCCATAACTGTTGGAATTTGGTATGCTTTCCCTTTTCATCATGGGGGTGGTCCCACTTGAGAACTAAGTCTCCTACTTCAAAGTCCTTTTTCCCAGCTTTATGCTTGTCAAACCACCTTTTGATTACCTCCTGCTGTTGTTTGAAACGCTCTCTAGCCTTGGATCTGGCTTCTTCTGCTTTTAGGAGATTATATATTCTTATTTGCAGAACCTCATCATCCGATCCCCTAGACTCTTGAGCTAGTATGGAAGACGGTAGCAGAATATTGGGAGGCAGGATGGCTTCCTTTCCGTACACAAGGGTGTAAGGTGACACTACTACTGCAGACTTGGGGGTAACTCTGTCAGCCCATAGGGCGTTTGGTAAGGCTGAGTGCCAACTTCGCTGGTTTTCTATAACAGTCTTCTTCAGGATTCTAATGAGGTTTTTATTTGAGGATTCAGCCAGGCCATTCCCTTGCGGATAGTAGTTAGCAGAATAATGTAATTTTATCCCTTTCCCATGAGCAAAAGCAGTTAATTTAATGGATGAAAAGTATTTAGCATTATCAAAAACTACTGAAATTGGAACTCCAAACCTGGTCATGATATGATCTTGTAGGAAGCTGATGACTTCGTCTTCATTTATCTTGCGTAATGGAATAGCTTCGACCCAGCGAGTGAAGTAATCAGTCGCAGTAAGAATGTACTTGTGTAGCAGAGAAGAATTTGGCTTTATTTCTCCAATGACGTCTATTCCCCATTGTTCAAAAGGCTCTGTGATCATTACCAGCTTTACAGGTGCTGCTGCTCTAGATTGTCTTCCACCACATCTTTGGCAAGTATCACATTTTCTGACGTGTGCATGTGCATCCCTGAAAAGTGTTGGCCAGTAATAACCGGCTCTGAGAACCTTGTGGGCTGTAGTGTCCCCTGAGTAATGTCCCCCAGTCGGGCCATCGTGCAATTCAGACATTACTTTCTCAGCATCCTCTTTCTCCAAGCATCTCAGGAGGACTCCATCATAGTTTTTTCTGAACAATACGCCTTCAACGATTTGATAGGAAACTGATTTCAGACGCAGATCTCTTCTTTGTTTGGAACTCCAATGTTCCGGTAACACCCCTGACTGCAAGTAATGCACAAGATCTCTATACCACGACTCAGGAGCTGTGAATAAAGGGCAAACATCCGTTACATGCAAATCAGCTTCATCTTCCCATGCTTGTTCTTCATTGTTTGTCTTCCCAGTCATCAGTTTGCATAACCCCTGACCTTTTACTATAGTAGCTGGTTTGAATTCAAGATCGTATTCTTGAAGCGTTGTTACCCAGTTGCCCCTTCTGTCTCCTAATTCTTTTTGAATGAGAAGGGATCTTACAGCTGGGTAAGGGACTATTACCTTGGTACGATTTTTTAGTATATATGGCCTGAATTGCTTTACTGCTTTAAATACTGCGTATGCCTGCTTATCAATGGTTGGGTAGTTTAATTCAGCTCCTTGTAGCCCAGTGCTCATAAAAGAGATTGGGAATTCATCACCCCCCTCTTCCTTTTGCGTGAGTACTGCTGCTAATGAATCATCGGACGCGAATGTATACATAATAAAGTCCTTGTCAAAGTCTGGACTTTTAAGAGAGGGCGCATGTGCAACAGCAGTCTTGATTTTACTAAAAGAATTCTTTCCAATCTCAGTCCACTTAAACTGTGCATTTTGCTTGACCATCTGCTGTAATGGTTTAACAGTCTGGGAAAAATCAGGCACAAATCTACGTACGAAGTTTATTGTTCCCATGAAGGATTGCATTCCTTTTTTATTATGGGGCATGGGAATTTGCTCAATGGATTTGATTCTTTCTGGGTCTATAGATATACCTCTTTTTGAAACTATATGCCCCAGTAACTTGCCTTCTGTGACCGCGAATATGCACTTCTTAGGATTTAGGGAAATGCCATACTTCCGACAGCGCTCGAAAATTTGCTTTAGGTGGAACGTGTGCTCCCCTCTTTTCTTTGAAAATATTGTTATGTCATCAAGGTAGACCACCACAATTCGCCCAATCAGCCCTCGGAAAGCTATGTCCATAGCTCTCTGAAATGTCGCGCCAGCGTTAATTAGGCCAAAAGGCATCTGCAGAAGTTGCTCCATGGGAGGCACCGGATAATTGTCCTTGTCTGATGCGCGGTTTAAGTTTCTGAAGTCCACGCACAGTTTGATTTCTCCCGACTTTTTTCTGACCGGTACCAAATTTGACACCCATTCTGAATGCCGGACTTTAAAAATAATCCTAGCATCTAACAATTTCTTCACTTCGCTCTGGATTAGTGGTTCCAGCTTTGGGTGCATCTTCCTCAGCGGTTGCTGATATGGCTTGACGCCTACCTTAATAGGAATGATATGTTTGATGATATTAGTGTCATAGGTTTTTAAATCTGCATACGTCCATGCAAAAACATCTTTGTACTGCTTAAACAAACTGAGGAACTTGTCTCTTTCTGCTGGTGAACAGCACTTGCCGAGGTTCACGAACTTAGGCTCTGTTTCAGTCCCTAAATTTATTAGCTCGAACTGTAGAGTTGAGCTGTGCGTCTTCACATTAGCGGGTCTTCTAAATTTTTCGCTCAAGTCAAACATCTTCTCTAATGTCCTGACCCCTTTGGGAATGAAATTGTCATACTTCATTTCAGCCTGATGTTCCTCATCGTCGATAATGGATCCTTTAAAAACCTCCTCGTTTGTCAAGCATTCAATTATTTGCTGATCGTCGTCAAATACTCGCAAGTTGGTGATCATGTCGGGAACTGATGGCCTGAAAAGTAATTCAATAGAGCATTTGTTATTAGTGGGAACCAATCTGGCGGCTAATGTAGCTAGAAGATCAGCGGCTGCATTTTTTATTCTTGGGATTGAAATAATATTAAATGCATGAAAATTTTTAAGCAAATCCCATACCTCGTTTTAGTAAGCTTTCAAATGAGGGGAAACACAGTGTATTTGATTTCTTATTTGCTTTACAACTATTTCTGAGTCTCCAAAAACTTTTAAATTACTAACCTGTAGCTCAATTGCTTTCTTGAGTCCCTGCAGCAGTGCTTCATACTCAGCTGTATTGTTAGTACACTCGAACTCTAGTCTACAGGACAGGAAGTGTTTATTTTTTTGTGGATCAATAAGGACGCAGCCGGCCCCTGACCCCTCTAATGTTTTCGATCCGTCAAAAAATAAAGTCCAAAAAACATTATCTACTGAAAAACAATCTACTCCTACTGCTAAATCTACTATTTTACAGTCAATATCATCAGCCTGAGAAAAACGAAGGAGATCAGGCTGGGTGTCAGATGTGTCGTTGGCCTCTTCCGTTTGATAATTCCCCGGTTCCAGCTCGAGAAAGTAGTTTCCCAATACAAATTCGACTGGTACATTCTTCCCATCCAATTGAGTGACATTGTACTTCATGTGAGGTTCTCTCAAAACCTTGATCTTATTAGGACTCCCTTTGTGCGGCAACCAAAGGTGTGACCAATCTGTGGCGAAATACCCATTTAATTTGGCTGACCAATCTCTACTCAGGACCAGGCCGTAAGCATCTGGTATGTCATCCACTACAATGTTAATAACTTGGCACACTCTGTCATCGGACGCCAAGCGGATTAGAACATCTTCCATCTCGCCAACTACCTTGACGTCTGTCCTATCCAACTGCACCACCCTCCACGTGGTTGGCTTAGGCTGCCCATTTATTTTCTTACATACTGATATGGGCATGACATTAATTGATGCCCCTGAGTCCGCTAGACAATTGTGCACGTTATGATTAAAAATTTCGAACGTCAAGAGGAAAGGTGGATGTTTAGTTTTAGACTTACCTCCAATGCTAGCTTCCCCAATTTCTTCTTCCTCCCGAGGTTGATTGTCAGCGGGCAGCTTTTCTTCTGATGTTTCCAGTGCTTTCAACAACCTTTCTTTATGTTGAGGTACTTTGCACATTTCAAACAGCGGGACGTTTGCCTTTATCTTCTTTAGATCTTCGACAATGTCATATTCAATTAGTTGTCTAGTGGACTGAGATTTCTCAGCACTCACATTCTCTTCGTTTGGCTTAGGCAGCGTTCTGTTTTGCTTCGGATCCTGGCTGGTAATGGTAAATTCCGGAATCTGATCAGCCAATGATTTGTCTTGAAATTTCTTTTTTATATTTCTTTGTAGCCTTCGAATCTTTGGGAGCAGAAGACTATCATCGCTAACCGCTCCTTTGCTCCTAGTTGTCACGTTAGCCTCCCTGATATCTTTGCGTCCCTGGGTATTTTCCTCCTCTGCATCGAGTAAGGAGACAGAATTCCATAATGCCATGGTCTCGTCCTCCTGCCCTTTTGTAGAAGTGGAAGCAGCATTTTCATTCTTTTCATCTTCATCCTCCTCCGTTAATCTCGAATCCAACATCTGATTCATGACCAATGTCATTGAATTTATCCATTGTGGACAGTTCTTTTCGGAATGAGGCTGTTGATGAAAAGTACAGAAATTTTCCATCCCTATCTCTGTCAGATTCATGGATGCAATTTTTTGAGGAGGAGGAGGTTGGGTCTGATTGCCATCCTCCCTTTTCTTATAATATGGCCTAAAGAAATTTTGCGCTTCTTTTTCCTTTTCTAAGTCTATGATCTTATTGGACAGCTTTTGCATCATTTTAGCCATGCTTTCATAGTCTGGTGTCTTTTCTTCTTTAGGCTTAGTGAACAATAAGGTTTTTCTTCCCGCACCTTTCTCTCCTGATTGTTCCGGATAGTCCTCCACACTTTCTCTTTCTTCTTCCACCACTTCTGCCTCTTCATAGGTCTCTGTTAAGGTAGGTTTGGCCCTACCTTTTGCAAACATGGCTAAATCAGGACCCAAAGCTGAAGTATAGTATTCGATCAGTACTTTGTCTGAAGGCTTATCTGTTTCAGAGAAAAATTTTAGATATGCTGCAAACCTTTGTGTGAAGCTGTGCACTTTTTCCCTTTTCTCTTTCTTTAATGCACACAGTCCTTTCATGAGGGCAGCGTGAGTCTTTT
>LPNX010497138.1:166764-218378 GCA_001517045.1 Pseudotsuga menziesii | reverse complement strand
CTTTCCTATTTCCTATTCTGTACTTCTAAAGTCAATTTGTCTACAAGGTTAGAGTATGTTGGTAACCCCCCAGACCTAGGTTATTAGGTGAATTATCCTATACAACAGTCTCTGCTCTATGTTTTTTCATGGAGTTGTCTCAGTGTTGGTGTTGTCTGTCGAAAAGGAATTTTTGGGAAACCCTAGTGGTAACTCGCATATGGCGCCACTCTCGTTGCACTCTTCGGGTGTCTGTTCTAATCCTTTGGCACGGGTGAACTACTCCAAGTGGTTTTTGTCTAATACCCCTGGTATTCCCAGTGTCCATACTCCCTCTCTTCCTAAAACAACATGTGATGGGGATTCCTTGGTGTCGGCATGAATGCGAGTGATCATGGCTTTGGATGGTGGTCTTGTTTCTTCTGTCAAACCCTCTACATCTGCGCTGCATTCTCAATCGTGTAAACTTGTTTTCGAAAGGGTTAAGTTGGGTCATCATGATTGTGTTCTGGGGAGATATGTGATGGTGGATATGGTATCGACTCTTGCGCCACGGGACCTTCTCGGTCGATTTGAGTATATTAAGATGTCTAAGTCGGCCATACGGTCATGGGTCCATGAATTTGGGAATCCCATTCTAAAGTTCATCCTGAAGGTTCTTACTTTGGTTAACGAATGAGTGTTGTTTCATTTTTTGTCTGAGGAGGATAGATAGATCATTGAGGACAGTATCGGGTGATTGGTCAAGGTTCTTTGGTTCTTGGTCGTTGGAACGTAGGTTTTACATAAAATATGATTCTTTTATCATAATATTCACCAAAATTTACACATTTCAGTGTTAATTGTATGCTTCATATTTAATATTTGTCTACCTATCTATAAACATGTTTTTTTCAATCCAAAAAAATCGTCTAGAATACTATACTTAAGTATAATATTAGAATCCTTAAAAAATACCCTGCTAAGAAGTATACAAAAGGTAATATGAGGGGTTAAAAGACTCCATTATTGAGCAGTCCTTTATCAATCCGAAGGTTTCTCCCTTATCTGATAGAGGTTTGGTCGACTATTTAGATGCTAGTACTTTACCATATTCTCGGGCTCTTAGAGAATCTGCGGCCCCTCTCTTGGTTAACCGATGAATTGTTTATCCTTTAATGTACGTGGTCTTGGTGGGGGTGCTAAACGTGCCTCTCTTAAATGGTTACTTGATATTAATTTTTTGGCTTGTGGAAATTAAGGCCAGTCTTAGAAAAATTGAACTCACAAAATTGCTTGAAAATATGTAAGAAACACTCACGAAGGAGACAGAATATGTGATAATCCAAAAAAAAATTATGATATTAATTTACATCATCCATCATTAAATAGATGTAGGTTTCTCATACAATAGATACTCCAAGGATTTGAAATCTTTAGGAATCTTTTCGAATTGGTACAAAAGCAGGCTTACTAAACTAGTCAAATTCCCCCATAGGTGGATAAAGCACTTTCCAAATCAATGAAGAGGCTCATGAATTTGTTGAATGAGTGTGTAAATATCATAAGTGATGGAAAGTTGAATTTATCATGCTTTTAGATGAGGAAAATAAGGGAGTTTATTTGGTACAAAAAACAAGGCAGGTCTATCGTAAAACTAGCTTTAGCTTTTGCCTCAAAACTGTAGAAAATATGGAAAGACTGGAAAAAAGAAGTAATGCGTAGTTTCCATTTTGGGAAGTCTATGGGTTGGTAGGATCTTATCCAGAATATTTATAACTCACTCCATGAGGTAGCTTTGGCTAGCTTTACCTCAAAAATGGGTTTGGGTGCAAAGTAGCTAGTGTAGTACCTAGGAATTAATCAAAAGATCTTAATTATTTTATCCTAAGTCTTGGGATGGGTTTTGATTATCCAAAAACCCCCTCTTAATCCTTACTTTAAGTATAATATCAGAAAAATATCAGAGATATATGGCCTAACAACAAGGCTTAGTCACCCGTTACATACTGCTTATCCATACAAAATAAGGAAAAGAGGCAAAACCACAAGTAGGAAAATCCTCCCTCAAACATGGACATGAACAAAAATGTATGAAATATGGTCTTCAATATATATTCACAACATGATCAGATATCCCAATTAAAGAATTAATATTGTTGAAAGTCCTCTCTGAAAATACTTTGGTGAATATATATGTAACTTGCTCATATGAAGGGCAATATTGCAGATTAATGACCCCATCATGCACAAGTCCTCTGATGTAGTGCATATGGATCTCGATGTGTTTGGTTTGCTGCCTCAGTAATGGATTAGTTGAGATATGAATCATACTCTATTTTTCACAATAGATGACTATAGAATTCTCTGTCTCGATCCCAAACTCTCCAAGTATTCCCTGCAACCACAAACATTGAGTAGTTGCATTCACAACTCCTCTGTACTCTGCCTCTGTAGATGAAAGTAAAATGGCACTTTGTTTCTTACTTGACCAATTGATTGGTCCATATGCAAGCATAAACACATCTCTAGAAGTTTATTTCCTATCAGTGTTGTCACCTGCCCAATCAATGTCGATGAAACCAATCAACTCTAGGGTAGATTGTGCAACATAGTGAATCCCATGAGTTTTTGCTCCTTGTACAAAGTTTAGGATTCTTTTTTCCTCCCTCAAATGGATTTCATGAGGCTGATCCATGTGTATGGAATCCACACTCACTACATAATATATATCAGTTCGATTATGACTCAAAAACATAAGACAACCAACTAGTTTCCTATACAGGGTGTTGTTTTCCAATGGAGTTAATTGTGCTTCTTCAAGATTAACTCCTGAAAGGAATGGAGTCTTTATTGACTTGAAATCATTCATTCTTAACTTCTTCATCAAATATAAAGAATACTTGGACTGATGTACTTTGATTCCAATGTCTTACTGAGAAATCTGAAGCCAGAAAAATTGGCTTAACAATCCCAAATTAGTCATAGAAAAGGCATGGTTCATTGCATCCTTTAAGGAGGAAATTTCTTTCTTGGAACTTCCTATGATCAAGAGGTCATCCACATACAATCAAATTCAAATAAACATTTGGATCATACTTGCATCTACAATAGTTCAATGATAGCAAAAATCCATCACTCTTGGCATACCAAGCTCTGGGAGCTTGTTTTATCCCATACAATGATTTCTTCAACCTGTACACAACAGATGGATTAGTCACAAAACCTTCTGGCTGCTGCATATATATTTATTCTTTTAGATCACCATGTAAGAATCCATTCTTCACATCCATGTGATGTACATCTCGCTGCTTCGAAGTTGCAATGGCCAATACTAGTCTTATGGAGTCCATCTTTGCAACTGGTGCAAAGGTCTCGTTGTAGTCAATGCCTTGGACTTGGGAGAAGCCCTTGGCCACTAACCTTGCCTTATATTTCAAAGGATAACCATCAACAGAAAATTTATTTTTGAAAACCCACTTACACTTGACTAGCTTCCTCTCTCGGGGAGAGTGAGTAGATCCCATGTAATATCCCAAATACTGATATTTTCTATTTCTATGCAAAGTTAACAAAATAGTTGGGCATGCAAACTGCCATGCAAAAATACCCATTTTATAGCTGAAATTATGGTTAGGGTTTGCAGGATAGAATGTAACACTTACCACTAATAAGCTAGCTGAAATCCTCCTGAGAGAATATGCATGCATCAAGAGCCGATCTGGAGATGAACTGGTACCTTCTGCCTCCGGTGATACCCCAGCAACACGAACCCAAAATCAGCTAAGGGTGACGCTTTCAATGAAGGAGGTGTCCGTTGAAGCTGAGAATTTGCAGGAGTGGTAGTCTTCCCGTGCCAGAGAGGATTCCTAACACATGCAGAAGTTATGAGGTCTCTAGGTAGGCTAGCGAATTGATCTGGAGGCTTAGCTTCTCACACCCCCCTGATCTCGAAATTGCTGATAACTACTCTAGATGAGCAAGACTGGATTTGATAATCACTGAGTACTAGAGTATGATACCGATGATGATAATGGTGCTTGGGTTCTGAAGGTAAACTGAGATCTGAAGACCCAGTGAATGATTTGGGGTTTTTTAGCTAAAAACCCCCTTACGGATGCATACATGCCCCTGTAAACAATATCTGATGGATATTGGATAACTGTAAAGGAATGAATAAATTGAATAGCGGATGGTGAACTTGGATGGTTTACCCTGGATGAGACTGGGGCAAATATCTCACTGCCAAAACCTCGTTAGTTGAAGACGTCGTCTTCAACCCCAACTGTTGTGGTCACACGGTGTGTTGCTGCTCAAGAGCTCCAAAATCATATAATAATCCAAAATTAAAGTCTCCATTCACTTTATCTTTCTTTTATAACTTTCAACTGTGGAAACCCTAACTTTTGACCTAATTAGGTCACTTTAACTTCTAATTTGCGGTTGACTAGCATGCATGCGCATGGAGACTTAATCAGGTGCATGCATCATTAAATAATGCTTAGATGTCATGCATGTCGGTGGCCTTTGACCCCAATGGCCCTCTTCGACCCAATGGTGATATAATATTGATGCCTTAGATTTTTTGTAGATGGAATCAGTCTTCAGTTGATTCCCTAACTGTCAGTACCTACTCGAACCTATGGGAATAATATTGGTTAACGGGTGTTCTCAGGGTGGTTTAGTTGGAAGGGGACATTACAGTCCTCCCCTCTCAAAATTTCCTATCCTCAAGCAATCTCCGAGCAATGTACCGAATCATTTGTCCCTATCTCTTCTTGTCCATTTTTATCAACCAGTTTATTTCGTTGTTGGGTGGCCCTTCTTTTCCTTCGAATTGGTGTTTCTTTTCACCCCTGCTCTTTATTCCCTCCTTGTATCTTTTGGGATACCTATGAGGATCGAACATGCTAGTTTTGGATCCTTGTCCAAATCCCATAGGGCTCATCCTACCTTTGTCTGGAGGTCTACCCAGAAAGCCCTGTGCACACCATGGTTCCTTCCTTGACTTCTTATGTGTTGGAGTTGGACATTTCCTTGTGCGAGTCTTGTCCTCATGCCTAAATATGGTGGCCATACCCTTTGTTGTGTATGACCCTAAAGCTTCATTGGGCATTCCCCTTAGGACTACCCTCTTCCCATCTGGTGCCAACAACTCCATCTCTAACGTTTTGTAGTTGGTTGAGTATTTCCCAATTGAGTATAGCCATTGTACTCCCAAAAAAATGCTCATGTCTGGCACATCTACCACATAAAAGTCGTTCACCAATGTATAATTCCCAATATTTACCTGTAACTGAGGTATCCTCTATGTTTATTTCATCCTGTGATTTCCAACCATGACAATGGTAAAGCCCTCAAAGTCCTCAGTGGAAAATCTTTTCCTCTCTACCCAAGAGGCATCTATAAAGTTGTGGGTGGCCCCACCATCAATCAAAGAAATGGCACTTTGTCCCTGGATACTTCCCCTGATCCTGATAGTATGAAAGGTGGGGACTCCTATGAGGGTATCAATAGTGGATCTCTATGGCAATTGTTCCAATCCTGTACTATGTAGTTCTCCATCTGGTTTCTGTTCTGACTCGTCTTCCTCACTTCTATCTGGAAGTACCTCAATGAGGTGTACTTTCCCTTTACCCATACATCTATGGCCTAGTACCCAAGGTTATTTGCAAGCAAAACATAACTTCTTCCTTCTCAAATCTCATCGTGTGTTCTTGTTCAACCATTCCCTCTGTGCGATTATCCTTTCCCTATTTTCTGGAAGATGGGTAGGTTTTTCCTTGTTTTTCAAGAGACTGGTAGATTTTTGTGACTGCTTGTTCTTTGGCACAGAATCTTGTAGGTCCATAGTCCTACTGATAGCATCTTGCAAAGTAATTGTCCTGTAGGCCTTCACTCATCTACGGAGTGGCTCAGATAGTGCCTCCGTAAATAGCATAATCAACCGACTCTAGAAAAATGTCAGATACCTTACTTGAAACTCTTTGGAATTCGGATATAAATGTCTCGACACTACCTGTCTGCTTGAGCTGTGCAAGATCCCTGAAATGATTCTTTGGGTCCTTCTTATCAAAGTGCTCCATGAGCCTTTAAGTGAATTCAATGTAGGAAGTAATAGTGTTGTGACCCAATGTCACCAGTTTATGGTACCACCACTCATGTGCTTCCCCGCCTAAATGTAAATTAGACAACTTGATTGCATCTGTCTCTGTCATGGGGTTAAGTTGGAAGTAGGTGTCTAAATTTTGTACCCAAATCCTGGTTGAACAACTGGATGTCCCATCAAAGTTGGGAATAGTCAGTCTCCCCAATGTGCGTTGCAACTCAAAATTCTGATTGAACGCTCTATCGAACCCTCTTGGCCTGTTCCTGCTTTTCATGTTGCAAAAATCTGAAATTCATGGCTGAATGGAATTCATCTCCTAAGTCCCTATATTACTACAAATAAGCCCCAAAGGGTTCACTAGGCTCTACCTGCATGACAGGACCTCCTACTACATCTACCAAGAAGTGCGGCATAATAGGCCTGTTGGAAGGTCTGGTATATATGTGGGGTGTATTCTGTATATTTGTGTATGCAACCTTCCCACTACTGCTTGTAGACCCTCTATCTACCAGTGAAGGTGGTGTACTGTTGTTACCTAGTTCTGGTTTCACCGATAATCTGTTGATTGATTTGAGTACATCTTTTTTCCCTTTCGCTAAGTCTTGCAATGCAGATACTAAGTTGCAAAACTCCATCCTATCCTCATCTTCTCCCGTTCCTTTTCCCCTATCAGAGTGTATACCTGTTGGGTCCATATCTGAGCCGGTATCTTTCAGTTGGATATCCTCAAAGTCCTTCATGTACCTACCCCTTATTTTCCTATAGGTTACAAAAGTATCATCTTCTGTATTCATTTACTTTTCATTTCTTAAGCCCACAGCTGGCCAAGAAGATAGCTTTGATACCACTGTAATATCCCAAATATTGATATTTTCTATTTCTATGCGAAGTTACTGAAATAGACGGGAATGCAAACTACCATGCAAAAATTCCCTATTTTATAGTTGAAATTAGGGTTAGGGTTTGCAGGATAGAATGTAACACTTACCACTGATAAGCTGGCTGAAATAGTCCTGAGAGAATATGCATGCATCAAGAGCTGATCTGGAGATGAACTGGTACCTTCTGGTAAGGGTGACATTTTCAATGAATGAGGGGTTCGTTGAAGCTAATAATTTGTATAAGTGGTAGTATTCCTATGCCAAAGAGGATGCATAACACATGTGGAAGCTCTGAGGTCTCTACGATGGCTAGCGAATTGATCTAGAGGTTTAGCTGCTCACGCCCCCCTAATCTCGAAATTGCTGATAATTGCTCCGAATGAGAAAGATCGGATCTGATAATCATCGGGTACTAGAGTATGATACTGATGATGAGAATGGTTCATGGGTTCTGAAGGTAAACTTATATCTTAAGACCCAATGAATTATTTGGGGTTTTCCAGCTGGAAACCCCCTTACAGCTGCACACATGCCCCTGTAAACAATCTCTGATGGATACTAGATAAATGTAAAGGAATGAATAAATTGAAGAGCGGATGGTGAACTTGGATGGTTTATCCTGGATGAGACTAGGGAATATATCTCACTGCTGAAACCCCATTAGTTGAAGACGTTGTCTTCAACCCCAACTAATGTGGTTGCACGTTGTGCTGCTGCTCAAGAGCTCCAAAATCATATAATAATCCAAAATTAAAGTCTCCATTCACTTTATCTTTCTTTTATAACTTTCAATTGTGGAAACCCTAACCTTTGACCTAATTAGGTCACTTTAACTTCTAATTTGCAGTTGACTTGCATGCATGTGCATGGAGACTTAATCAGGTGCATGCATCATTAAATAATGCTTAGATTTCATGCATGTCGGTGGCCTTTGCTCCTGGTGGCCCTCTTCGACCCAATGGTGATATAATATTGATGCCTTAGATTTTTTGTAGATGGCATCAGTCTTCATTTGATTCCCTAACTGTTAGTACCCACTCGAACCTATGGGAATAAGATAGGTTAACGGGTGTTCTCAAGGTGGGTGAGTTGGAAGGGTACATTACATCTCGTGTATCATTCTTTTGGAGCAAATGAAATTCCTCCTTCGTGGTTGTTTTCCATATTGGCTCTTCACTTGCATATTGATATGTCTGTGGATCAGATTCAACCATTAGAAAACACTTATCATCAAAACAAGGGTCCTTGATAGAAAGGGCACTCTCAAACTGAGATCTAGTCCTCCTAGGATCTCTAGGATTCCTAGCTAGTTCCCCAGTTGCATGGATAGTTTTTGCTCCCTAATTTGGCCTTGTGGGGTTGTTTGTATATGAAATTAAATCATCATTATCAGACATATCAGAATCATAAATTTCATTAGTTCCAACACTTACAACCAAAGGTGGAGGAGGTGAGGAGGACTCTCCAATTTCTGCTGCTACCATATGCTCTTCTTCGAACTGAACACTCCTTTCAATGAAGGATTTTTGAGTGATAATTTTGATAAGCTTGTACCCATTGGAATATTTAGAATACCCAACAAATAGGAACGCTTGGATTTTAGGCTTCAAATCCCTCCTTTTATCTAGTGGAATTCTAGCCCATGCTCTTGAGCCAAAAATCCCGAAATGAGACACACCTGGTTTGTTCCCACTCCAAGCTTTGAAAGGGGTAAATCCATAAATTTGTTTGTGTGGCACCCTATTCTAGATGTAAGATGCACGGTTTATAGCTTCAACCCAAATTTTTGGTGGAAAATTCTTAGACTCCAACATACAAGTAGCCATCTCCTTAAGACTTCTATTCTTCCTCTCAACCACACCATTCTACTGAGGTGTGTAAGGAATAGAGTGTTGCATCTAAATACCTACATAATAAAAATAATTAATGAACTCATATTTGACATATTCACCACCATTATCATATCTAAGGATCTTGAGTCTCCTCCCAGACTGGTTCTCAACCAAGGCCTTGAAAACCTTGAAGTGGTCAAAAACTTCAGACTTGAGTTTAAGGAAGTAAACCCAACAGAACCTGGAAAAGTCATCTATGAAAGTAAGGGCATAATTGGATTGACTCATGTACATATGAGGGAAGGACTAAAAATTTCACTGTGAATGGGCTCAAGAGGTGCTGAGGTTCACTCATGACTAACTCTGTCATACTTATGCTCTCGATGTTTTCCTAGAATGCAACCCTAACAAACTCCTTTGGAAAACTTTATTTTTGGTAATCATGAAACCATATCTTTATCACACAAATATGAAAGGTACTTATAGTTTAGATGAACAAACCTCTCATACCAAATTTTGCTTGCTTCATTGGAATGTGTGAGGAGATTAGAAGGGCTAGAGAAAGGCATGAAGTGTGAGAACCTGTAAACTCTAGAACTATGATCCACAAAACCTTTAGCAATGACTCTACCATTCACAATATCAGATATTTCAACTTCATTGGGAGAGAAAGCAACCTTATTAAGAGACCTAATGTGGGTCATATGGTATTCTGGCAAGAGATTGGCAGCAAGACCTCAGACATACAAAACATTATTGAAGGAACCATGGTCAAAATCAATGCTACATTTACCCTTGCTTTCAGTTTCTGAGTTATCTCCCAGCAAAATCTTAGGACCCTTCGAATCAATAAGACATGAGAAGGATTCTTTTCTTGAAACCATGTTCCTAGAAGCTCCAGAGTCGATGATAAAGGAAGGATATATTACAGTGCTTGCAACTAGGGCATGAACTCTCTCTTGGTCTTTGAAACTGGATCCTCCTTTAGTCTTGCTTGAGCCACCAGGAAGGGATATGTTGTTCTTCTCTAGGAGTCGATTCAGCATATCTATCTTCTTCTTCATGAAATAACTCTCAGGATGAAAGCCCTTACCATAGTTTGCACACTTCCTTCCTTCTACTTTACCTTTCTTCTTGTGAAAGTTCTTCTTCTTGGAGTTTGAGGACTCCTCTTGAGACTTGGACTTGTATCCTTTTTTATCTGGAGGCTTCCTAGCCTTATTCTTGTCTTTGAAATTCACCATGGAATCTCCAGCAACCAAAGCTTGATCTTTGGAAGGTTTGATGGTGCCCATCAAGAACAATTTGTCTTGCTCCTGAGTCAAGGATTCCATGAAATATTCCAGTGAAGGCATCTTATAATTTCGATTTGTCAACTTGGAGGCATGGAAGGTCAAAACAAATATTGAATAATCAGGACCAAGCTTCAAAAGGATTTCCAATATTAGTTCTTCATCTTCCTTATCAATACCACACTATTTTAGCTGTAAAACCAGTGACTTGAATTTTGAGAAGTAGACTTTTAAGGTTTCAATGTTGCCTAGACTCAATGCTATCAGCTCATTCTCCAGTTGATAACCTCTCATATTATCTATCTTCCCAAACAAAGCTTGAAGTTTCTCCCATAATTCATTCAGTGATGTAATACCATCAAGATGAAATAGAAGGTCTCTGGAAATGCTAAGACATAAGAGACCATACGCCTCATCTCTCCTATTATGCCATTTGATATTTTATGTTGTTGCATTAGGCTCAGCTTTTGTTTCCATGGTCACTCTGAAGAAGCCTTTACTCCTCATCAGTATCTCCATCCTTGCCTTCCATTTGAAGTAGTTGAATGGAATCAAGATGATTGGTTGATATTGATCCATACTTCAGTTGCACCCTTTGACCATACATTTTGTGCTCCCAGTGAGTGATGTTGACCCTGCAAAAGAAAATTGAAGAGGAGAACAGTCGATATACTATGGCTTTGATACCATGTGGAAATTAAGGCCAAGCTTAGAACAACTAAACTCACAAAATTGCTTGAAAATATGCAAGAAATGCTCAAGAAGGAGACTGAATATGTGATAATCCTCTAACTATTTATGATATTAATTTACATCAGCCATCATTAAATAGATGTAGGATTCTCATACAATAGATATTCCAAGGATTCGAATGCTTTAGGAAGCTATTCGAATTGGTACAAAAGTAGGCTTACTAAACTAGTCAAAATCCCCCATAGGTGGATAAATCACTTTCCAAATCAATGAAGAGGTTCACAAATTTGATGAATGAGTGTGTACAAATCATAAGTGATGTCAAGTTGACTTTATCATGATTTTATATGAGGAAAATAAGGTAGGTGAGTTGGTGCAAAAAACAAGGCAGTCTACCTTAAAACTAGCTTTAGCAGTTGCCTTAAAACTGCAGAAAAGATGGAAAGACTGGAAAAAGTAGTATTACATAGTTTCCATTTTGGGAATTCTGTGGGTTGGCAGGATCTTATCCAGAATATTTATAACTCACTCCATGACACATTTTTGGCAAGTTTAACCTCAAAAATGGGTTTGGGTGCAAACTAGCTAGTGTAGTACCTAGGAATTAATCAAAAGAGATTAATTATTTTATCCTAAGTCTTGGGATGGGTTTTGATTATTTCAACACAGTTCTAGTTTTACTACATGAGACTATGTCTTGTGGGGCTACCGCATGTGAATTCTTCCTTAATTTAAGTCATGGCTAGTATGTAAGTGCTCTAGATGCTTGTGGTCATTCGGGTGGGACACCAGTGGCTTGGAACCCTCAAATGGTTGATCTCAAGGCATTTGAAACATGTGCAAGTATTTTACTTATTAGGAAACTAAAAGGAATTGACATTACCATTCATATTCTAAATATCTATGGGCCTTATCCTAACAGAAGATGTTTCTGGGATCGTGTTAAGTCCTCTGGTCTCTTATCTCTACTTCATCTCATCCTTACGGGGGATCTAAATTTTACCTGGTCTGCTGATGAGGTTTGGGGGTCCGGGCGAACACTTGATCCGTTGTTGGATTACTTTGTCTCTCTCTTTGATGAAGCTCAGCTTCTGGATATTGTTCCGGTGGTTATATCTCCTACATGGTCGAATGGCAAATGTGGTCCAGCTTGTATTGCTAAACGGCTAGAGAAATATTTTATGGCTGAATCACTTTGTGTCTTTATAGGGAAATATCGGTCCTAGAATATTTCTAAGGGTTCTTCCAACCATAAAGATGTCATCTTATAGTTGTAATTTGATAGAGGCAACGTACATTACCCCTTTAAATTCAACCTGACTTGGTTATTGGAGGACAACTACAATTCTCTACTCACTTCTCAGTGGGGTATCCTTTATGTGGCTGCTGCTATTCATCTATCCCCTATGTAGTCTTTGTTATACAAATTGAATAAACTACGCCCTTTGGTCATGTAATGGGAAAAAGAGACCAAACGGAAAGTTGATCAAACCTTATGTGAGATTGAAGTTGTTATTCAGTCGTCTGAGGAAGATTTGGGGATTGGTCTTTTTAGTGAGGAATGTTCCTTTGTCCTCAAGGAGCTTCACTTGCAGAAGTAGAAGATTCTCACTCACAAGGAGTAGACTCTCAGACATAAAAGATGTGCTATCTGGTTGAAGGCAGGGGATGATAATACTAGGTATTTCCACCATTATGCAAACCGAAGAATGCTTACAAATTCGATTTAGGAAGCTAGAGATGGTCGGGACATTTTGATTTATGACCATAATTATATCAAGGAAGGGGCTATGTCCTACTTTTCTACTTTGTATAAAGATCCTAATCCCAACAATATTAGTGATGAGTTGGAGCTTTTAAAGCACTTTCCATCTTTCTTCAATGTTGATGAGTGTGCAACTATTGGTGGTCCTATTGGGTTGGAGGAGGTTGAGAAGACTTTGAAGGGGTTTGCAAAAGATAAGAGCCCGGGGCCCGATAGGTGGATGGTGGAGTTCCATATTCATTTCTTTGATATGTTGGTAAGGAGTTGGTGCATACCATTGAGGATTCTAGAATATCAACGTGTATTCCAGATAACCTAAATACTACTTATCTCACTCTTGTCCCGAAGCTAGATAGGCATGTTTCTTTTGGTGACTACAGGTCGATTGCCTTATGTAATATTTTATATAATCTTATCACAAATATTATTGTGGAGAGACTGAAACCTGCTCTTAGCAGGGCCATATCAGCTGAACAATTTGGGTTTCTCCCAAACCGTCAAATTATGGACGTTATTGGGATTGTTCACAAGTGCTACAGTCAATCAAGCATAAGCACCTACCTACATTAACCCTTAAACTAGATTTGGAGAAAGCTTACGGGAAGGTTGATAGGTCCTTTATTCGGTTTATTTTATTACATGTGGGCCTCCCATTTTGTATTACACAGTGGATTATGTCCTATGTGGATACTGCAAGTTTTTCTTTGTTAATCAATGGCTCGCCATCAGATTACTCTAAGAGATCTCGTGGTATTAGACAAGTTTGTACATTCTCACCTTATCTCTTTCGCATGGTTATTGAGGGACTTAGTAGGTTACTTCTTCAGGCGAAGGAAGATAAATTGATTAAGGGGATTAAAGTCTTGGCTTCCATATTCTTGACACACACTCTTTTTGTCGATGATGTATTGATTTTTGTTATGGGTGAACTTTCTGAATGGTCTCATATAAAGTTCTTTACTGATCTTTTCTGCAGGGATTTGGGTATGTCCTTTAGCACCCATATGTATTTCTTCAGACACTTTGGTGTTTATCAGAAGCTGGTGGATGAAATTAACTTGCTCTTTCCCTTTCCAACAAGTCCTATTGACACTGGGTTGACTTACCTGGGTTTCTATCTTAAGCCTAATAATTATAAGCACGCATACTGGTCTTGAATCTTAAAGAAATTTCACTGGCGTATGAATTGTTGGACGTCGAGGTGGATTTCTCTGGGTGGCAGGATAACTATGGTGACTTCGATGCTACAATATTTACCGATTTACTGGTTTTCTCTTTCTCTTGCACCTGTTGGAATTCTGTTGTCTATCCGTAGATTGATATTTCGATTCTTGTGGGATGGGACACAATACATAGAAAAAATTCACTTGGCTGGTTGGGATTCATTATCCATGCCTAAATCTTGGGGTGGTTGGGGGATCAAACATCTTGAGTTTTTTAATCTATCATTATGTGCTAAGAGTCTGTGGAGGGGACTTATGGTTCCCGGGCTTTGGGGTAGAATTTTGAATTTGAAGTATATGAGAAGGCTTCCACTTTCTTCTTGTATTCGAGCTACAAATTTTAAATTTATTGTATCTTCAACCATCTAGAAAAGTCTGATGTCACCATCTCTATAATTGTCCATGATATTTACTAGCAGGTGGGGAGAGGAAACAACATTATTATTGGTTTTTATTCTATTGTGTGTGTCAAATAGTGGTTCCTCTCTCGTTCACTTATGGCTCATTTACATCACAGAAAAATGGTCGTACTAAAGCAGGTTTATGAAGTTGGGGCCGATTTTGAACCAGGTTGGTTATCTTCGAAAGATTTAGGCTTGACCGGTGATGTGGCTAGGGAATGGGAGGAGTACACTTCTAGTC
This sequence comes from Pseudotsuga menziesii, assembly GCA_001517045.1. Lineage (NCBI taxonomy): Eukaryota > Viridiplantae > Streptophyta > Pinopsida > Pinales > Pinaceae > Pseudotsuga > Pseudotsuga menziesii. The sequence continues at coordinate 203,983 of LPNX010497138.1, read as the reverse complement.
TGCGAGATGCAAGTATTGCACTTAATGAGAATTCTGATAAGCTAGTGTGGTATGGTAATAATCAAACAGGTGTAGTCACAATAAAATTGGCCTATCGTTCACTTATTAAGCAACAATGGGAATTTGAGTCTGCTTGGTGGTCTTAGGTTCTTTGGAAAGCTAAAATCCCTATCAAAATTAAGTGCTTCATTTGGCTCACCCTTAGACACAAAATCCTAACTTGGGATTCTTTACAATTGCATGGTTTTTCCGGGCCTGGTAGATGTATTTTTTGCCTCAATGCGTTGGAGATGGTTGAACATTTGTTTGTTGACTATTTGTTCTTCCAAAATTTGTGGTTGTTTATTTGTAGTGGTCTAAATTGTTTGTGGACTTGGGAAGATGGTTCTATTGCTGACTTTCTGCTACAGACTGCTAAACATTCTCATATTTCCCTTGCGCTCCCGGTGATCTTTATATGGGAAATCTAACAAGCCCAAAACTGTCACATCTTTCAACAAGCTCCTGTAGATGCCAGTTTTCTTATGCATAAGGTGCATTCCTTCTTTGTGAGCTCGACAAATTATGGGTCTCGATTAAGGGTCCAGACTATTTGTTATCCTTCTATTATGTATGGTTCCAAGATTGGCTTCTTTGATGGGGCAGAGAAGGATGGTTCCTGTGGGGCTTGAATGGTTCTTAATCAAGAGGAGAATGACTCATTTCTGCTGCATATGGATGCAGGGAAGGGCACGAATACTAGATCTGAAATGTTGGCTCTATGGGGTTTACTTTACTTTGCAAGGTGCCGAGAGATCACTTTGTCACTAGTCTTAGGGGATTCCAAAGCTATTGTGGATTGGGATTTGGACATACATTCTATTCATTTTGTCACTCTCTTCCATTCACTTAGGCGGGTCAGAAGGCTGATGGGTCTCCTTTCCCATCTGTCCCTCCAACACATCTATAGGGAGTTCAACACTCAAGATGATGATCTATCTAAGCAGGCAATTGGCATAGGGGTAGGATCGATCACCTGGGAGGAGTTTTCTGATGGTATGTTCATAGATTATGGGATCTTGAGTTTACGCTGACACACTTTTTGACATTCTCTGGATGCATAAACTATCATATGGAACCTATTTTGTATGTATTTAGTAAACTATGCGGTCACAGTTTTACTTTTTGTTGAAGTAGAATTGAAAGTTAAAGATTGGATTGTTTTATAGGTAGAATGACAACTGATCATAATTGTTGGCACTATATGATGATGTATTGTCCTTTTAGATACTAACGTTATTTCTGGATTTTTTGTAAATCTTATGCTGTATTTTCAGACACATCTTTATATAATGTAAAGTTGTCCTTTTTTAGTGAAAAAAAAGATTATGAACCTTCTAATGTAGAGTGAATTGACCTTCTTAGAGCACTGCCTTACTGACCACCGAGGATTATCTTGGTCTCTTAATTAGGGCCAAATCTTAGATGTTTTTCCTCGATAAATCTAGGACCAATTTAGTTCTGCGATGACCTAATCTGAGGCTCGATCAACAACAATATCATAGTTTATACCATTTATAAAAATACAAATTTTCTATATGTTGGAAATTTCCACTACAATCACCATAAAATTTGAAGGATAATCCATAGAATTCAAAGAAATAATAATAGTGATAATAATAATAATAATAAGTTTTAGATAATCTACTTGAATTGATAAAAGTGAGCTTCAACACTTTTTCAAATATTTCGGGACTATAACCACTCTGCTACTGGTTTTTCTAGAGTATTAATAGATGTGGTTCTAAACCTATATAAGTTTAAAGTGATTTTATGACTATAATCCCTAAAATCCTTGTGTAGCATTAAAATATCTGTGTTAAACCACTCTGGAACTTGGGACAATTCTAAGTACCTTAGTAAACGGTCAGCAAATGAACTAATCGAGTTCCATCGGCATACACAGGGTATTAGCAAGAATTTCTCATGGTATATACTCCTCCTTCAAAGGAATACATGTAACATTTAATTCAATAGAATGATACTGTGGGGCATGATCTTGATAAAATGCAACAAGAATTAGTCTGGATGAGGTGACAAATCGAAGAACTACAAAATAAAATGTGAGAGTATGAGAAGGCGTCTAAACAAAGTATCTCTAAAAAGGATAAACAAGAAGTTGAAGTGATCTGGATTTATGTGAGAACAAAATGAAAGAGAATATATATTCACATACACAGATATATGGAAATAAACAAAGAGATACAGTAAACTCATATTCTATTAAATGGATGAAACAAAACAAACTGTAAAATAAAAGCAACTAGAATGGTGGAAGTTGTATCTCTGAGAAGAGATGTGGCAGCTACGCTCACTCGTGAAAAGATGAATACAAAAGGAGGCAGAAGGGCCTTTTATCATAAATCCTTGGAGAATGAGAAAACCCTAACTCTAGGAAATGAATCGTCATAAAGTTTGTGGCCCCAAGGTGGTTAGTTGAACAGTTATCTTCTTGGAGTCATAACTTTTGCATACGATCTCTGTTTGGGGCACTTGATAGCTCGTTGGAAAGGTCTATCCGATATTTGTAACTTTCAATAGGACCAAATGCATGCCATGTAGACCACAAAACCCCCTAAATCATCAAAAAAATTCATTTAGGGCCTCAAAACAGCCCCAAAAGTTTGGGACCCGAAAACTATAGAAAAATACAAGAAAATTGCCAAAATGAAAAATTGTTTTGAGCCAGTGGAATAGGTGGGTGTCTTCCTATACCCATCTAGATCATTCCTCCCCCCTTAGGAAGCAATAGTATTCATTGCATTCATTGCCCCCATCAAATAGGGAAACTTTTTCTATACTTGACTCCCAGTGAGTCACTTGCCTTGATGGAGGAGCTTCCCTGCTTTGAAAACTCAATATAGTTGGATCTTCTACTAACTTGTGTCCATAACATCGGCTAATACCATGGGTTGTCAGATACCATGGATGTTAGAGATACAATGTGCCTTGAAGCCAGACCATGGAACAAAACCATGGGTTGTCAAATACCATAGATGGGAGACGGTGGACTCTCCATTTAATGCTTTTATGATGAATGGGAGAGGGTGGCCTCTCCATTTAATGATTGTATGACTTATACATCCAAATTTAGACCATATTCCCACTAAAATTCAAATTATTCTCCCCCCCTTAGAAAATGATGGTCCCCATCATTTCGTGCTAAAAAGAGACTCGTGATTACAATGTGTCAAGTGCCAATGAAGATAAGGCTTTTGTGAGGTTAACCCATAACAATGGACAAGCAGTGGACAATCCTCCATCGCATGGTCCAATTGTATGAAATATGTGCATGCCATACATGGGTTATAACAATCTCGCACAAAATGTCCATGCTGGACACAATTGCAGCAGATGATTGACCCTCTTCCTCCTCTTACATGGCCTCTAAAGCCTCCTCTTCCTATCTGATTATAAGCTCCCACTGGTGTATTATTTTATGGCTTCCCACCTTCTGTCCCAAATTCTCCTTATACTTTTTACATGTCTGAGGTGGGATCCTTCATCAGAGCAAGTGCACAAAAATATTTTTCATCATGCCCCATTGGTTTGCAAAAATTGCAGAACAAACTTTTGGAAGTGCACTGCTCTTCTACCTCAGGCGCAGTCCTCTTCCTACTTTCTTTACATAACCCTTTTCAAATATGCAGTAATCCTATCTTATCTATTGTCACCTCTTATGTTACTCTTTGCATCCTCAGCCCGTCCATACTTCATTCATTCCTTCCTTTCTTTACTCAAATAATTACTTGGTCAGCCCCCAATTCCCCTTTGCACAAATTTGTTTAAGTATAAGAGGGATCTGATTCCAATCTCATAGTCCCTTTGTCACGCAACATCTTAATCCAAGTATATAACAACTTTATAAATACTCTATGTGGAACCTTAAATAAATCCCTCTCGACAATGTTGTATGATTAGGTATAATCTATAGAAAATTCTATAACATAACCCCCTAATGCACTATCCAACCATAACTCTACTACATTGAGACCAAGTTACCTATAGTATTGACTTGTTGGATTACTTCAGGAGTCCAGTCCCTTGGTATTGTAATGTTAAATAATGGATTCTTCTCGGATAACCACAACAACCATTCAACAAAAATTATAGGGAACTTACTAAAGAAAAACTCATGTCGATTTGTGTATATGTACTTATGTAACCACCTCTCTATGTTGATATGAGGGTTCTTGTTATGATCTTGCAAATTCATACTCCTTTGCTTGTACCTAGTCTTCTATTTCTTCCTTTGTTGGTATCCACATATTCATTCCCTAAACTCCCAAGTCCCTTAAGTCGTAAATCCTAGTCTCGACAACGGAACCATTTGTTAACATGTAGTGGGATAACCCAGGTTTCAATATAAACTCACCAACAAAAAGCCTTGACACTAACCCTTTTGGAATCACATGAAAGCACATGAAGTCTCACCCAAGGCATCAAGGGGTACTACATGAACCAATATTTTGTGGTGCTGAAGGGATGTGAATATTCATGTTACTAATCTATGCATGCGTTCATCTAATGTGTAGAAACATATAATCCATTCATCAAAAATAGAAACATAAACGGAGCATCCATGTGTGCAACAAACATAACAGTTACATAATCAAAATGCTCATAAAATTTTATTCATTATCAGCTTCTGGGATAATTTTACAAAACTTGTGCAACGTGCATCAGACCTTTGTCTCAACTGCAAGATTACATAACATGACATACTTACTTCACAACTAATCTTCTTTCACTTCCCTCCTACTCTAAGACCCATTACGTATTTACATATCTCAAGACTAGGCAGGTCCCATTATAATGTGGACACAAATGCCCAGCTACTCCTAGCTAACTTCTAGACCTTGCATGCTTTGGTCCAATTACTGAGTTGTCACATGATCCATTTATGGTGCACAACTCCCAAGATAGGTCCAAAAACCCACTCCAATAGCATCATATTGTTCTTTTAAGTACCCGAACTAACCGCTTCTATTCATATTGATCTAGGTTGGGATTAATATGCAATAATTTGCCTGGAATAATATCAACGAGGCTAGTATAGGAACCTGAACTTGTACCTATGGATAGCACTAAAGATGATGTTGAGGTTGTTGGATTACAATTCTATTGAAACTCTCTACTTAAAATATGCTCATACTCTGGAAAATAATCAAGGTAATCAATAGAATCTGTAGCAAAGAGGAATTGTTTCAGTATGTTCTCCTGAATTAGTTTTTGTAACCCCCTAGATTGTTTAATGGTAAGAAGGGGTTGTACAGTTTCTCCATCTCTATAAGGACTCTATAACCACAAAGGTTGTTCTAAGGAAGGTTTTGTTGGTGGGTAGAGAGTGAGAATTTTCATAGATATCCCATTGGAGATAGTCATTTCCCTGGTTCTACAACTAATGAAAGCATCACTAGTAGCTAACTAGGGCCTACCCAATATCACAAATGATCGTGCATAGTGGTTTTAGGTTGGATAACCATAAAATATACAAGTTATTCCCATGATGCTAGAGTAACAGTGACATCATCCAAACACCAACAAGTACAATTTTAGATCTATCATCTAACTCAAGTATTGTTGGTGTAGGTCTGAGATAATCTAGTTGTAACAATTCCATGGTAGGAACAGTCATGATGTTGATAGCAGTCCCTAGGTTAATCAATGTATTTCCTATGGAAGTAACATTGATGTAAATGGTGACAATTGGGTTTCCGGGATCAATGTACTTCACAAGTTGCTCTGACATAGGCTAAGATAATTGACCAACTACATGAATAATAGGGGGGTCTTTGTGTTTTCTGTCTGGATTTTTATGACATAATTCCCTTATAGTTTTTGCATAAATAGATATGTCTTTAATGGACTTGTTGCTGTTGCAACTGCTTCCCCCAAAAAAAATTGGTATTTTAGGGCCCCTTCTTATACTTTTTTTTAAATAATACATGGAGTAGTTTTCTAACTCGAAGAAGTCCACCCAGAAGACTTAGTTTTCTAAGGGATTGAGCAAAAGAAATTTTTTTGGCTAAGTAAGACTCACAGTTTTTCTTTGACGTATCAGTGGAACTTGGCCAGTTGCTCTGAAACGGTTGGTAGGATCAGATTTAATTTTATTCTCACGCTGATTTGGGGGAACTCGACAATCGTCACTAAAACGATCGGAAAAAAACTAGGTAATTATCATTGAAATGGTCGAAAGCAAATCAGGAAAATACGCTGAAATGGTCGACATTGAAGGTGAACTTGCAAATAAACCGAGCGTCGGCACATTTCATCAGAGGAACTCAACAAGTTTTGTTGAAACATTCGGAGGGAACTTGGGGAATTCTGTCGAAACATTCGCAGATTGAAAAGAAAAGGAAACTTTGGTAGCATCAGCCGAAACATTCACGTAACATGACACAAGAGAAAATGTGATAGTGATGTTGATACCATTGGATTGAATTAAGGAGTGTCATCGAAACTATCGAAAACACTATTTTATTCACAACAACTAAGACTACTTTCCCGCCAAACGACATTTTAATTACCAACCACTGCATTAATTGACTTAACTGCATTTATCGCAGAGTTTTTTTTTCCGTTTTCTATAAATACGGCCAAGGTTTTTTTTTTAGTTTTTTATCACAAACGTTGTTCGACCACGTTAGCCAATCATCGAAGGACGAATTCACAACCCCTGATGCTCAGCTACTTTCCACAACCACTAAACAATTGATAGGTAGGCACCGTACCTCACGAACTCTTATTGTTTTCAAGTTTAATTTTTTTATACGTGGTAGTGACTATGGTAGTCGTATCGTGGTTGTACTTAGATCCATCTAAGGTTATTCTCATTCTTCCTACCTTTCCCTATATGTATATATCCTTTGTATATGGTATATGTATGCCCATAATGTGATTACCTTGGTATAAGTTTAGGTTTGTGCTAGATGTGCATGGCTCGGGTGTTGTGCCTAGTATGCCCGGCCACTTAGGTATATTTTTAGTTGTGCCCTCTTAGTAGTAGGTTGTAGTAGTAATTGACTTCATGGATGGTTACGCACTGCAACTGATAGATCACGAGCACCTTTAGGGCACATAGTGTTTTAAACTGGTCACATGGAAACATTGCACCCACGATGTACATTCGGTCCATCCTTCTCTGAAGTGTTTCTCATGGCTATGCTTATTTCCCTAGTTCTTTGAAAAACCCTTTGGTTAAACCAACTCACCGGGAAACCAGTTATTCATTTAGGTTTCTTAGGGGAGAAATTAAGCATGAGATCATTTTGAACCTTACCCGGTCAATGCAAATCTAAAAAACAATCTAGATCGGAACCTGTTTGAACTAAATTTTGATGCTCTCAGCCTGATTGTTTTCTCCTTTCCATAAGGAAGCCTTATTTAGTAAATTTTCATTTTTGCTCCTTATTGCAGTTTTTATCAAAGTCGTTTTTTTTCCTTTTTTGGGGGGGAAACAATTTGAAAAGTTAAAATGGAAAACCTTTTTGAGCATGCAATGAGAAATTGTGTTTTCAAACTATTGTTAGGATTGGTCAAATTTATGGATTTAAACCTTACCCACTAGATATGATGATACCGCGTAGCTTAACACTAAACTTTGCCAATGTGTATGGGCGGAAAACAATGATGAGGGGAGGGAAGGTTATTATAGGGAAGTTAGTTATGAACCAGAATCCACCTTTATGGAGAAGGATTTACCATCCGTATACAAGGTTTTTCTCCAATCTTCAGGCCAGCTTTTTACCAAACAATGGACCACCTAGTTGAGAACAGATCCATTCCAGAAATAATATGTTTTCCTTCCATCCCAAGACCAAGACCCAGTTTCATTTCTCTTTTCAAATCTATCAGTTCGAGAGTCATTATGTCTTGTCCATAGTCCATAGTGCTTTCATACCGCCACTTTTCTTCGGACTTGGGTGAGCGACGACAAATTGATAGCAGATTTATTCTTAGTGTTCTTCTTTCAAACGAGAGAATGGTATGTCAAAATTAGAGGAACCCATTAGACGGAACTGCAATGGCATTACTTATGATTGTATATTTTTCTACATTTTCAACACAATGATGCATTCCTTCACATAAATTGATTGGCATTGTCAATATGAAAAATATATCCTTCTTTAATTGCATTATTACTAGTCCAATTCACTTCTCATTATGCTTGCATTCATGTATCACAGGTTCCATTTTCACTAAGTTGGGTTACCTCACCAAGAAGAGTGTGAAAACAGACTTCGAGAAAAAAGAATTTCTGAAATGACTAAGAAAGGAACCAAGAAGGAGTCAAAGGAAAGTGGGGAAGACTCAGATGTAGAGATTATTTCTAACAGCAGGACAAAAACCAAATTTGAAGACACAAAGGCGATCACAAGAATTTCCCCCGAATTCAAATGGGGGAACTTTACCAAATGATCAGATACCAAGACATCCCTGACACAGGTCTCGAGGAGATGGTCTTATATCAGAACATAAGAAGATCAGGCATTACAAAAGCATCCACGCACCCATATCTTTTTCCTTGTTCAAAGGTTATTGGGTAGATTCTACCTAAAACGAATCCCACCTTGAGGATTATTTCTAATGTCAAAGGAGAGGAATTTGCCTCATTTCATCAAGCCCACATAGCAGCAACTTACAAGTTATCTCCTGCACCGTTCATGAGGACTGAAGACTGGATCAAAGGAATAAACATTGGTCCTTTGGAGTATGATAAGAAGATGGTGGTACCTGGGAAACAATTGAGACAGAAGGTGAGTGAGGAATATGAATCTTAGAGCCTAAGGACCCCATTTAGAATTATAGCCTTACTACTGAACAAGATTTTTGGCAGAGTTGATGGAACCATTTACAAATAAATTGGATTCCTTTGATCTACTATATAGCCTTTGAAGGCACGGTATTTAATTGGGAAGATATCATCTTAGAAATCCTGTCATCATGTGTCACGAGTGCACAAGGAGGTTTGACCTAGAGGAGGGCAGAATTATGCATGTCTTCTTACCTCATTGACTGCATTTTGAGTAGACACCCATTTGCTAAGTTAGGGTGCATTTGGAACAAAACCGAGGATCTAGTTTGCGTGGCCTACCAAATTCTATGGGCCCATAAATATGCAAGCTATTACAAACTTAGATGTGAAGAGTTCCTTATACCCCTCTACTAGATAATCTTCCTTAAGGAACCAAACTGCTTATCTGACGATGCGATTGCAATCATAAGAGACTATGGGGGTTATTACTTCTCGCATAAGGGCACATACATTAGGATGTATGGTTGTTCCCGAGCTCCATCCCTTTTTCCAAGATACACCACAAACTTTGTAGTCCACAAAGAGGCTGTCAGGCAAGTATTCTTAAATGGGGTGGTTTTGGACTTGAGGTTTTTTGGCTCCAAGAAAATTTGAAAAATTTCTCATTTGGTTTTTTATTTTTGCAGAAGCCTGGATCAGCCCGTGCCTTCTATTAGATTTTTATCATTCAATCTAGCATTATCTTAGGATATTTAACAAAGAGAATAACATGCTCAGCGATAAAACACAAGAGACAAGAGACACAAAGAATTTTCCTCAGGGAAACCATAAAGGAGAAAAACATGTAACTTCCTTAGAGATAGAATGAGCACCATGGCAACAGTAAAACCCGAAAAAAAAAAAAGATGATCTCCACAGCTTGTTCTCTCTCTCTCACTTGAGAGAGCTTCTTCTCTCTCACTCATGCGCCCCAATGAGTGAGTGAGCGTGTGTTAAATAGAGAGGCTAACTCTCTATTTATATTCTTTCGTTCACTTAATGTCCACTTTAACACGTCAGCCCTACTTAACAATTACTTACTAGATCCGAAATCTGTAGGAGACTCTAATAACCCTAGTGCCCCACAACTGTGGGGACTTTGCCCTCCGATCAACAATGAGGGTTAACCTTGACACAAATGTGGGGACTATGGCCCCAGCTTATAATGGAGGGTTAACCTCAATGACTTTACATGACTTGTTTATATTATTGAATCTCCCAATCAAAACATCAGGGCATGACATGACTCAATTACATTATAGATACTTCCCGGAATAAACATCGGGGTACAATACATAAGATATACAAGTGAATGCATTCTGAAGTTACAAATACATCAACACTCCCTTTTAACTAGGAAGGTATTCTCTTGACACAATTTATCAGCACAAGTCTTCTTCTCTGTATCATCTGGATCATCAGCAAGTCATCTTCATTGTCAATTCATCTTCATCGTCAAGTCATCTTCATTTTCAAGTCATCTTCATCAAGTCTGGATCATCACTTGATTTGGATAGTCACTGCTGGATCATCATCAAGTCTAGATCATCACTTGATCTGGATCGTCACTGCTAGGTCACCATCAATTCTGGATCGTCACTGCTGGATCATCATCAAGTCTGGATCATCACTTGATCTAGATCATCATCAAAGTTGGATCATCACTGAATCATCATCATCATTACTGCTTCTGCTATCTCAATCAAATGGTGCTATCACTTCATTCTTCTCGTCACAAGAAGTTATACGGAGCCAGCCCTTTTTCACGTTGGTTGTAGGCCTAGCCTTCATGTAGGTCTTCATAGTCTTCAACACTTATTTCTAACCATGGAGTGAACCATGTCAGAAAGGCCCGCCCAACACTTACATCTAACCATGGGAGGAACACATCCAAGAACCATGTCACAAAGGCATGCCCAACACTCACATCTGACCATGGGAGGAACACATCCAAAACCCTTGTCAGAAAGGCCCAACACTCACATATGACCTCATCTTATCAGAAAGGCTCTGCACTTACATCCGACCTCATCTTGTCAGAAAGGCTCTACACTTACATCCGATCATGTGGGTACCAATCCCTCAGTCACATCAAAATGGCTCTATACTCATATCTGATCATGTAAGACTACATCCCACAGTCATATCAGAATGGCCCTCATTGCTAAACTGAGTATTCTTGGTAACTGACCAGGTGCCTCCATTCCAAGAATGGCATTCAACACTTATATCTGATCATGTAGGAACCAATCCTACAGTCACATTAGAATGGCTCAGCACTCACATCTAACATGGAAGGAACTAAATCCTCTCACCGTGATAGAATGGCTCAGCCCTTACATCTGACCATGGAAGGAACCTAATCCTCTCATCATGTTAGAATGGCTCTAGGTCTCATCATTTCCCCTTGGAGGGAACCTCAATCTAGGAAACACCAAGCTTCTCCCTGAAGTACTTGAACTTCACTTTGGCCATTTCTAGCATAGAATCTCATCATGGTTGATTATGTCCAAGGATAACCTGCGAGCTTTGCCAGGACCGATTACATCCGAGGACAACCTACAGGACAGTTTACATCTGAGCAACCTATGAGCTTTTCCAGGATTTATGCTCAAACAACCTGTCTCATCAGCTATGCTAGAACTCCCTCTTTTGAGAGATCTCAATCTAGATCACTGCTTCTCTCTCCCAAATAGCAAGTGGCAACATCTTTTGCCTCAACTGTACTCAGTGCCATGCAAGACTCCATCTTGCCAAACCAAGACATCACACTTGATCCCATACTGAAGTAGCACCTCGAAGTGCTCTTCCTATCAATGGCACTACCTACCCAATACGAATCCTCATAACCCTCCAAGTTAATCTTCTGATTCGCCTCATACTTGAGCCCATAATCAACTATAACCTTCAAGTACCTCATTGCATGCTTTGCAACCATCAAGTGAACATGTCTCAATGTGTTCACAGCAAAGCAAATATCTGGTCTTGTATTTGTCAGGTACATCAAGGAATAAATCATATGACGATACATCATGGCATCAACCGACTCTAATGAAGCAACACTCAATAGCTTCAGGTTTGATGCCATAGGTGTGGTCATGAAGTCCATCATATTGAACCTCTTCAGGATCTCTACTGCATACTTCCCTTGTCCACACCTCCATGCCTAGAACGTAGTGCATCATCCCCAAGTCCATTATCTTGAACTCGACAACAAGTATTCTTCTTGCAAATTTAACGAGTTCCTCTTTTCTGTCAGGAACAAGCCATTGACATATAACAGGAGCATCACTAGTCTTCCGCCTTCAACCTTGAAGCAAAGGTTGGAATCCTCTTTACTCTCAGTAAAGCCTAGAGTCATTAGTAAGTTATCCATCATGTTGTACCATGTCGAACCTCATGATATTCTGCAATCACTCCCTCTGAGGCAGAGCATCATTCTCACTCTGTCTTGTGTACTCTATGCAATGAAACATTCTGTACCGGAGTGACAAGTAGCTTCCTCTGCTACAAACATTCTATGTATCCATCTAGGATCACTGGATACCAAGATCCTCTATCTTGAACTTTTTCAAAAGTTCTTCTTGCACCCATATGTGAGCTTGTCATCCTCTATCAACCTTGTAGCAAAGGTTCAGATCTTCATCAAGCCCCTCATGTATGTGTTGTCCCATGGGTGTCTTCTGAGATCATACAAGGCCTTCTTTCATTTGCACACATGATTATGCCTGTCATGTGCCTTAACTTCTAGTGGCTACAAATGTCTCTTCGTAGTCTATGCCTTCTTTTCGTGAGAACCCTCATGCTACGAATCTTTCCTGGTATCCCACGATGTTTCTATCTACTGTATGATGGAACTACGAACTTCCCTTCACGTATCGATGCTACATCCTAGACATCATTCTTCTTGAACTGGTCTTCCCTTTCTTCTTGGTTACTTCTTCATAGCTGGAAGGTTCTGCATCAATGATGTCACTGCATTCATCATATTATTCTTCATCTTGAACTGTCGTCACTTGTTCTTCGAAACAAGTCTCATCCTTCTTTGCTTGTAGGTGATTTTACGCGATCTTTCCTACAAGTCAAATGCATTAGTTGTATGGTTAGAAACATTTCATAAGGTATATTCATAATGAAAAATTATTTTGCATCAAGATATATGGTTATGCAACTATTTTAGCCAATACAACATTCATCCATATCTCACAGAAACTTTCTAGATGCCTTCCATCTCTACCAGGACAACATTGAGATTGCACACTAATCCAATATGTCAGCAAAGAGGTTTCATTCTAGATAAGTAGCAATGGAAATTTGTATAGCACCATGAGCTACTTACCCATCACATGCATATTAGTAGTATACTATCATTAATGCAAACATTCTATCATGCATAATACATCAACTGAATATAAACAAATGCATAACAAAACAATATCATGAAATGACAATGAAATACTTATCTTTATTTGTTTCGTGGGTAGACTCCTTCTTGATCCTTCCACTTCATTCATCTTCTTCATTCATGAATTCATCATTTCTTATCCAAATGCTCAAGATGGATAAGAGGTTCTTCAAGAATTGAGTCCTTCATATTCCTCATCGTTTGAGGGATCTTCTTTAGATGGTGAGAGCTTGGTCTTCAGTTGCTCCCATCTTCTCTTCTCTTCTTATGAGTCGAGCTTCTTCTTCTTCCCAGAGTCTGCTGAAAGTAATCACTTCCTTCTGGCACACATTCCTTGAATGAATGAATCCCATGATCTCAGGAGACCATTCAAGGTGGCTATCACCACTTCTGCATTATCCACTTCTTCTTCTACTGCTTCAAGTTGTTCTTTGATTTGAGAGACCCTTGTAAAGTATGACTGTATGGTCTCTGCATTCTAGATATTCACATTCTTCAATTGGTTTTTTAAGGCCATATTCTGATTTATGTTCTTCCCTTCAAATAGCTTGGTCAAGGAATAAAAAATATTCGGTGTCTTTAGGAAATACACTTGTGGTACAAGTTGCTCCATGATTGAATCAGTAATGATCTTCTTGGCCTTGACCAAGTTCTTCTTGTGAAAGGCTTTAAGCCTCATCACCCTCTAGAACTGGAACCTCTCTACTTGTGTATGTGTCCAATTCATTTTCTTCAGAGAGATCATACACTTCCAGGCTTGGAAGTTGTCAACTTCACCAAGCTTGTCATCAAGCTGATGTGATAGATCACTTTGAAATGAGAACCTCAAATGAAAATAGCAAAAGATTAGATCTTACCGATTTGAGGTGTCCTTCCTGGTTTCGGAGCTGGTTGATCTAGGGTTGTTCAGAGAAACCCTAATTTTCAAAACTTGGAATATTTCAAATCTGATTGGATATAAAGATATATCTCTCCAAGGTGAGTTGTCCAATGTACTCCTTTTCTGAAAACAGTGGAGGGAATCTCTCGGAACAGGAAGCCCTAGTTTTCCAATTTCTTCTGCAGAAATGCCTGATACTGTTTCTGCGATATGTCCGAAATTACTACTCATATATGTCTAAAAATTTAGAATGAGGTAGCCTCACCTATCCCTATTCTAACACCACATGTTTCATCAGAATTGGTTTCACCAATTGGGACTTATGATCATTTTCCCAAGGTGACATGTTTCAGGACTGTTCAACATAGCAAAGTTTTAAGGACTGCCATGTGTCACTGTTTCATCTTCAGGGTCTAAAACATCTACCATATAAAGTAAAGTTCGTGCCCTTTCTAGAACATCTTCAGAAATGTCATTTGGACCTTTGTATCCTGAGATATAGCAATTTTCCCCAGGTGTCATGTTTAGGGATGAATCCTGGAAGAGGGTATAAGCCTAACTTGGAGGGATCATATCTCCTAGGATATAGTGAATCTAAGGCTGAATTTTGGACACAATGTAAATCAGGATTTTATCTTTGTCTCATGAAAGTTTCATCTTGATCCCTCTCCAATCCTGAGATATAGCAAATGTACCAAAACTTATCAATTTTAGTATTTAGGGTTTTTCCAGCTCGGGGTCAAACTAGGGTTTGACTTTCCCAGAGTTTCTCCCAACCAAAAATCTCGACCCGGGTCTCTAAACTTCAATTTTGATGAGGATAGAAATCCTATGCTGGGCTCACTCAAAAATTCCTCTTCTGTAAGAAACCCTAATTTCCCGCACCAAAAAACTGAAAATGCTCGGAATCGAATTCCGCTTCGACAGAAAGATGTGCCCTTTAATGGAGAGTCAGCCTAGCATACTTTTGTTGATGGATTGTGGAGAGAGACCCAAAAAGTAAGAAGCCCTAGCTTCTATAGCTACACAATGTCTTATTCTCAGGTTAGCTTTGATACCATGTTAGATTTTATCATTCAAGCTAGCATTATCTTAGGATCTTTAACCGAGAGAATAACATGCACAGCGATAAAACACAAGAGACAAGAGACACAAAGAATTTTCCTCGGGGAAACCATAAAGGAGAAAACCCCACAACTTCCTCAGAGATAGAATGAGCACCATGGCAACAGTAAAACATGAAACAGAAAAGATGATATCCACGGCTTGTTCTCTCTCTCACACTTGAGAGAGCTTCTTCTCTCTCACTCATGCGTCCCAATGAGTGAGTGTGTGTATGTTAAATAGAGAGGCTCACTCTCTATTTATATTCTTCTGTTCACTTAATGTCCACTTTAACATGTCGGCCCTACTTAACAATTACTTACTAGAGCCGACATCTCTAGGAGAGTCTAATGACCCTTGTGCCCCACAACTGTGGGGACTTTGCCCTCCGATCAACAAGGAGGGTTAACCTTGACACAAATGTGGGGACTATTGCCCCGACTTATAATGGAGGGTTAACCTCAATGAATTTACATGACTTGTTTACATTATTGAATCTCCCAATCAGAACATTGGGGCATGACATGACTCAATTACATTATAGATACTTCCCGGAATAAACATCGGGGTACAATACATAAGATATACAAGTGAATACATTTCAAAGCTACAAATACATCAACACCTTCCTGGGAGAGGTTTGAATCGTAGCCTTTAGTGGTCTAGCTCAGATCTTGTCTTGGTGTGAAGGAGGCATTTCTTGGTGTCAGAGATTCTTGCTATTGGTGGATTGCCCTGTTGGCTCTGGTTCAGGGTGGAGCTCTAGTGCTTGTTTTTTGCATGCTATATAATGTTGTAGCTTGGATCAGCTCGTGCTTTTGTCGAATCTGGGAGAGGTCTCAGAATCACAGCCTGATCCTGGCTCGAATCTTGTCTCTGTTGAAGGAGGCATTTTTGGATGTCAAGAATTCTTGCCATTGGTGGATTTCCTTGTCTGAGATCGGCTCTGGTTCACAGTGGTGCTCTGGTGCTAGTTCTAGTTTTGCAATTTGCTATATAAGGCTGGTTTGATTTCTTAGTGTTAGGATCGGCTCCTTGGGTGGATTGCTACTAATGTTTGTATTTCAGCTGGTAGTGGGTAGTCTGATTTGTCCTGTTGATTGGATTGGATTTTCTTTGGTTAGATTTCTTGAGCCGGTTCTTGTCTCGTGCTATGGAGGTCGATGGCGACCTCTCGGCCTTGAGGTGTTGTTTGGCCTTGAGCGTTCTGGTGTTTGAATTTTTTTTATTATCAAATCCATGGACTTTGGTGAGGACTCTCCTCTACCTCTTCCTCCTGATCTCGAAGCATTCAAGAGATTGATTGCTTCCTGTGGGAAGAGAAAAGGGGGCCCCTCCCAAAAATTTGTCAAGAAAGTGGATATTCCTTCAGTCGAGTTACCTGCGGATCGAATCTGCCATTAGACACTAAATTTGGCTGAACGAGGGCTCATCAGACAATTCACTAGCTTATGGCCCTCTCCAAAAGCTATTGATAGTTGGGTGTAGAGAAATTGGAGGCCTTTAGTCTCTGATGGGATTCGAAGCCATTTTGTAGGAAGAGGGTTTTATGTCTTCGTTTTTTATGCTGCAACGGACCGAGATCTCATTTTTCGAAATGGCCCATACTTCATGGGACCTCAGGGGCTCTTCTTAAACAAGTGGACTCCTAATTTTGATCCCTCTCAAGACGTCCCGTCTGCAGTCCCAGTTTGGGTGAGACTCCCGCATCTTCCTTTACACTGTTGGAGCTCAGACGCCTTAGAATCCATAGGGAATAAGCTCGGTAAATACATTGACATGGCTGAAAGAAAAGAACAATTCTCATGTGCAAGAATTTGTGTAGAAGTTGACTTGGAGATTGGCCTACCTAAGGCAATTAAGTTAATAATTACAGATTGGTCCCATATTCAGGAGCTGGATTATGAAAAAATCTCGTTCAAATGTAGATTCTGTCATGGCTACGGTCACTTTGCTCGAAACTGCAAAAAAAAATCTGAAGAATAAAAAGTAAATGAGAAAGAAGATCAGTGGACGCAAGTTCAAAAAGCTGGAAATCAAAATCAAGGCCCTAGAAAGAAAGGAAAAGAAATTAAATTACCAACTAGTGACTCTGCTGTTGCCAAGCCCTCTCCTGCATCTTAGGATGTAAATCCTTCCAAAACTTCTTCCAATCAATTCAATGTCCTCAGTTATGATACTCTTGAAGAAGGGGAAATGAAGCAACTCGATGGGCATGAGTTGGAAGTAAATCTAGTTCCTCATTCAGTTTCTCAGGAACAAGCAGACCCACCTTCTTCGGTTCCTCTATGGGCTAGAGATCCCTCCCAATCTTCCCCAATTGGAGAAATCTCCCCCCCTTCATATGCAGATATTTCCCGCAAGAAGCAATCTGACTGCCCTAGCTCATCTTATCATGATCCAGTTTCCAAGAAGGGTGGCAAGAAATCTAAGAAGGAGATTCAGGAAGAAGAGGCCGAGAGGCTAAAGACTCAAGGTAGTCAGTCCACTATCGAAATGTATTATGGAAGGAACAAGAGAACCACACCTACAAAGGGAGTGGGAACTCCCTCTCAACTGGGTAAGTAATGCAAGTTACCTCTTGGAACTGTAGGGGATTGGGGAATCCTATCAAAGCGGTCATTGTGAAAAAAAGTTTATGCTACCCAGCTACTCTATGGAGTGATGAGAACTTTCAGCTAAAAAACGTTTATGCTACCCAGCACTGGATCTTCATAGAGCTTTTTCATCACTCCAGTAAGACTTCTTAAACTCTTTTTAATCTATATGTACCTGTTACATTAGAGAGAATTTGAGGTAAAAAATGGGCCTCCTAAGAGATGTACTACAAAAATATAAGATATATTAAAATATTATGAGTTAGGGGTTTTATGGGGTAGGTATATATGACAACTCATCTCCTACACTACTTTTTATGCACAGTATAAATAACCATGGTTGAGTTACTTTTCTAAATTGACTATAAATAAAATTAATAAAATAACTCTACAATGATGTGACTAAGATTCATTGTAAACTCCCAAAAAATTATTGTCCTTTAGCATTTATTTGTATTGAACTTGTAAATAAAATTAAACAAAAATGAATTTAATTTATATGCATAACTAACATATTTTTTTCATATAAATATCATTCATGAATTTAATTTATTTTAAAAGTACAAGATTTAATATATATATATATATATATATATTAGTTTGTATTTAATATATATATATATATATATATATATTAGTTTGACATTATGATACTAAATACAATTGAGTGAATATATAATTTAAAATTAAAAAACATGAAAATGACAATATATTATTTTATAAAAAAATGTGAAAAGACATTTTATGAATTATGAGTACTTTACTTGAAAATGACAATAATATTATTTTATGAGAAAGTGTGAAATGACTTTTATTGTGAGTACTTCACTTTATGACTTAAAAGTACTTGTACCACTACCTTGGTTAACTATGGGTTTTCATCCACCATAGAAAATGTGACAAATAAGCATTCTTAACTCATGCAATGCCACCTCAACCATGGGGGATGATGTCATCTACTAGAATGTAATTGGTTGATTTTTATAGTACATTTTGGTCCTTTTGAGGCCCATTTTTGACCTCAAATTATCTCTAATGATTACTCAGAAAAACAGGATTGTTGGAAAACGTTATCAGATTTCCTCGAGTTTTTTTCTCTTGTCAATATAATTTTAGCAGGGGATTTGAATATTACTTTAGCACCGAATGAAAAAAAGGACGCTTGCATGGCAAGGATTTCATGCAGGATTATGTTGAAGATTTGATGCAAGCCTGGGACTTGATCGATTTGAAGCCCAAGTATGGGTGTTTCACGTGGTCCAATCACAGGGTGGGGGTCGCTAACATCTATGCTAGACTTGATAGATTCCTTGTTCATAGCACTCTGATGGATGGTAAGATCATTTCTTCAAAAATTATTCTCAAGCTAACGTCAGACCATCACTTGATCTCTCTGTTGTTTGATCTTGAAGAGAATTTAGGCCCAATTCCATTCAGGTTCAACCCAAATTGGATTTAGCGAGCAGGGTTTTTGGATATTGTATCTCGGGTCTGGTCTCAATACATTGTTGGTTCTCCTAAGTTATGTTTTTGAGCATAAATTGAAAAAAACAAAAGTCTCGCTGAAGAAGTGGGTAAAAGCCCCTCTCTCTAATCCAACGAACTGCAGAAAGGAAAGCGTGGATGAGTTAAATGAAATTCAAATGAGTATGGAAAATTGTGAAATATCCATTTCACATTTAGCTCAGGAGCAACTTGCCCAGTTCAAATCCACTAAATCTTTCAGGCATGAGGAGGATCAACTTAAGATGAAATCTAGAAGTCTTTGGTTGTTGGCAGGGGATAAGAATTCTGCATACTTCCATTGCCAGTGCAGAAATATACTCTCTAGAAACCATATTACAAAAATTACTATTGGAGATGGGGTCATCATCAAAGGGCAAGATCTTCTCAAAGAGTCAGCTAGCAACCATTTTCATCAATTGTTTCATGATGATGGTCTTTATGAGGATGAGGTGTCTTCTGAATTTCTGGATAACATTCCTTTCCTAGTCAGCCTTGAGGACAAGTATAATCTAATGAAACTTTTTTCGGAAAAAGAAATTGTTGAAGTCATTTGGGCTATGGAGTCTGACAAAGCTCCTGGCCCGGACGGTTTTTCAATTCATTTCTACAAAGTCTGTTAGCATATCATCAAGTCAAATCTGATCCATATGGTGTTTGCCTTTCCAAAAAAAAGGCAAAGTTGGTGGGTGCACCAACTCTACCTTTTTATCCCTCATTCCAAAGGAAGCTAATCCTTCCTCCTTTGATAGATTTCACCCTGTTTCACTGTGCAATGCTTCCTATAAGATTCTAGCCAAGCTATTAGCCAACAGATTTAAGCTCCTGCTATGTAAGTTGATCTCTCCCTTACAGGGGGGTTTTGTTAAAGGCAGGCATCTAGTGGATAATGTCATTCAAGTTCAAGAAGCCATCCACTCAAGCTTCCAAAGAAAGGAGAAAGGTATGTTAATTAAGATAGACATGAAGAATGCTTTTGATCAAGTAAAGCTCCCCTTCCGTTTTGAGGTTCTACTCTCATTTGGTTTTTGTCCTGAGTTTCTAAATCTTATCAAAGATTGCACTGAAAAGCCTTGGATTGCACCTCTAGTTAATGGCAGACCCACTGATTTTTTCAAAGCAACTAGAGGTCTTCGACAAGGTTGATCGATGTCTCCTTTCCTATATATTTTGATGGTTGAAGCACTCAGTCGTAAACTCATTGTAGAAAAGGAAGCTGGGTATCTTCCAAGGATTAAGATTGCTAGGGGTGTAGACCCAATTAATCATGCTTTTTTTGTGGATGGCTCTCTCCTACTTGGAGGAGCTTCAATGAAGCTTTCCTAGTCCTTCCTCGTTATCCTCAACAAATTCTGCCAAATTTCAGGAGCATTGATAAACAAAACAAAAAGTGATGTCTATGGATGGAATGTTGAATCTCCGGTAATACTCTGAATAGCATATTTCTTGTGATTTCCTGGCTTCATCAAGTGCGAGAAGATAAAGTATTTGGGGCTCCCTTTAACTCTTGGTTCGTTCCCTCCCTCTTTGTGGCTTGAGGTGCTGGCAAAGTTAAATGCAAAAATTGCTTTTTTGGGTAGAGAGTGGCTAACTAAAGCTGGGAAATTAATTTTGATCAATTCAGTCCTTACAACATTTCCCATTTTTGAATCTATCTTGTTACTAGCCCCTAAATCTAGCTCGGGCCAGATATCAAAATTATTGAGAGATTTTCTTTGGAGCGAAGGTAAAGGTGGCCATCAAAAGATGCACTTAGCTAGTTGGGAAGTTATTAAGAGACCCCTTTCAGAAGGACGATTACAAATTTGGGATCCCAAGCTAGCCAATTTGGCATTGGGTGGAAAATTGATTGGCAGCTTTATAAGGATAAAAATCATCTCGTCAATAGGATTTTCAGGCTGAAATACCTTAAGGGTAGATCTTTGAGGAATATTACTTCAGCTAACACTTCATAAGGCTTTGGTATCTGGAATTCCTGTAGAAAATGTTTTGATTCTTTCAATCTTCAGTTATATCGAACCCCTGGTAATGGGAAGAAGATTTATCTTTGGGAGGATAAAATCTCTGGGAAACTCCCCCTTTCCAAAGTCACCTAGCTTGCAGAGATTCGGAACTGGGAAAAAACAAATTAGAGGAAATTTGGGGTCTAAAATGGGCCTTATAAGAAAACGCGCTAATAATAAGTTCTTATGAGTTGGAATTCAAGAGCCAATAGAATTCCAATAAAATAAGTCAACCATAATGGTTGAATTGACATATTTGTCTTAAAAAAAAACTATTTTTTTTGTTCGTATTTTCGACATATCTCCCTGGGTTTTTACTGAAATTTCGATCGAGAGAGCTCGTTGGATGCGGAATCAAATTCCGCATCCAACAAGCTCTCTCGATCGAAATTTGAGTAAAAACCCAGGGAGATATGTCGAAAATATGAACACAAAAAGTAGTTTTTTTCTTTTTTCCTCCAAAATTAATAAATACTATTTTATTATTTTAACTATTATTTTATTATTTTCCTTAGGAGGCCCATTTTAGACCTCAAAATTCCTCTAATGGTTTACTCTGTCTTGCATATATACATCCTGGGAAAGAGATGGTAATTGGGTAGGTTGGTCACTGCCGGACCTTCCAGCTTGTCTCATCTCTCAGAAATCCTTGTTGTTCTCTTCTCTATTAGGCCTCGCTCATGTCCACCTTTCTCATCAGGATTGCTGGGGATGGGGCCCCGATGGATCGAAATCTGTAGCCAAAGGATTCAAGGCTCTGAATGTAACTCATTCCTCTTGCCTTCCTCCGGCGATCTCGAAAATGGTTTGGTATTCTCATTGTTTACCAAAGGTAAGAAAATTTTATTGGTTATCTTTGCATAATAAAATTCTGATAGGAAACAATCTACAAACACATGGTTTCAATGGCCCGTTTCGCTTCTGTTTGTGCAAAGTAGTCGTCCATATTCTTGTAAATTGTGTTTTTTCAAAAAATGTTTGGTCATTAGAACTTCAAGGGGTTCATATCACAATTCCTCCTCAGCTAACAGTTCTGGATTTTTACCTAGCCTGGCACGATTGACGTCCATCTAAATCTTCTGCAACAGTTTTGCATTCAAGCTGGCATTCTATTGTTAAATTAACGTGGTGGTCACTGTGGTTATCTAGTAATAGCTCTATTTTCAATGATTAGAGGCCAATATCCCAGGTCGTGACCTTTAAATCTCTTTCGTGGTTTACTGAAGTATCTGGCCTCTCATTCTCTTCTTTGCGTATAACCTTATGGAGAAGTTCTAGCGCTCAAGTTGTGGGAAAATTATTGAAGTGATATAAACTTGTCAACACTCCTTCTTGGAGATTTCGTAGGAGTAATGAGTATTTTAATTTTTTTTGGATGAAATCCCCTTCAACTGTCGTTTTCTTTGATGGTGCTTCCAAAGGAAATCCCGAAGTCTCAGGAGCTGGGGGCATGGTTTACTCTTCAGACAGAATATCTTCTATCAGTTACAGCTGGGGACTTGGATCAATGTCTAATAATCAGGCTGACGGATATAGCCTTCTGATGGCAAGCCATCTGATTTCAAATAAGGGCTATAAGTCAATGCAAATCTTTAGTGATTTAGAGATTTTGATAAAAGCCCTAAATTCAGCTGACAGGATAAATAATTCTGCCTTGAATATAATATTGCAGAGAACCAAGATTTTATTGAAAGGCTTAGATAAGGCTGATTCTTTCCACATCCTTCAGGATCAAAATCACCTTGCAGATGACTTGGCCAACAAAGCATGGCTTCTGCCTCAAGGTTTTCTCAGTATCAATGGGGAAGATAGTTATTTCCATCCTATCCCGTAATTGTATAGTAGTTGAATATTGTTTAATTGGGTGATCCTCTCCAATTTTGTAAAGATTTGTTAAGTCCAAGGCCTTCTCGGAAATTGTAAATAGGTTGATTGGTTACGGCCAAAAGGCCCGCAATTCTCTTTTTTTTAAATAAAATTACATGTTCATGTTAAAAAAAATTATGGGATTGGAAGCTTCCTACATGACATGAAGAAAGCAACTTTCCCCCCACTGCCTTTCTGCATCGGAGGATGTAAATTTTCCAAGGTAAAAGGATCCGAAGATTTTGTAAAGGAGCTGGAAATATTCCACTTTGGAGAAATGAGTTTTCAAAGAAATGACAGCAGAGGGAAGGTCATTGAATATTGTGCAGCAGTGAAAATACATTTTGAATACACCAACTTCTTCAACAAAGACAAATAAGTATTCAGAAGAGAAAATAATTTGACCGAGTTAAACAACCGTTTTGCTTGGAAAAGTGCTGCCAGCGGGAGCAAAGATGGTAGCACTATGATGGAGACGAAGCTACAGAAACAAAAAGAAGAAGCTTTAAAGTTGCAAAAAGCAGAAACTAAGAAAATGATAAAAGAAGAAGTCGAGAAGAGGCAAGCAGAAGAAGCCCAAAGGCAACAGGAAGAGGAAAGATTAAGGAAATAAAATGAAGAGAGAGCACGAAAAGAATTCGAGGAAGCAGCAGAAGAACTTAAAAGAAATGAGGAAGAAGATAAGATCAGGGAAGCTCTGGACCAAGAGGCATCCTAGAATGAGCCAATGGACCTAGACCCTCCTGGATCATCAAGTGAAACAATTACCAGTGGTCACATTCCATTTGGGGAGCTCGGGCTCACCCCATTCACCCCATAAAAGCAACACATTGTGGCTCGCTTAGATGTTATCATCTTGACAAATTAAGAAATACCATCATGAGGAGGTTTGAAAAAAGATTAAAAATGGTTACACAAGCTTACGTGGTTACCGTCACAGAAAATACTATAATGGAGGGTACCCATAAGGACCCAAAATTCACGGCTTCAGTGAACTTAGTAGCTGCACAGGCCAACGTTGATAATGTTGATAGGTTGATAGATTATGTATAGTGAAACAAAGAAAAATGCTCAAATTAAAGGATAATCTGGTAAAAATGTGAGGATAAGGTATAGAGATAAAGAGGAAAGATGATGCCATTCTCTCAGAAAAAGAAAGACTACTGAATGAATACCAAATTATGGAGACAGAAAAGGAGGCAATGAATGTACAATTAATGATTATGGAAGGAGAGAAGAATGACTTTGAAGCCCAAATCTCTCAACTAGAATCAAGAGAGGTAGTTGCGAACCAATAGATCGAAGAGTAGAAAACTCGGGTGGAAGAGTTGGTTGAGAAAAAGGAATCTTTGGAAACAAGTGGAGATAGTTGAAAAGAAAAGGCAAGACATTACTCCTTTATGTGATCAAGCCTAGAAAATTCAAGAACAGATACATCATGCTCATAAGACTCTCACAGGCGAAATCTACAAAGTGAGGTTGATGATGGCAAGACTAAGGGTGATCGCGGAAGAAACACTGGATTTTCGGAAAGGACTGTTGGAGGTCGTAGAGAAGGTAAAAATTCAGTTGACTTGGATGAAAACTAATTCAAAGTTTCATGATCATCTGCCCCAAAATACAATAGAGGACATAAAGTTGGAAATGGTACTTCTAGAGTTTTGTAGGAAAGATTCCCAGAGATTAAGCAATGAGATTTCCAAAACCACGGAAAAATTCCAAGACTTTTATAAAAAAATACATCAAGTCCATGAAAGGTGCCAGATTCTTTTGGTTCATAAGATCACCGAGCTTCGAGACAAAGACCAACGTATGGCACAGTTGCAAGACA
The DNA here is from genome assembly GCA_001517045.1 of Pseudotsuga menziesii. Classification (NCBI taxonomy): domain Eukaryota; kingdom Viridiplantae; phylum Streptophyta; class Pinopsida; order Pinales; family Pinaceae; genus Pseudotsuga; species Pseudotsuga menziesii. The sequence goes on along the minus strand of LPNX010497138.1, from coordinate 178,955 downwards.
GGTTGCAAGAAGACATAGAGTACATCAAAAAAGTGGAATCTTTCACTGAAGCAGATATTCACCACTTTGTTGGGCAGGCTTCTATCAATGCTTACCTATTTGAAGGCATTTGTAAGACTGCAGCAGAAGAAGTGGCAAGCATAGAAACATAGTTGGCAATCCATGAAGTGACCTTGCAGGTGTTGGATCCCATAAGATACAAGACAATAGTCGATGAGGCTAACGCATGGGCAGCATATATTGCCAGCATGGTAGGGGCCACCTTAAATTTTATCTTTTATAGAATCTTTTGCATTTTCCTATGTAAAGCACTAAATGATAGATTTTGGAATCCCTAGGGTTAGGGTAAATGAAAGGTCACTAGATGACAAATTCTGATTGTAATATAAATAGAGACAGGAAGTAGAATGATAGGACTTTGCTAGCAGAATGGAGGCTAGACTATTTTTGTAAGAGAACTGATTTTTCTGCTAATGAGAAAGACCTATTTGTTGGGAAATTCCTGCACAGAAATTTGCTTGGAATGTGTGGAGTGTATAATGTGAAATTACTTCTCCTTTCTTCTGTACAATATATAGTGAGATCGCTCTAACTTCTTTGAATTAATTCATTGGTTATGAATGGTTTTGCTTTCTACATAAAATATGTGTGTGTCAAAAGAGTAATAAATAGTTTATTATATCAGAGCTATCTTTGGTATTATTTTTATTGTAAATGTAAATATTATGTTGAAACAACTAACTGTGAAATTGGTATGAACAGTTACAGTATATTAATCTAATTCTAAATTTCTCCCTACGGGGATAAGATAAGCTGGGGTAGTTAGCTTAGTCTTAGATTAAAAAGATAATTGATAAGGCAAGAGTGGTAAGATGAGAGGTAAGAACCTGCGCATCGCTAGTGTGGTTTTTGTCTATCGATTATATGCATTTAAATTAGGCACTTGCATTTCATGTTTTAAAGAAAATCACATAAACGGTGAACCAGGCTATAACCGGTAAAGAATTTAAAACAAATTAATCTACGGTATTCGGACCGTTAAACCAGACGGATTCCCCACACCAAATGGTGGATGATCTAATTCAGATCGATTACTGTGGAGATTCCCTACTGTCAGTGCTTGGGAATTTTTGGGTATCAACAGGGCTACAATAAGGGAATCTGAACACAAACATTCCTTGATTTAGTTTATCGAATTATGGTTGAGCTACAACTTTTTCTATGGAAATTATTTCTAAGGAAGGAGGAGTTTTGGATCCATGTGGCTACTTAGAAGGTGATGGTAGAAATGCTTGTGGTGGTGGGACTTCTTTTTTGGAATGGTCATCATTGAATGTTGGGATAGGAGTTTCCTCCTCGTCATGTTCTTCCTCAATGACAATGGTGGGTTTTGTCTTATTCAAAACCTCCATAGACCTAAGATGAATGCCATGCAGAGGTAAATGAGTAATCATGTAAGTTGGGAAGGTTTGGAGACTAGCATTAAGAGCAAGCTGAGCTCTATTATTTGGGTTAGCAATAGAATGAGATGGAAATTGTGTGGGACAAGGAGGAAGAGATTGGTTAGGGGGCAATTGGAGTTGTGGAGGATAAAAGATAACAGGTTGAGGTGAATTTATTTCAGGGTGGCTTTCTGGTATGGAATTGGGATATTGAGGGTAGGTAGGGTAAAAGTTTGAGAATGGTTGAAAAGGAACATTTCCATGCGGTTTTTTCCTCTCCAACCTTGTTACCAAGGTTGGTTTTGGAATAGCTAAGGAGGATATGTCTGTCATAGGTTAGGAGCACCCCAATGTGATGAATTATTAAAATAAAATTGCCCAGATTGTGGATAAGGATCATAAGTTATACCTTGAGGCCTTGGCTGCCATGGACTCTTTTTCCCAACAAACCAGCCTCAAGAAATTTAGTAATATTTTATGGTGCTACAACCTGGTTGTCTGCAGTTGTCAAAATATGTTCTCTTTGCCCTTGATTCACAATGGTTTCAAACTGTGAATTTGCAATCTTAGAAGATTGGTTTATGGTTCTCCTCCAGTTTGAACCTTGCCTCATGTAGACTGCTCATCCAAGTTAGTTAGAGGGGTCTTAGAACTACTAGAATATTTACCATACAAATCATTTTTTACTAGAATTGTAACTTATAACTTACCTCTAGTTGGTCTACTCATAAGTAAATTCCATAATTATGAGGGTTTGGAAAGGTTCACCAAAGTGAATGTGTCTCGCTATTACACCACAAGATTGTGTTGAGGTCACATGTGTGTCTTGTTGTCCTTCCTCCACCTGTAAGGATGATTAGCAATAACAAAAAAATGGCTACAAATTTTACAAATGCTTACCTTTCCACAACTCCTCGGCATTAGCACAAAAATGTCAGGTAAATTATATGTTTTTAGTAACAAACCTTATTCATCTTGTTACCAAACTAGGACTCATAAGCTAATGAGTTGTAAGCATTGTATGTGCAAACAAATAGGCTCTATCATATAACAACTATTACAAGCTAATGGTCTGGGGACACTAAATTTCTAAAACACGGTATGAAATTTACTAAATCAAACACTGAAAACTGAATACTATAACTAGCCTAGGAAGTGTAATAAAATATTTTGAGAAAATAACTACTTTATCCTATCAAATATAGAGAACTCAGAGTAGTGGAATCCTAAGCTAAAGAATCCAAACTGCTGAGAAAAGAAAACTATTCCGAGTCTAAATTATGCTACTCGAAGTTCAAGTGATGATTATATACAATATATATTGTATTATTAATTAAATATAAAAGCTTTGTGATGTATAAATTGAGAAGATCTAGTATTAACATGTAAATCTCAAACTCTATGGGAAACCTTTGAATTTGCAAACTCAAATCCTATCTAAACCAAATCTGAAAGCAGAGTAATTGAAACAGAGTACATGGAATGTGGAATGAGCACACTAATTTAGAAATGAACTAAACTAATACTATGTGCAGAAATAAGTACAAAAATGAGTAAAAAAATGTAGATGCAAAAAATGAGTATTGAAAGTAGAATGTTAACTACTTCAATGTAACAAATGTGAAATTTGGAGCTATAGGTGCTTATGCAAAGAGTGCTTTCAAAAACTAATTTGAGCATTCTATAGTTGACCTCTAAGTTACCCATTGACCTAATCATGCATGTTCTTCCATGAAAATTTAATATCTGGAAATGTTGTATTCTAGTAAGATAGTTAATCTATCAAGGCTACACATTATGGTTTTTTAAGTGTAATTGTTGTAATACAATCCTCCACCATACAAAAAGGAAAATGATCTTATGTTGGTTATGCTTTGTATCGTGATATTAATAATTTAAAAAATGAAAATAACAGAATTACCAAAATAACTATTGAATCGGGTTCTACATCTAATTCTCCATTTGTCTAAGTGAATAGTATACTTACTAGTCTGATAAAATTGTGAACATGATGAAGTTGATATGCAAATATTCAATTCTAACTAAAATCAATCTGTACAGAACTTTGGTAAAAGACACTTCTATGGTTTGAAAACGAAGGATCTAAGCACCTACACCAAGATATCTCAACCATATGCTTTGGTTCAATTGATAGTCAAATATAGAAATTTGGTTTTGATGTGGGCAATACCTATACTTGCAGATATTATATGTGAACCTCAGTTTGTTGTGACCTTACATAACATACTACTCAACAACAAAGCACTATTCAAGATAATAATCCTATGAATGAAAGTAATGTTGATCTACTTAGAGGATGAAAACTCAGAGCTTTTATTAAGCACTTTCTAATACTCCCAAACGAGCTACTATGCGCTGCCTACAGGTTGTATACATAAACTTATTGTACAAGAGGATGAAGTAACAGATCTAGCTATGATAAGCATACATCGACTGTACAAATTTAACAAAGGATATCATAAACACTAAGTCAAAGAACTCAATTGATCTCCATATGCAAGAAAATGGGTGGATTTACATAAACCTTTGAAACTCACTCTACATCACAACTGATAATATCTATGATAATTTAAAAAAAGAGGGTAAGTACAAAATTGATGTAAATTTAAATACTTCATGCTAATTATTGTCAAGGTAGAAATCAAACTTTCTTCTTCTAAATAACTAATTAAGCTAAGATGCAATTCATAATGCAGATGAACAACAAACTTAAAGACTCAAAATGAAACAAGAATAAGTGTTAATACATAGCAGTGATATAAAAGAATGGACAACAAACTTAAAGACTCAAATTGAAACAAGAATAAGTGTTAATACATAGTAGTGATATAAAAGAATAATATAACTCAATTGTAGGTATGTTAATATGTATAAGTGACTATAAACAAGCACAATAAGGCGCATATATGTGATACTATCATATAATAAGTTAAATTAGCATGCACAAGAATGAATTTATATAGTGACCATGAATCCAAACATAATTACACTATGTTTTTTTTTTTTTAAACAGGGGGATCGGCAACTAAGGGGCTTGGAGCCTGAGCCACCAGGAAACGAGTCACACTACCACCACTATAATCCTTGGCTTCCAGTATGCATCCACAGAACACTGAAATCAGTTAAACCGAGTTTCGAATCTGGGTGGGGCCACCTATATTGGAAGTCAATGACTTCGGGTACGAGACGTCCGTCGTTCGGTCTAGCCCGATGGGCTAAACATAATTACACTATGTTAGTCTAACTAAGTAAAAATACAGAAGTGTCACTTCCCAGATAGATGGGCCCTTTCGCTTGGTAAGTGATCCTTTAGTAAGTTATCTTACGTCGATTCATAGAATCCAAACTTCCATTTATCATAGAATATGTAATTACAGTAGCATCAAAGTTTGCTTAATCAAAATTCACAATATGACAGAGTAACAATACTTCAAAAGTTCTTCCAGAGTCTTGTACATGAAATGTGATATCTATTTATACAAATAGACATCCCAAGATAGCAAAGTAGAGCTTTCTATTTTCAACTTTCAAGGACCATTTGGAGAAAAAATACATGTGACACGAGAATAAAAACTATTAGATTAAATGCAAGTGAACGCCTTCGACTTTGAGCCTTATCCTCATGACACATAGTACATGAGGATCGGGTTTTTGAAATCGTTACCTCGCCCAGAAGTCTCATTAAATTCTACTGAGCATTACACTGTTGGGACATTCACTTGAATGTTGTAACATATGCCATGCTCGCTTGATATTGATATGTTTTGGAATGACTAGGAGTTGGTGTGCCACATTGGTAATGTCTTTGTACCACCTCGAATCTTCATTTAACAAGTTAAGAAGAAAAATGCACCTGGACCTTGGATTCCACTTGAGTATAAAAATTAGTACTTTTCAGAGGCACTAAACCTAAGACTGAACACTTAATGTAAGTAAGGTGATCCTAGAAATCGATTCAACCTACTAAAAACATAAGGATTAACCAAAATAATAGTCAAACCACCTTTAATGATCGAAAGGGGAAGTTCACTCTTGGAAGACTGAATGTATAAGATAAAAAGATAAAAAGAGGCAAAAACCGAATAATCAAGGGCAACTGGGCATATGTATGGCAACAAAAAGGATCATTATCTTCATTAATGCATTGTTGTATCAATCAAGTTTAAATTAATGTGCTTCTAACCAATCCATTCCAATGAAGACATAGGAATCAAGTGGTGAAACATTCATATTTATCTATGTGAAGACTCCACCCGTCTCTAATGGACATTTCTCTGCCACTTCACTAACTTTTTTCTTGGTTCAAGTGACTAGGTTGGACCAACCATGATTTATTATACTTTATTTTTTCAAAAGAACAAATATTAACATTTTTAGGAGTAACATAAATGTGAGTAGATCTAGGGCCAGTTAACATAGAAATAGATTGCTTAACAATCTTACATTCACCCTAAACCACAACTAATTGATGGCATACTTGGTATTCCTCTAGTGCAATGCAAATTATAGGGACTATATTGGATATATCACCCACAATTTTATCCTCTTGGATGTTGTGAATATGTTTGGCACTCCCATTCCAATGTGGACAATTTTTGAGCAAGAGGTCCTCTCCACATTCCCAACACTGAAGAGGGTCCCTTGGCTTCTCCACCACAAATTTTGTTGGCTTAGACTCAACATGTGATGACTAACTTTGTTGATTTCTAAAATGAGGAGGACTGAACCCATTCCTCCTTTGGTCAAACTTCTACTTCTTCTTGGCTTCCCATGCCTTATGGAAATCTATCTTGCTTTTGTTTTTTATCATAACAATACTATTACTTTCTTATGGTCTCATCTAGGGTTCGAGGTTCATCAAACTCAATTCAATCCCTATATGACCTAGGAGTTCTACTTAGAAAACGTTGTATTTTTACCTTATCACCTCTTATATATTTAACTTACCTCAACAACTCCAAGAATTTCATTGCATACTCATCCATGGTCATTTGTCCCAACTTTAACTCATGGAACTCTTTGATTTTATCATCATAGTACCTATTGTGAATGTTTGACCAAAATCATAGATGCTTGAACTTTAAAACTTTTATTAATCAATCACTACATATATGATTCTCATAAGACATATCAGCCACATAATTCATTCAACCATAAGAGACAAGATATATGCTATGAAAACCCTCCAAACACAAAGGATGAAAAACCCAACAATTCTTTGAGTATGATAGATAGATTTGTAGAGAATGGTTTACAATACATAAGCATATTTTTCGATAAGAGATGTCACATCAGCAGTAGAGAAGAGAGATCCAATACAACACTGTAATCAGTTGTATTGAATAGGCTTTCCATATGCCTAACATATTAATAACAAGCCAAAACAACTAGCATGCACAAAGATATGTGCCCTTCCTTTCATTATTAGTTTTAAACTAAATGTTGACTTACTTTAACTGAGTCTTTTAATCTTTAATTGAATGTATGACCATAAAGTTAAGAGGCTAGCTGAATGTCTTTGGTGCTTCACATTTAGTGCACAACTTCTATTATTAACTTCTGCATGGATATTTTTAGTTAACTGAATGTTGATCACTTAGTTAACAAGATAAATTAAGTGTCACCAATGATTCACTCTTGGTGCCATCCATGAAAAACATTTGCATGGACCTCTATAAGTTTCTTTTAATTAACTGAAACACACAAGTCTTTATTAATTCAATTACATTATTTACTATTTTTATCTTTGCATGGATCTTAGAGAGATTCCTTATTTAATGGATGCATTCTTTATTTACAACTAAGGCTTTAACTGAAGCCTTTGCAATTCTAGTTCACATGAAGGCATACATAGGAAATTCAAATTCATTCTTTCTATATACTTATCTCTTTATCATTTATTATTTACTGCATGGTCCACATGTGTATTTATTTGTCCATCTTCTTATATAATACTCAGAAGAATTATTCCATACCAATGATCATATATATCACCCCCGACCATATAGTCATATGCTAAAGTAATTCACTCTAGGGGTACCTAAGCCCTAAAAGAGACTTATAGCACTCAATGACCATGACTAGCAATTTATCACATAGTAGAACCACATTACTTGATATAACACAAGTCTAGACTTTGATACAACACAAGTCTACACTCTTGATACAACACAAGACTTGAATCTTGATAAAATACAAGATCATCTCCATAATTGGAGATTCATCTCACAGGGTACCATCTACGAGAACAATTGACTTGACACAACACAAGTCCATACTTGATACAAACCATAAGACTTTACAGTGCGAGCATCACCACCTCACATATGAGGATATAGATAGGGCTTGAAAAAAACCGTAAGTCCAACTTGATACAAGCCACAAGTGCAGAGAATGACTCCTGATATTCTACAATCAACACTCCCTCTCAGTGAGGGAAACATTCTCTACTTTACCAGGAATTTCTTGCCATACCAAGCTTATCTTGGAAGTATCTCAACTTCATCACTGACAATGGTTTGTCCACAAATTCGCAATCTGCTCATCAGTAGCTATGTACTAAAATTTCATTTTACATGACCATAACTTCGATGAAGTAAAAAGTACCTCAAAAGGTAATCAAACATATGCTTAGTAACAAGCATAAAATACAATAGGTCTGCTAAGTACATTAAGAGATCAACTAACTACTTAATCACAATAGCATCATCTGGATCCGATCCAGAATGCAGTTTCTATAAACTAGAAACTATGGATTTCATATCAATCATATACAACACATTAAAAGTGTAATATCATGTAGAAAGAAATTCTTATCTTTTCTTTTAGTTTTCAACATTTGTTGACTGCAAGAATCTTCTACCATCTGAATAAGTTCTTAGTGAGCTTTCTATTCCTTTTTATGTTCTTTAAGGCCTGATCACTTTCACAGTGATTTCATATCACAATACCCCACATAAGCAGCTATATGGCTATCTAACCTCTCCAAGAGGTTTAACTATTCTCCGGCAATTCAGACTATAACTCTTCTTGAGTATCCAATAGTTTCTGAGAATTTGACCATGTCTCTACTCAAGTGGATTTTCTCCACAAGATATCATAGCCACTGGTTACCTGAGTCATGTATCATTACTAGCTAGTTTTGAGAGTTTTAACTGTTGTTGCATGTGACGATACACTAATACACTCCCTCTTTGTTAAATTATTGTGCCATTGATCTTCAGGCAATGAGTGTAATTGAATTGTATTATTATGCCGTATATTGGAATGAAAAAGACACACTGAACAAGACAAATTTTACAGAAAACTGATAAGTATTGCTTAGTACAATTAAAGTATTATCTTCAATAATTCCCAGCATTATACAATGGTGTTACATAAAGGAGAATTCGGATGATGTGGATATGATTCGAATCTACCAACTCAATATGACTGCATGGCTAATTAGAAGTGTCTAAATCACTATCAGAGCTCACTAGACTAACTCCAGATGTCTAATTCAGTCTCTCAATTAGTTAAACCAATTAAACTGACATGGTAGGTAAGAAGTAGGTGAGAATAGGTGCCTACCCACATGCATCCATGCAATACTAGAGCTAATTGAACTAGAGGACATCTAGCTGAATGTAACTGGAGCATAGCTTAGCTTAACTAGTTACCAACTACCAACAACTGAAGGAGGTTGGTGGTGGTACTCCCAGTGGTTCCTAAATTGTAGGGATTGGTCTCAGAGGCACTTTATGGATGACATGGGGAGGTTACTTAACTTTATGGATCCAGGGTGAACCTCAAGATCCTGTGCCTTTAATTGCAAGGCATAATAAATTTATTTCATTCCCCGAGAAGGTCAGTCAATTGGTTACATTCCAACAGAAAGTCACTTCTACTTGTCTCCGTTTGATTTCTCAGCAGGAGGACTATGCCCTGAAGGGGAGCAGTCAGTGATGGGAGGTTTCTCCCATATCTCTAAGGGCAAAGGACCTATATTTTTTTGAAAAATTTAAGTATGTTTTGTCTAGAGTGCTAGGGTATGTCAAGTGCATTGAAACATGTGGTATGAGTTGGCTAGGTTTGAAATTTAGATTTCCTCTTATTTGGTGGCCAGACAGGGATTACAAGAGCACTTAGAGGATGACAAAGAAGGCCGAAAGAGACTGTTGGGTTAAGTTGATCACAAGCAATGGGTTCTTGCAAATAGGGAAAAGGCCAGAGTCTTCATTCAACCTCACAAACTTTCATTGAAAAGAGGACACAAACTATGGGTACTCCAAAGCGGGTGAAGATCTCTACATATAAAAAGTCTATTACAACTTGATCATTGGCTTTTACCAAAGCCACAACTTCAACCCACTTAGTCATATAATCAGTGCAAAACCAAAATGTAAATCTTATGTTTTGATGGAGGGTTGATAGGCCATACAATGTCTAGAGCCCATCTATCAAAGGGTTCAACCACTAACTGTGGCTGAAGTGGAATTTCATCCAATTTGTTTGGCTAACCCATTCTTTGGCAGCTATCATAGGCTTGAACATACTTCCTCACATCTTGAAACATAGTTGGATAAAAATACCCCATCCTTAATGCTTTATGGCCAGTTCTTTTATTAGCAAAATCCCCCCCACAGGGCTCATCATGGCAGGCCTTCAAAATGTTGTGGATTTCATCCTCCCTTACACAATGCCCGATTTCCAAATCAGGTCATGTGTAGAAAAGGTGGCCTCTGATCCAACAGTATCTCCCACTATGTTGTATGATCCTTCTCTTCTCTTGTTTGGATAAGTGCGTTGGAAGTCTACCTGCAGCCAAGTAAGTAGCAATGCCAATGTACCATGGGGAATAAGTTTGAGACTTCGAACAAGTGTTCATCAGGAAACGAGTCTTTGACTTGTGAATCATCATCATTATTAGTCAGTCCAAAAAGTAAATCTACAACCACATTCTCCTTCCTTGTTCTATCAACAATGGTTATGTCAACTTCCTGAAGTAACAACAACCACCTAGTCACTCTAGCATTAGTAATAGGTTTATTCATTAAATATCTAATAGGTGAGTGGTCAATATGTACAAAAGTAGAATATCCAATAGTATAATTCCTAAATTTATTAATGGCATAAACAATGGCAAGGAATTCTTTTTCTGTTACCATATAGTTCAGTTCAGCGGGAGCCAGATTCTTACTAACATAGTAAATAGCGTAAGGGTTGTGACCTTCCCGCTATCCCAAAACTGCTCCAATGGTTGTATATGAAGCATCGTAAGAGATATGGAAAGGCAGGGCCCAATTAGGACCTCTCAAGATAGGTGCTGTAGATAGCCTTTTCTTCAGTTCTGAAATGCCTAGCATGCATCTGTCCAAACAAATTGTGCATCTTTCATCAGTAAAGTAAATAAAGGGATGCCAATTTGGAAATTTTTTCTATAAATCGCCTGTAATAACCAGCATGGCCAAGAAAAACTTCTTACCTCTTTCTGCGACCCTGGAGTAGGGATATTTGAAATTACCTTTATCTTGGTTGGATCTACCTGGATTCCTGGAATTGGAACCATTCAATTACATCAATATCAGGAATCCATGAATATCTACAATCTTCAGGTTGCCGAATTAAACCAAAACAATTACAACAATTAATACATCAATATCAGGCAACCATGAACTGGAACCATTATTTCTACTGAAACTAGAACCATTCAGTTACATTAATATCGGGAAGCCATGAAGATCTACGATCTTCAAGTTGCTGAATTAAATCATAACTACTACAACAATTAATACATCACATAGGATCAACTCATAGATGAATGAACTTTTAATTCAAGTTGTTACAACCCGACGTGTCCCAGCTAATGAGGAAGACACCCAAAGAGTTTTAGCTATATTCGTGGAAGAGTGTCCAAGATTCCTTCTTCAACAGTTTGGACCGGATCCTCGAGTAGGCAACTGACACCAAGCAATACTTATTTCTGAATGCAACGAGTGCTATATCAAAAACACCTGGAAATTCTGAATCCTTCTTTCAAACCAATGACAGATCAACACAGATAAAAGGTAAAGTCCATAATAATAATGATTGTTACCTTAGGTCTTGTTGGCCTGATTTTCTGATCTAGGCCAATAAGGAGGTTTTGCCCACACAATCAGCTTAAAGCAGCCTCCAGTGTGTTTGGATTAGCAAAACCTCGCAGGTTATGGTCCTGCTACCAGCTGATTTTTCTCTCAAGGAGAAATTAAAATCAGCAAAATCTAACCTATTCTAATGTGATTTCTACCTAAATAAATCCTATAATTAAATTAAACTACCTAAACTGTCTTATGGTTGCTTTCTTAAGGAAAGACTCAAATTTTGAAGAGTTTTATGAATGTAAAGACTTATACAAAGTATGCAAATTGATTTAACAGCTACTAACTAAAATATATCAAAATAAAACTTAATCTAGACTATTCTATATGTCATATCTCAGCTGAGAGCGTTTCTTAAGACTAGATTAATTATTAATCAATAAAAGATGAACAGAAAGACTGAAAATACAATTTAAATAGAAACATTTAAATCATGAATAATCAGTCACTCTGTTATATAACAACAGAACCAAAAACAACTAAAAACAAACAACTATTTTAACTTTCTGAAATTAATTAATAATTAATTATCAATATAACTATTTGAATTTAAAGATAATGTCTACTATAAAATCATTGTCAAAACACAAATGATATTTTTAACAAACAG
>LPNX010497138.1:33459-164867 GCA_001517045.1 Pseudotsuga menziesii | reverse complement strand
CTCTTTGGCGGCAGCAGCGTCTCTCCTCTATCTCAGATATCAAAGTCTACCCAATAGAAATAGAATTTCAGAGAATAAAACTTCTCTCTACTCTACAGAGACCCGACCCCCCCCCAATCTCTCAAGAAATTTGCTGTTCAAATAGATGAATCCACAACAGAAACTCCGCTGAACTCTTTAGCTGGCCGCACCTACTAAAAACGTTTTCAGAGCACCTTGAAAATCTCCCAAACCGTTCACTTTTTTTAGCAAATTCTCCACGATTCTGGTAAATGGGGATCTTCTGGAAAAAAGCCATGTCTCGGAATTTTAATTTTCGCCTTAGGTTTCCCGCAGTTCACTGCAGAAAATCGCCTCCTCAATAACGACGGGAATCCGGTTCGGTTCTTTCCTTTTTTCTTGTGATCTCAGATATGCTTGAAGTTTGATGTGGCGTCATTATTGCTAGTGAGTAGATCCCATATATCTCAACGTCTTCTAAACAACAACTGCATCAATCAATTTCTCCCATGATCAAGGTTGGCGAATAGCGAATTTCTGCCTTTCTGTCCATTTCTGCCGGAGGATTTGAAATATGCTCACATTCTTTTCAAACTAAAACCTTCTTGAACTTCATCAACTCGCTACCATATTACTTGTCATGTTTTTAATGAGCTCCATTCCCATAAAACCTGCACCAATATGAAATCGCAGATTAATAATTTATACAACTGAGAAACAAGATTTATATATAAAATTTTAAAACTAATCAAACTGAGAGAAAGCAAACAAATATTAGTAAAGGGTTTCTCCCTTCAATTTGGTGAATGATTAATGGTTGCCTTACGAATCTAACTGCAAGCTTTGAGCTTCTTCTCGAAGATTCTAATGCACACGTCAATCCTCTTGACCAAACAACAGATTACATATGGCTATTTTACAATGCCTACAAGCTTTCCTTGCATTGGCGTTTTTATGGGAGTCTTCATTTGACAATTAACTTAGTGGTATAAACATTTATCTTAACGTCTTAATTGCCCACGATCTGGTATAACAATGTCCTTTTTTTCTGGAAATTATGGAGCTCGTTTTATGGAATGGCTACCACATGACTTTGACGGTGACGTATATTCTTTATTTCATTAACCCTCCATAATGATTTGAGTGCATTCGAATCTGTTTTTAATGGATTGTTGAAGATATTTCGCTAGCGCTCAAATCTATGATTGAATCATATTTATCTTGTAGTGATCCCACGATGCAACGTGGAGTTCTTTCTTCATCGATTCAAAACCAAAAGCAATAAATGAAACAATCTCGTAGCCTTGGGAAGAGTAAACGTGACAAGGTACCAACTTGACAACTAGTGGATTGATTTCTTCATAGTTAAAATTAATAACTACATGGCATAAGTAATGCCATCTCGTAGTCCATCAATAATTTTGCAGCAAAAAAGTATGATATACTTTCAAACGAGCTTCTCTTTCCTGTGACACCGAAGAACAGACCCATAGATGATCGGAAAATTGTTTTTTTTATGATCACAGTCTGATCTTTGCAAACTCATTGGTCTCGAATCTTCAAATAGACAAGAAACATTTATACCAAACTATGGCTTTAACTAATAGTTGGAAATGCCAAATTTTCTTAAGCACGTGTACAATCTTCCAGATATGAAATGATAGCCTTTAGATCGAGTGAAATACATCCACGTAAACAATCTGAGAATTGTAAAAGAAGCTTAAAACTTTATGGGAAACAATGCTTTATTTAAATAAAGAATCCCAATATTTGTTTATAGAAAAACCTCAAGGGATAATCACATGTGTTAAAATTGCAATATTAAAGAACCCTTTAAAATAACAATTAAAGCTTTATCAAAGATTCTTTCATATTAATATATGTACATGATATTGTTAAAAGAGATTTTTGGATAAAGGATTTTGAAAAATGATTTTGTAACCGAAGTTGAGAACATTAAAGATATGATACTTCATATAAAGATTAATTTTGATTTCTTGAAATTAATATTTCATATATAGATAAGAAAATCAAGGATTGAAGATAATCTTAATATTTTAATGAGATAAAATGTTCTTCTTCTCTTAAAATATATATATCAAACATGTAATCTTTGTTAAAATTTATTGATATTGATAATGACTATCATTATGATGAATAATGAGAATATAAATTTCAACAAAAATCAATTTTAATTAAGGACCAACTAAAAAGTAAGTCATGCTATTTAATGAATTTTGGCCACAAATAAAATTGTAATTATTTAAGGAGAAGAACCACCATTATGTTTAAGCAACATAATGAAATAAAGTCATCATATCAAGAAAGCGGAAGTATCAAGCATGAAACACTCAGAGCCAAAGCTTGGGAAAGAAAATGTTCACCAAACCATTTTTCATGGAAAGTCAAGGATCCAACGAAGATCATAAAAGAACCTACTGAATCAAGCAATGTAAAAGAAAAATCTAAGTATTTACAAAATTTACATGGGGATCCCCTTGATTTTTACCAAAATCAACGGGAGTTGTTGGGGTGCCAACAGGTCTTCATGCTTGTTTTTCGTGGAAAGAGTAAGGATTCAACTGTAAACAGGAGGCAAGAATAGGGAAAAAGGGTAAAATAGAGTAGGGTAAAAAGGGGTAATTTCAGAGCCCAACACAATAATATCCCACTAAGCTGCTCCAATCCTTAGATGATGCAACGACTTCGACATTTTGCAATGTTGGAAAAGGCTTCTAAAGATATGTGGAAATGAAATTCCATGCCATGCCATTTCAATCAATATATGATCGAGTATGAGTGTTCTCAAGGTAGATGGGGCTAATTCAACTCCCCATTTGATCCAATCATACTTGGCTCACGAACATAGACGATGAAGAAAAAACTAACTTGCAAGCAATCATAGGGAATCAGCTCAAGTCATCATTAGTCACACCCCTGATCTCCTCATTATATATTCTTGTCAAATTAGCTCCCCTATCACCTTCTTTTGCAAGTTGTAATTGAAACATAGAGTTTGCTTCTCTTAATTCGAGGAGTACATGTTTGCTTTCTTTTTCACTTAATTATGTTTATGCTTAAACTGCCAACATTGAAAATCAACTAGTGTGATGCACCATACCAAAAGTTACTCATATATAGTAGGCTAAACCTAAAACAAAACACAAAAGCTGCAACATGAATTAGGGGTTGATTTGCCTTTGCATTTCCTTCATTCTCAGTACAAGTATGATCCAACATTTTGATTACAAATTCATTTTTTTTAATTAGGCTGAAGGTGTTTCCTATTGTGGATTCCTTCCTTCTCATGCAACAACATCGGTTACAAATTTTCACTTCTTTCTTCATTGGGATCTAATTGTGCCCATCCATTTCATGTTGGATGCGAAGGGATTCCTCGTTGATAGCAAATGTATGTGCAAGCTTGACATAAGCACGAGGGAGGTTAAAGAACTTATGCATGGTCCAATTTCTACTATCAAAAGTTATCCTACGTTAACTTGATGTCGATCTCATATTCTGATGACGCCAAAATGATTTCCTTCAACAATCTGTAAACACATTTCCTATGACACCAAAATGATTTCCTGTGACTACTTTGTAATCTTATTTCCTTGACGACAAAATTACTTTCTTAAACAATGTAATTGACTTCTTTAGTGTTTCATTGCCACGTGTCCATGATATCTTTGCCAAAAAGATGCTCCATTGACTACTTGATGATGAGGTCCTTCTTTAATCACGACTTCAATTTCGCTCCCATCCCATATCTAATGAAGATGTTAATGTAGTTGTTTCCTTTGTTGGCAATTTGAGTTTCCTACAAGGATCCAAGTGACCATAATCACTAAATACTATGTTTGAATTTGGTTGTTTCATAATTGAATTCTATAAATTTATGGTCTCTCAAAATAATTTGGAAATGTGTTCGCTTTTGTTGTGTATTTGGATGATTGCCAAAGTTTTTGGGTAATGAACATTGGATGTAAATTGGAAGGCAAGGTTGAAACAACAGTGGGTAGAGCATCAAGCACATGAAAAGCCATTATGTAGCTCTTCACAAAGCACATAGCCAAAGTCATAATCATAGACCTTCTAGGTGAAGGTGGCAACGAGCTTGTCAAATCCCTTTCTTGCCTCATCCTACATTTCCTTTCTCAAACTAATTCCGACATTCTAAACATTAGATTACAAAGATACAACATGAATAGTTCAAAGGTAGGCTTGGTCACTTGTATACTTCCACACTATTTTCTTTTAAAAAGTAGTGGTCATTGTCGAAGTTTCTAAGACCACATGATGTGTTTTATCATACAACCTTTGCTTTAGATTCTTCCATTGATTAAATGTATAACATCCATGATCAAATGATCAATAACTCTTTTCGTTGTTTTTCTAATTTAGTTTATGCGATTCCCATATGAATAGGGTATCTAAGAAGTGAATAATGCTATAAAAGCCTCTTAAAATACCCCCTACTTGCATCTTTTTAACCCATGAAAGATCACGACGAGAGGAAATACCTACTACCTATAGCCTCATAATATGTAAGCAATTGAGACATGGTGCAATAACTCCCTATGCTTGCCACTCCTTAACCCACAAGCAATTGAAGCTAGGCACAACACCCCTCATTTTGTGACATTTCAGTCCAAAAGTAGTTGGATCTATGTGCAATACCCCTCGCCTAACACTTCTTAGCCCATGAATGATTAGTGCTAGGTGCATCACACCCAACATAAGACTTCTTAGTGTATTGCATGGATTTCACACTTCACACTAGCCATGCACCTAACCCCTCAAATCTCTTTGTATAGAGTTTGCATAATACATGAGGCACCCCAAACCTAGTTTAGTTTATGATGACATGAAGGTCCTCCATCTTATCTTTTTAATGTTTTTTTTTAAGTTCCCCATTGAGTGTCCTTTCCATGATCTTAATGTGTGACTCTTGCCTCCCATTTGATGTTTAGTGGCGTGGTACCATGATTCCATAACAAATACTTTAGTCCATCCCATGTTTCTACCAAACATGAACTCCTTCCCTTGTCCTATGTATCCATCCCTATTTTCATAAATGTGAAAGTTCATTGATACAATTAGATAATTGTGATTGGAGATAGTTTGATTACACTTGCTCCACAAACTTCATTTCCAATGTAACAATGCTCCTTACTCTTTTCTTCAATCCCACATGTCCACCCTGTTGGCATTTGTGTCCAACTCTCCCCATTAGTTTTGCGACATGGGTTAACACCCTCTCGTGGATTCTAATTTTGGCGATTGCAACGAAGATTAATGACTGCAGTTTTGGTTTAACGACAATTGTGCTCCAAGAAATGGTATAAGAGCCAGGTTTCGAGTTCGAAACTCACCTGAGCAACACTGGTGGGGAGATTGTTGGCAATTGCATGTAGTGCTCCCCGTGAGTTTCGTGACATGGGTTACAACCTCTCGTGTGGGGAGATTGTTGGCATTTGCATGTAGTGCTCCCCGTGAGTTTCGTGACATGGGTTACAACCTCTCGTGAATCCTAACTTTGGCAATGATAGCAAAGATTAATGTATGCAGGTTTTGGTCTAACAACAATCGTGCTCCAACACACCCCTCGATACACATGACATGACGTAACATCTTACATGACATGCATCCTAATAATAAATTGCATGACATGACATCTTGCATGTCTTTCTTTACTTTACTTAAAAAAAATTGAAAAACACATAAACATCAAATCAACATTGAAATTGTTGATCCAAATCTTCCCAAATATTTTATTTCACTCTTTCCATATTTTTATTTATTTTCATTTTTTTAATATAAAGAAATGAATTTTATAATTTTACAACACATTCCAACATTTATATTTAAAAATATATTTGATATTTTTTCCATTTTTTCCATATTTATATTCATTTTCTACTTAATAAAAAAATATTAATTTTATAATTCATTCCGTGTTTAAATGACCAAATAGTGTACATCAACCCTTAAACCACAACATACTCCAACAATTTCTTTAAAAAAAATTTGATAAATAGATAGACATCAAATCAACATTTACTATTTATTCCACTTTATATTAAATTAATTCCTAATAGCTACCTACCTACCCAAGGGTTTAAAGCTGCGCAGGCCATTGGAAACTTTGTGTTTATCGTTCTAGATAATTCTGTGTTTGCAGGGTCTTGCTCTCTCAGAGACCAAGGAATAATATCTTTTACCTAACTGCCGTATTGTAAGGTTTGTAGCAGCAACGAAGGTCTGCGCAGGAGTCGAACACTTGATCCGAGGAGGTAGCAAATTTCAGGGTTTATAATTATCAGCATGGCGGCGGCGGCAACGGTGAAGACAAGTTTGAAGAAGCCCGTATTCGTGAAGGTGGACGAGTTGCAGCCCGGGACCACGGGGCATACGCTGGTCGTGAAGGTTGTGAGTTCGAATCTGGTGCTGCAGAGGGCGCGTCCTAATGGAACCCAGGTTCGCCAAATTCGCATTGCAGAGTGCGTCGTGGGTGATGATACCGGGATCATCACTTTTACTGCCAGAAATGAACAAGGTAACGCTTTGTTAACCCTTCTCCATTCTCCTTTTGCCGTTATTTGTTGTGCTAAGGTAGTAGGCTCGACTCTGTTTTAGATTAATTTCTTTGACCCCTGTGAAAATTAAAGCATAAATCCCTAGATCCGTAAGACCGCGAAGCGGTGCTGTTTGCAATGCTTTGAAGTGGTTTTCTGTTGCTGTTTGTGATATTTTGTAGAATTGTGACTATCGATTTCTCGCCCAAATATGTTTAATACACGATGGTTTATGATGGCGTTGTTTGTTTAGGGTTTACATATTCAAAGGGTTTTTTCTTTCTTTTTTGGTTTTAATGGATTTACGGGCAAATTTGGTTGGAATTAGGTTTATTAATCCCTGTGTTGAGTTTTATAAAGAGCCGTAGGTAAAATGGTGAAGATAATCTCTTAGTTTGGAAGAGTTTCGTATGCTCGTCTTGCTTGGATCATTTTGTTTTCAAAGTAGTGTATCATGATAGACTTAATATTGTACTGAAGTCCGTCATTCAGGGTTGGTCATCAAGGAGTTTATCTAGTCCTGATGTATTACTTTTTCATTGGGTTTCTCTTTGTTAATGGTCAGATCTACTTATTGCAATGCATGAGTGATTAACTTGGCTGTGAGGGTGTCTGATTGTGATAAAACAGTGAATATCAAAGTGGATAATATTAAGCTGTGGGATACACTGTTTGTTGGCGTCTGGGAGTTGTTTCCACGACATTAAAATCTCCTCTTTTTTTTACTTGATTTAAATGTCCTCTTTTATCTACTTAATGTTAAAATATTTGACTTTTGTTCCCTTCCATTCTTTTAAATGATTCCTCTGATTTGGAACTGTACTGACACATAGTCGTTATATAAATATTTTGATGAACTGTAGCTGGCCTACAGAAGGAATATAACAATAACTTTCAGCTGTCTTACAGAAGGAATATCCAAGATTATAAATATTACAAGGATGTGTAGGTGGCCACTGGCTTACCATAGGAATATTGAACATTCTCCCTGTTTGATAGCACAGTGGTAAGACGCTGTGAGTGGGGTATCTGTTCTGCCAAATTCGCCTAGAACTTGCAACTCCTCTCACATGCAAGGAACAAGGAACTGTCTGTTTATGCAGGTGGTCACTTGCACAGGGGAGACAACCCACGAGGGGTTATCTTGTATCTATCTATGGATGTGAAACTTGGTAGGGGTATTAGACACCCCCGCTTTACAGTTGAAACAGGATCCTACTAACATCTCAAAAGCTCTTTTATAATAAATATACTTCATTCTCCATTGTTTGAAGTGTAGCATTTTGGCCTGTTGATTCTGGGTCCAATACATTTTGGGTCCCTCTCTTTGCAAATTTAATTGAAAATGTCTGTTCCTAATGTCAACAAATTATTTAGTTGTGTCTAGACTCTAGCATTCTTTTCTTAGAATATTGGTGGCCAAAAATGTGGCCGCTACTTCTAATCTCATCTTTAGTGGTTAGCGAAGTTGTATGCCGTTCACAGTGATAACCTAGGGTACCATGGTGGGCACTGTGTAGTATTAAACAATTATAATCTCTACTTGCCTGGAAATTCAACAGGGAACTATCCTTTTGTTTTCATACATGTCGAGGAGTACAGTGACACCTAGGTAAGTGCCCAAACATCATGACAAGCAGTCTCTATTTGATTTAACCAATGTTTTAGCCAATATCTCTTATTTCTTGCATCATTCACTTGTCAATTAGTTTCTCATGATTTTAAGGCTTTGAAGAAATGATAAAGTGCACAAATTAATATAATTCCAAGGCCATTATATTTTCTTCATTTGAGGTTTTTGCATCAGACACGCTATTGGACCTCTTTTGTCCTCGGTTGGACAGAAGTTAGAACACCTGATAGGGTTCTTCCATTCCTCTAATATATTGATTCATTGTTTCTGAAAAGGCATCCTTTTATAGTTTGTCAAGAGAAACTTTCGATATACATTTGAACATACAAACCTATCTTTACCTATGCATACATTTCATGTGTTGGAATCAAAATTCAGTTTGGTTGTGACATGGTTGAATCTATCACATTAGAACAGAGTTTCTGTATTATATTGTTTCCCAACAAATTTCTGTTGTAAACAAGCTTGAAGTATCAAACATACACAAATTTTCAGGTTGTCTGTAATGTGTATCATTGTGGTGGGATTCCATTTTTCCTCTATCTGAGTTCTAAATAATATGCAAATTGTAAGAATAAAATTCAGGTTAAAATTCGGGGATTTTGGAAAAATGAATATATATTTTGCCCTTTTGATCCTTCCAAACCAAGATCTGAAAAAAGTAATTATAAACCTTTGGGAATAGTTATCCTGATGCAGTTATTATTAGGTTTTAGCACAATGACAAGTAGTCTATTAATTTGACCAAATATTGTCTTATTCCTTGCTCATGATCTGAAAGTTGGGAAGATATGACAGAGTACAAACTACAATATGCGCCTTATAATTCCAAGATCACAATATTTCTTTTAATTCAAGGGTTTGGTATCAGACAGACCATTGGACTTATTTTGTCTAAGATTGGATAGAACCTAGAATTACTTTAAATATTTTCCTTTATTGTTCCTCAACTCCTCCTTAACCTATTGATTCATTGATTCTGAGGGAGCATCCTTTATACTTTGTCAAGAGAAACTTTTGATACAACCTATTGATTCATTGATTCCGAGGGAGCATCCTTTTATACTTTGTCAAGAGAAACTTTTGATATACATATTAAGATGCAAACCTTTCTTTACCTAGAATGCTAGGATAAACACAGTGAAGTGGCTTCATTGACAGAGGGCTTGTTTCTATAGGTGTTATTTATGCTCTGGTAGCAAAACAAATTAAAATTTTATGGTGTCGTTTTAATATTTTATGTTCCTAGCTTTTACATTTAACACCTAAGGATTCTTCACAGTGATCTAGTTTATAATTTCATTTTGAGTTCCTCGTTGCTGTATTGTAATTTGTGCAATTTTCTTTGCATAAAAGAGATATTGTTAGCCCCTATCTACTCATATCTAGATTGTCTTGTAATGATTTGATGATTTATGATGTGTCTATTTTGCTAAATCAGGCTCATTGGCAACTTGATTTAGGCATGCGTCTACTGTAAATTATAATAATGGGTGCTATTTTGCTCATTCTACTGCCTACTTTACAATTTGGTGGTGAATGTTTTGATGATATTACTATCATAACAACATTTTAACATCCTTGTGGTTTGATTCTGGAGTCTTTTGGGTGTATTGTAATGCTTTTCAAGGGAATCTAGTGTGGATGGGTTTTACATATAACAGGAACTTTGGTTAGGACTAAGGACAACGGCATTCCAATTTCCACCATAGCTTCAAGCTTTTTGATGTTTCATGTCTTTTTTATATCCCACATGACAGCATATGATAAAAACTCAACTTTTAGGTTATTTCACGATGATAGGATTTCTGATGGTAATTGCATAAAGCAGGCATGAGATAGTCAACCAAATCTATTATGGGATGGTACTAGTCTAACTTTTTGTTGAAACTGTTAATAGTGCTGACTGCTGAGATATTTTCTGTACTATGGGTTTAAGCTGTCAAGGTACTTTCAACACGATTTTTGGCACTAGAACATGCTGATAGCTGTTATGAATCCAGGTTTTAGATGATTCTCTGATAATTGGATTAATGAACAGTAATTATGTTTCAGACACGAGAATGGATCTCTGTAATCCATGTTTTGCTAGGTTTGTTGGCTACCTCTTTTCTGTTAGAGATTTGCAAATGAACAAATGATGATATATCTAACTGCTTTCTCTGTTGGAAGTTTACTACAGTTGATATAATGAAGGAGGGGGCAACTCTGATTATCCGAAATGCAAAGATTGATATGTTCAAGGGCACAATGCGTCTTGCTGTAGACAAGTGGGGAAGAATTGAGGTCACTGAACCAGCTAACTTTACTGTGAAAGAGGACAATAACCTCTCTGCCGTTGAGTACGAATTGGTTAATGTTGTGGAATAATTTTTTTAATTTAAAGCAAGATGCAGTGAGGAGGCCTGTTATGCGGAGCTGGAGTTGGATTGGATTTGAATGTAGTCAATTATCATCAGTTATCAAATGCCTTGTGGGGATGTGAGCATGGTTTCTTTTTGATAGGGGAAAATCTAGAGACACAATTTTTGTATCAGACTTCACTTGGGTTAATCCCACTAGCTGGACTAGTCAATGCAGTGGTACTGTCGGATGCATTTTCGAACTTTTGGACAGTGGTTGGGAAAGAGATTCGAACTTTTGGACACTGGTTGGGAAAGAGAATCTGAGCATGGGGGCTTATGTATGATTGCATACTAGGATATTGCTATATAGAGCTTGTCTGGTCTCCAAAAAAATTACAAGCATGCAAAACCATAGAACATTTGAGATGAATGTTTTCAGCGTGCAGATCATGTTTGCTACGGAGTATGCTATAAATATATCCTAACAGATGGCTAAATCCGTTTGAGCGGTTTTGGTCCAAGTGTTCGTCTTGCTATCTGGATACTATTTGTGGGGCATATTGGACGTGAAATGTGTACTAGAAAATCAATAATATAATTATTACTATTAGCTGTTGCTATCTTGTACGGTTGAACCTTTTAAAATGATTAGACTGATGTAATGCCTTGCTTCGTAGTGTTGATCACAGATTCACAAGGATTCTTATTGTCATTTCAATATTTTGAAAACAAATAATTTTTTCTTCTTTGCATACATCCTGCTATATAAGCATGTGACAATATTTACTACATATTGAAACCAAAAATCACAATATTTACTACATATTGAAACCAAAAATCTTTCTCAGCTATACAAGTATGTGACAATATTTACTACATATTGAAACCAAAAATCTCTCAGCCTTGCCTTACAATTATGTGACAATATCTAATACATATTGAAATACAAAAAACTTTCTCATTAAAAAAGCTTTTTCATTTTTTAGAGGTATATGTTATATTGCATATATCCTACACGACTTTTTCAACAGTGTAAACCTAGTAGTTAGTCCCTGCCGTTTGCCGCTATAGCTTAGATTAATCTAAATACAACATGACAACAATTCAATTGTTGATATTACACTATGTTTACTCTACGTTAGGTTATCCACATTACGTTGTTATAGTAGGATTAGATGTAATAGCAATACTTACATTAAATTGCATATGCCACACCATATTAAGTCAATCACAAAGTATTATTTAAAATTTGATCTTGCCACTCATGCTTATCCTTAAAATCAATGAAGAGAACATGGTATTGCCACCGATGCTTATCCTTAAAATCAATGAAGAGAACATGGTATTTGAATATTGATTAAAATTTAATATGAAAAAATACCTTCAATTAATTGAATTAATACAACACATGTATATGTTCTGGTTTATATAAATTTTAACAATCAAAACATGTTCTGGTTTATATAAATTTTAACAATCAAAATCTATCTACATCAAGTAAGAAGAAAGATAAAACCAAAACTTTAACTTAATAAACAAAGGAATTCCACGATATTTGAGCATTGATTAATATTTCACTTATTATCCTTCCATTATTATCATTATTATTATTGGATACACATAAGTTCATTTTTAGTGCTCATATGTGTGCAAGACATATGCCAAATATGTGTATCCAACAATAATAAACTAGCCTGGGCTGCAATTTATTATTAATAATAATGCAAAGATAATAAGTAAAATAGTAATCAATGCTCAAATATCATGGAATTCTTTTGTTTATTAAGTTAACTCAATTATTATTAAGTATGTTTTTGTTTATTGTTGCTATAGATACATATCTCTCATATGTATCAGTGATATCTATAATTATTGGTTGATGTTATTATTAGTTTATTGCTAGTATATACACATATCTCTCATGCTTATATGAGCCTCACCAAATATGTGTTTAATTGAAATATGAATGTTAAAATATGTGTTTAATTTAAATATAAATGTTAAATAATTTATGTGACATGATAATATTTTTAAATTTTAATATTTAATATCGAAAATGTTAGTTTTCAAATCATCACATATGAAGTTGTCAGCATTGTTGATATTGAAAATTGAGATAAATTCCATGCGGTCAGATCAATTGTTCTGAAATTATTTATAAAGTACCTTGCAGGTTGATGATGTTCTTGGGAAGAGTGAAATTCCTGATGATGTTTTTGGGAAGAGTGAAATTCCAAAAACACCGATTAAACAATAGTACAATTACTTTTTTCATAGGACCATAAAAAGCATAACTTTTTAATTTCAAAAGTTAATATGTGAAATGTACGAAATGTAATTCATATTAAAAACACATATATTTATATATATACAAAATATGATTATGATATTTGAACTTTAAAAGTTACCATTAATGGTTAGGCTTTATGGAGATGGTTTCACATGTTACAAATATTATTTTAGCCTAGGTTTATATCAAAGGTGACTGCTTCTATTGATTGGAAGATGCTTTCCAGGATCTCGAAAAATGATCTGGTTTATTATGATTCGTTATGAAACGCATATTCATGCCAAAGCCGAGGTCAAATAAAAACGTCCAATTAAAATCCCTTTTCCAATAGATTGATTGATTCATAATTACGTCATGTCACATGTGCAGCCACCCGCGTGATATGCCAGGAGAGTTAAAGCGGGTAATCATTTGTAAATAAGACCTTTGATCGTGTATACCAATCAAATGGTTTATACTTTCTTTTTAATATATTAAAAAAATATATAAACATATTTGCTATGTTGAACTTTGTAAAGTGTTTAAATTTACATTGGTCAAAGAAAAACAAATGGTAGTCAACCGGTTTATCGATTACTATATTACTTGCGTGCTGCAGGGATAATAAAAAGATATTCTTTATAATTTTTAGAAGTGAATGTTATATTGCATATATCCTACATGATTCCTCAGAAGTGTAAATAAAAGATTAGAAAGATATATGTTATATACTTATATCATAAGTGACATAAACTTATAAACCACACAACCTTGAACTTATACACAGAACTAGTGCCAAACTTAGAAGAACAGAAACGGGGAGTTTCCCACTACGAAACCATGATCAAGGGTTAAAGAGAAAAGGTGATAGAGTTTTTCCAAGAGAACACTCAATTGCCTACCCAATAAAGTGTACAACTCTCTGAGAAGGGTTTTCTGCCTGCCCAGTAAAGTGTACAACTCTACTATATTACTTGCCCGTGGCAGGGATAATAAAAAGATATTCTTTATAATTTTTAGAAGTGAATGTTATATTGCATATATCCTACATGATTCCTCAGAAGTGTAAATAAAAGATTAGAAAGATATATGTTATATACTTATATCAGAAGCGACATAAACTTGTAAACCACACAACCTTGACCTTATACACAGAACTAGTGCCAATCTTGGAAGAACAGAAACGAGCAGTTGCCCACTACGAAACCATGATCAAGGGTTAAAGAGAAAGGGTGATAAGAGTTTTTCCAAGAGAACACTCAATTGCCTGCCTAGTAAAGTGTACAACTCTCTAAGAAGGGTCTTTGGCCTGCCCAGTAAAGTGTACAACTCTCTTAGAAGGGTCTTCCCATGCTTAAATCCATGGGCTTAAAGGGCATGGAAGGCTGGTAAAAAATGAACATCCCATGCTTAAATCCATACGCTTCAAGGGCATGGAGGGCTCTTAAAAAATGAACAAGGGTAGGTTTAAAATGATGTGATCTTTTACCATTTCTAGGCGCATTTGTCAAATTAAGATTTACTTTTTACTTGCAAGTCCTAGCCACTATTAAATCCTTTTTTTCTCTATATATTGCCTTTTTTTTAAAATTAATTTATTTATTTTCGGTATTGACATCTTTCTCATCTATTTATTATTGATTTTTTTATCTAGGCATCCTTCTCATCTATTATTGCTATTTTTTTTGTTATTATATTTGGGCATCCTATTTTTTTTTGTTATTGTATTTGGGCATCCTCTAAGGACACCTCTTCAGTGTGCCTATCTCTCTTTCTTTTCCAATCCCAGTGTACCTATCTCTTTTTTTCTTTCCAATCCTATATGATTCCTCAGAAGTATAAATAAAAAAAGTATTATCTTCTATTCTAGTAAATTCTCAACAAATTTAATAAATTAATAAAGTATCACATCAAATACAACATGATTTTTTAATAAATTCACTATTGTATCACCGCAATAAACTAGATTGTATCTCCACCACAAGTGTAAAATAAAAATTATTCTCTTCTATTTTATTAAATTCTCAATAAATATACCTAAATATCACATCAAAAACTACATAATTGTGTAAATAATAATCATTTTTTTTCTATTTTATTAAATTTATCATATAAAAAATAGTGAAAAAACTATTAATGCTCCCTATCCAAAGAAGGATAATTATGTTAGTAAGAACATAATAATCATTTTATTTTATTTTATTAAATTTATCACATAAAAATAGTGAAAAACTATTAATGCTCCCTATCCAAAGAAGGATAATTATGTTAGTGAGAAATTCTTGATTCTTTTCAGTGATGCTTTGTATCAAGTCAAAAACTAAAACTATATGATTCTTCACAAGTGTAAATAAAAAAATTATTATTTTCTATTTATTAAATTTTTGATAAACTATTAAATTCTCAATAAATTTACTTAAATATCACATTAAAAACTACATATTTTATAAATAATAATCATTATGTTCTATTTTATTAAATTCTCAATAAATTAACATAAATGTCACGTCAAAAATAGTGAAAAAACTATTAATACTCCCAATCTAAAGAAGGATAATTATGTTAGTGAGAAATCTTTGATTCCTTTGCCAAAATGAACTATTAAGTAGACAAAAAGATTTACATTAAATTTGGAAAAAACTACTAATGCTCCCTCAACAATATCTTCCGTTCCTTCATAAAATATATTTGTCAAATTTTGAACCATTAAGTAAATAAGGAGAACTATTGATGCTTTCTTCAAACACAAATAATTATGTCCATTATGCTTAATTCCTCTATGAAATATGTCTATTAAAATTAATGATAAAGTAGACAAAAAGTTTTGCATCAAATAGTGAGAAAACTTCTATGCTTTCTAAACACTATCCTTAAATTCCTTCATTCTTTTGTGAAACATGTCTGTCAAAATGAACAATTAAATAAACCAAAAGAATTACATCAATTAGTAAGAAAACTACTAATGCTCCCTCAACACTATATCCTTAATTCTTTTCGAAATATGTCTTTGTCAAAATGTAGATTAAATAGACAAAAATATATTTGCAATGAAATTTATGGAAAGTTATTTTTAAGATTAAAAAATAGTGCCTAAGAATTATTAAACTTGAACATCTTAAGTAATTCTTGTTTTTAGTTCATGCCCCTTTCATGTCTTCACTTTTAGAAGATTGAGAGATTCCAAAAAATTACCTTTTCCGGAAGATGCTGAGATTGTATTTGACTAAAATCATTTGTAGCCTTAAATTGGTGTTTTCATTTTTATTTGTATAATTGTTTTTGTTTTTCCATAATTAAATAAATGTTAGGTTTGTAGGTTTGACTCAATATAATTTTGAATAGTTTGTTTAGCTATTAAAGCATTTCATTTCAATATTGGAGTTCCAGATATTAAAGATTTATACTTTACACATGTAAACTAGAAGATTAAAGTGTTATACCCAACCATGTTTAAAAAACGTTATAATGTCAAATTGAATTTGGTCGATAATAATAAAAGTAATGTTGCCAAGAATTACAAAACAATTTAGTATGTAGATAAGAGAATAGCTACTACATGAGTCCTTCTAAGTGTAAATAAAAAACTATTTTATTCTATTAAATTTTCAATAAATTAACATAAGTATCACATCAATTTTTCAATAAATCAGCATAATTATCACTATGAAACAGTCTGTTTCTTATAAAAATAATCAACATAAATAAGCTAAAAACTCCACAAATGAATAATAATAATATAATTGATAAATATTCGATGCTATTACAATGAGAATGCTATTTGTATAAATACCCATGCTGGGTGCCTTTTCTTAAAGAGGCATAACCTTTTATGAAGGTGTATCTTTATTAAGTATTAGTTATTTGATTAGTAATGTTTAATTATTATATATTTTGTTCATTAGATTGTCTTCCCCTTAAGGGAAACTTTGTCTTCATAGCTTGATTGAAGACAAGGCGTATGTTTGATTTCATGTCTGTAATGACATCTTCTCGATCTTTGTGTTGACTATACGAATTCCCAAGAAATATTGACGCATTGTTTGTGAAGTTGTCCATCCAAGATCTATTTTCATTGGAGTTTGTTCATCGCTTTGTTGGATGGAATTTCTCGTTTTCTGTTTAACTTGTTCATTTTGTGTTCTTTCTCTTATGAAATCATAACTCCTCCATGTATGTTCATTTTGACCTTGTCGTTGGTCAAAATGATTTTTATGGTTTGGGTGTCGATAAGGAGGTTTTTTTGTTTGTTTTTTTACTATAGTGGCTTCTTGTTCATTAACTTGAATTTGTTTGCCTGAGAGTCCAGAAGCTTCCTTTTGGATTTGCTCTAATTTGTTCTCTAATAGAGTGTTCTTACTCTTAATCTTTTCAAAACTTTCTACTTGCGACTTTTTGTCCTCTTTTAACTCTTTGATTTGCTCTTCTAGTTCTTGATTAAGATTTCTCCGGTAATGATTTTCTTCTTGCTTCTCTATAATTTTTCCTTCGAAGTCTTCATTAACTTGTTATGACTTCAGAATTTTGTTTAACTTCTTGATATTTGTAACTAACATCTTGTTATGATTTTTTAGTCGAAATACTTCTCCAGTCTTGCTTGTTAATGAATGATTGCTTTTTGTAATTTCCAACTTGTGTGCCCTTCTAATGTTGTCGTATTTCTATTGAAGTTCTTTCATCTATTGTTGATGTCGACATATCTCGAATTCTTGACTTTCCATCTTTCTTTGGAATTTCACAATTTCTTCATCCTTGTCGTTCAGTAGCACGTTCAAACATGTCAGTTCTTCTTTTGTCTTACTATCGGCAATTTCCTCCTTGATACCTTGGTTTTGTGATTTTTGATTGAGACAATTTAATTCCTCAATCTACGTGAACAATTCTTCCATTTGTTTTTCTTGGTCTGAATATCTTGTCTTTAAACTCCTTTTGAAGATTCTGTAAGTCGATTATTGTTTGTAATGTTATATTTTCATTTTAACAACAGACTAATTCATCTGCTAGTTTTTTTATCTGAATATATGAACCATCAGCCATGGTTACCACTGGACTTTTATTCTTATGAAAATGTTAGATTCTCCTTGATTATGCTGCTTCATTGACAATTTGGTCTTCAACTTTTTTGACAGAAAATGGTCCCCCATTTGACTTGGCTCTTTTATCGATAATTTGTCTTTGACTCCTTTGATAAGAGGTAGAACGAAGGGCATAATAACCCATAATGTAGTTCCCTTGGAATGAATTATTCTTTTAACTTTGACTTCTTTTCTTCTTAAAACTTCTTTGTAGATTGTGTGTAGATTAAGTGGTTGGGAAGAAGGAATGTTACCCTCCCCATCCAAGTTCAAATCTTGGGGATTAACTTTTATAAAAAAAGAATATTAGGCCTTGGGACTCACCCTTATAATATATTTTCTTAAATATACCTGTAAGGAAATTTAATCTTTGTTAATCTAAAAATACGATTGATCCTTCACTCTATAATTTAATTCTTTTCCCTTTATCATAAAATCCGTTTTATTAATGTAATGGTTATTTATTAAAACAAACTAAAGTGTGGTTTCATAATACAACAGGTTATTTTTTGTTCTCCATTTTCTTCTTCTCCTTCTTCTTTTTACTTTTTTGATTCTATGACTTGTTTATAAAACCACGTGTGGTTTTTATAAACCTTGTGTTGTTTTTTTTTCTTTGAGTCTTGTTTTTATTGTTTTACCTCTTCTATTTTTCTTCTTAGTCAAAGACCACAATTTTAGGGAAACCCTAGAATAATGGTTGAAAACCAAATTACACAAAGTGTAAATAATGGCCAAGGGTCGAATCGCTCTGATACCAATGAAATAGTAAAATATGTTTCTTATAAAAATAACCAACATAAATAAGCTAAAACTCCATGAATGGATAATAATAATATAATTGATAAATATTCAATGCTATTACAATGAGATTGCCACTTATATAAATACCCATGCTGGGTGCCCTTTCCTAAAGAGGCATAACATTTCATCAATGTGTCTCTTCATTAAGTATTAGTTATTTGATTATTAATGTTTATTTATTATATATTTTTTTCATTACACACTATCATTTTCAATAAATTAACAT
The DNA here is from genome assembly GCA_001517045.1 of Pseudotsuga menziesii. Lineage (NCBI taxonomy): Eukaryota > Viridiplantae > Streptophyta > Pinopsida > Pinales > Pinaceae > Pseudotsuga > Pseudotsuga menziesii. The sequence goes on along the minus strand of LPNX010497138.1, from coordinate 145,940 downwards.
AAGTATCATTGTTATCAAATAATGAGAACACAAATAATGCTCCCTCTCCATAAATAAACAAGGACCATTATGTCAACACTATCCTTAATTATGCTTTGTGAAATATGTCTTTGTGAAACATGTCTTTGTCAAAATGATAGAGATACGCCTTTTCAAAATGAAGATTAAGTAAACAAAAATGATTTAGCTGCAATGAAATTTAGGAATTCTTTATTGCATTATGTTTCCCTACTAGAAAAATTTAAGAATAAAAAATTTCTCTAGGGATTATTAAACTTGAACATTCTAATTAATTCTTGATTTTGGTAGATTTCCTTTCCATGTCACCTCTCAAAGCTTGAGAGATTCCAATAAATAGTAACTGTTTTCGGAAGATGTTGAGATTGTAGGACTAAAATGATCTGTAGCCTTAAATTTGGTGTTTTTAATTTTATTTGTTTTCTTCTTCAAGTAAATTAATATTAGATTACTTTCCTTGGTTGTTGCTAGATTGGGTTGACAATTCTCTTTTGTTTGTAGGTTTGAAAAAGTATAAGTTTGAATAGTGTAGGTTTGAAAAAGTATAAGTTTGAATAGTTTGTTTAGCCATCAAAACACTTGATTGCATTGGAGATCAAAATCTTGCAGATTTAAACTTTACACCAGTTGCCTTATATGGCAAGCTAGGAGACCGAAGTCCTATAACAAACTATGCTAAAAAATGTTGTAGTGCCAAATTGAATTTGGTTGATAATAACAACAATTTAGTTTGAAAATAAGAGAATAACTACTACAGGTAAAATTTTGGCATTACTTATGATGGTTCTGTAAAACCCCAACCTTAGATATGAATAAAAGTACAAGAGGTGGGAGTTCTAGTTTTGTTGGTTGATTTTGAGGGTTTGTTGCTTGTTATACTGATTTTTTGTTGTGTGTGCATCTATTTAGAGGGAGGATAAGGAGCAGGAGAGGGTGGAATATAGATTGACACAATACATAATTAAGGTCTCACATAGTTTAATAATGTTAGATGTTGAGGGCTCGGGGGCCTCAACTTTCTATTGGGGGTTGGTTGGATGGAGAGTTGTTCCCCAACTGTTGTTGTTGATATAACAACTGGTTATTGAAGGAGTACACGGTTCACATAAAAATTGGTAAAGTTGGTCATTGATCAAGTAAGTAGAGACTCTACTTATTGGAATATATTTTTTAATTTTTGTTAGGTATATGAGAGTTATTTATTGATTGATGAATAAACACTTGATAGATTAGTATTTTCCTGAAATTTTTCTTATTAAATCTGTCATTTAATTAGGATTAAAATATGTTATCATAAAAGGGTTGTTACATTTGGTGTCAGAGCTTGGTTCAAATACTCAAAATCATTAAGGACCACAACCACCTACACTATATTTTTCCCATAATTATTATTTTGTCCCAATTTGAATAAAATCAGTAAACAAATAACTTTATACAAGATCCGACTATTAAACCAATGAAATATTTTGATGGGCACTAGGGTTTTAACCCAAATATATTGTTGTAAAGCATGTGCCTTTTTTTCTTACGACGCACCCATATTTTTTATAGTAGGCAATGTGTTTCACCATCTTCTCGACCAATATGAGAGTTTATCATTTGGTATGTGTTTCATTTAATAAACAATACAATGAAATCTCTAATAATCACCATTACAAAGACATGTTCAAGGCATTTAGTTGCAAGCCACTATATATGCTTGATTTTGATACTCTTATGTTGATAAAGCATTGACAAGCAATGAAAACCAATCAGCAGTGTAAGTTACATTTTTCCATCCCTTTTTGTTAATGATTGAAAAGGGGATGTGGACCCTTTTGATGTTCTCGCTCTTATTTCTTGTCAATCCTCTTACTTTTTTTTTCTAGTATTGGACAAAGCAATTTGCATGATGTCACTGTTAGTAATGTGGATCTAAAAGAGATACAAAAGACAAAGCGTAATAATATAATATCTATTTCCTATTTCTAGGGCAAGTAGAAGAAAAAAAACTAGATCAAGAAAATGGAATCTTGTGAGAAATTTCAAGAATATGAAGTGGTCAATTATGAAGAAGGACACAAATGGAAAACGTTGCCTTCTTAAGTAGGACACCTAAACATATTTTCATATGCATTCTTGTTTATTTTGGTTATTACAATAATGTTTGAAGCCCTAAATTGCCCTTAATCCTTATTTTAAAAGGGATAGAGAAAAAAATTATATTCATTGGTGTGGAATTAATGGCATCTAGAGAGAAACTTGATTTGATTCTAATCATAAAACTACGAACAATAGGAATGTACAATCTCAATATTTGTAAATTGCGGTTTGAATGCTGAAAATATGTAGTATTAACATTTATAAACTGTAATATTAAAAGTACTTTGTTATCTTTGAATCAATTCAAATAATTGGAATTTGAATTAAAATGACGATTTGAGCCACACGAGTTGCCATGTCGACAAATACATAAATCCCTACATTATGGCAAGCAAAATCAATAAAAAATTATATGCTAGTTGAGGAAAAGGTTTCCAAACCAATATCTACAAGTTTAGGGGAGTGGATTACCAAATCCCTATGTTATGGGAAGCAAAATCAATAAAAAATTACACATTCAAGTGCCATTAGTTTCGAAAGGTGGAAATTATTATGCAAATAAGAGATTATATGTTGATTATTCATACATATTTTGTGTAATTATTTTCCTAGTGAATATAATTTAGGGTTTATTAATTCAATATACTTGTATTTGAACTTTCTATATGAATCAATCCTCATGTTAGAACTGTTTTGCTGAACATGTGAGAAGAGGGGCTTAAGGAGAGATAAGGAGCTCGTATATTTAAATTTTGGAAATATGACTGATGGATAATAGGATGGCTTCTTAAAGTGAGACCAAGGTTTTTGTTTTCACATGGGACTACATACTAGAAGTGTAAAGTGGTTAAATTAGTGGAAAAGGCGCTTATGGCATATGATGGAAGGTTCGATGGTTGATATCTAGGGAGCAAAGAGATCAACAACGGATGTTGGATCTACTGGTAGAATTTGCTCAAGGAACAAAGGGATAAATTTTTTGTGAAATGATCGTTGAAGAAAGTTAAAAGTTGGGTTTGATCAACGGTGCACGATAAAGAGGTAAAGAGATCAACGGTGGATGTGAAATCCGTTGGGAAAAGCTGCACGATAGGAGAAAGGGTAAGTGATTGGCAGAATTAAATTGCAAAATGTTAAAGGTTGGACGTGATTGACAGTTGAGGATAAAGTGGCAAACATATCTACAGTGGAGGAGAGTTCCACGCCCACAACATGCATGGGAGGTGGATTGGGCTTGTCCCAACAAAATTTTTACCGCCTTCCTTGTGGAAGGAAGAGAATCATTCTGATGGGTGAAAGACGGTAGGAGAAAACCACTTCTCTCGATCCTGAAAATGCCAATAGAGAATTTTTATAAAGGGAAAAAGGCACATGTTTGTGGTTTTTTGTATTTTGTGCATTGGAGAAGAACGTGTATGTGCACTGCGAAGCCTAGTCGAACAATAACCCTTCCATCCTCCATCATGCAGGTAGGCCATGTAACTAACCCGCCAAATGTTTTTAAATGGAGGGTGAAAGGGAGGTCGAAACAAAGGTTCACGCGTTTGGTAAACTAGAAGAAATATTTGAAGACAGAGATGGCGACATATTTGATACTATCCAGTCCATGAATTGAAAAATAAATTACAAACCTTTAAAGAACAAAAAGTTGACCTACACAGTGTTTATAGGTATCAGTTCCACCATTTTTGTTCAAAAAAAACCCTAAACTTTCCATATTTTGTAGCCTGGTGTGCATCAAATTACTCCCATTCAGAGCATGTTATCATGGATTCTACTAGGTCTAAGATACTTTTCCCAACTAATGCTTTAGTCATGAGAGAGTCATTGGAAGTACCCCTATCATTCACCGTGAACCAGGAATATTTTGTCGAGGAAAAATTAATTGAGCAGTTTAGACATGCTGCTGTGGAGGAAAATCAAATATTTTACTCCAAATTCTTTAAGCCTGATATATCCATTGTAGATGAACATTTACCTAATTTGATATTAACCTGTTTAATGAAGAGTCTCAGATAGTCATTTCTTTGCTGAGTCAATTTTGGGGTTGGACATTGACATATTCGTTCCAAAGATTTTATTGGGTCTTTTGTTTAAGATGAGTATGTGTCAAAGTCAAGCCAGTTTCCCTGTCTTAAATTTGATGAATTCCTAGCTGAGAGTATTCATTATCAGCTGGTGAATTTCCACATAGCAAGACACTTCAAATTTCAATCCTACTTGGTTAGGATGTTCCTATTTTTCAATGAAGAAAACTTGGAATTTCCAGAAATACTGTTACCTCAGAAATTAGGAACAACACATTCAATTATATGAACCTTATAATGGCAGAAATTTACAGAGTGATGTTTCAGAACAAGTTTCCCAGAGTTTTGACAAAAAAGGAAGAAATGTTACAATTTGCTCCAGATAAAAGAGTTGGAGATTGGTTTTTATTGAAGGAGCATACAATCATCAGAGTCTATGGTTTTGTTCATGAATCATATATTCTTCCAGCATTTTTGACACCTAGGATATTTTCCCTGGAATTCATTAGACAAAAGTTGATTGTGGAAAATTAGCATTTTATAAATTTTAGAAAGGCTTATGAAATCAAGTTTCCTTCAAAGGTGGGACCATTCATCATTAAAAATAAGACTTCTCTTCCAGTGATTGAAGCTTTGTTACAAGATATGAATTTCATGAAGGCCACTAAAATCAATTATGATCCACATCATATAATCTCTTAGAGAAGGAAACATAATAAAAATAAAGCATTTGAGCACCAGGAGATAGAAGGATTGGCAGACAAAGCAAACTTGAAGGATTACCAGTTAGACATGGAGGATACATAAAATTTACAAGCAAATCCATTTGCCATAGTGAAGACAACAACAATGATAGTGGAAACTCCTAGAATAATGAAAATAACTAGTAAAAGAAGTTTTGCAGAGGCTATGGAGGTTGAAGAGGAAGACTTGGAAGCATCAAAAAGACATAAAACTGAGTAAGAGAAAGAGATGGTTGAGATTGAAGTAAGAAAATGAAGGAAAAAGTCCAAGGCCTAGCCTTTGAGGTTCAAGAGTATAAATTTTCAGAGATACAAGAGGAAGGATATAGTGATAAATTTAAATTTAGGAGTGATTTGTATGCAAGATATGGACACGAGAAGAATGTTTCCTTTGAAAAATATTTAAAGTTGTATTCTAAAGTGAGGAAAATTTATGATAAAGAGGTTCATTAATCACCATAAAGGACCATGAAAAAAATACTTTGAATCTAGTAGTAGCTTCCCAAAATAGAGTTGCAGAAATGAGACTTAATCTGAAGAAGATCCCAATACCTGACAAAATTCATCTACACAAGCAAACTGGGGAGGTCATTTACAATGATCTGATGAAAGCTACTTTGAAAGTTTCAAAGTTACAATCTAATATGTCCATAATAGAGAACCAATTAAAACAAGAAAATGTGGAGAATAAAGTACATCAACAACAAATTAAGAAGCTTCAAGGGGATCTTTTACCTATGGATAGTGAGGTGGACAAAGAAGAAGATTGTGGATGAAAAACGAAGTACTATCAAGCTATTGAAGAATAAATTGAAGATTCCAGCTACTCAGTTAATTCAGGATTCTAAATTGACAGAGTTAGAGAAAGAAAAGGAGTCCTTGTCCCAGGAATTAAATGTTTGTAAAGCCAAATTATTGAAGCTTACTGGAGAACAAAGCAAATGGGAAAAGGAAAAAGGTTTCCTTATTGCTAAAATTGATGTCTTGAATGAAAATTAGTTAATTTAGGAGAAGGAAAGAGAGGATAAAGTTGAAAAGGAACCAATACAGACAGAGCAACCAAGTACAAAAACAAACATTGAAGCAATTGTTTAAGCCATGTCATAGGTCAACTTGATAGAGGAAGAAATAAAAGGTCTGAAAGAAGAAAATCAAAAGTTGGCAAAAATAATTAAAAAGAAGGAAGAAGAAGGAAAGAATTTTGAGAATAAAAATAAGGATTTGCTAAATAGGAATGAAAAATTAGTAAAACAACTGTCAGGACAACTGGAAGTATAGGGTACCATGCATCTCCTTTGGGACATGATCATTGCAGAATCAACAAAAACAAGGACTTATTTCAATTTTTATTAAGGATAAACAAATGGTAATTAATGCAGTAAGACAAAGTTGTCTAGATGTAAAGGAGGATTTAGACATAAAACCAACATATACAATTAGAAACACAATAAATTTCCTCAACACTTTGTCTGAAGAGGAACTAAGAACAATGGGCATCAAGGACAATATTGCAGTAATAACTTGGTCTAGGAAAGGTGTTGGGAAGCATCAACACTTTGAGACTACCCAAAAAAAAGTAGATATAATGGTACATAAGGTGAAATCTTTCAAAGGTTTATTTACAAAATTATTTCAGAAAGGCTTGCCTCCTTTTTGGGATAAAGATGGAAACCTGATTTCTCAGTTCGAATATCAGGCCTTGTTGGTTAAATCGAGGATAGATAATAAGAAGTTTGAAGACATGACTTAGTTCATTTCATGAAAGGTCATAATTGATAAGATGGCTGTGGATTTTGGGTTGGTAAATGCATTTAGAACAATTGGTGCTCAACTGCCACCTATTTCTTATGTAGATCATATGGAGCTGAGGGTATTGGCTAAGGATATGGCAAGTCTAGAAATTCAATCTGGAGATCAATGGAAGACTATAGAGAAATTTGGTAAAATGAAATGCAAGTTACATCAATGAGGAGTTTCATTTCAGCTCTTGAGCTACAAAGATGACAAGGATTATTTTAGAATAAAGTTAAAATATTTTCTAAGTAGTTAAGAATATTAGTTTGTTAAGCTTATTGGACATATGTAATCAAGAAGTTACAAATGCCTATTTTTAGAATGTAGGTAGTTATTAGCTTGAGGAGAAAATTTTGACGTATAAAAGCATGATTTTGTAATGAAATGGGGGTTGGAACCCAAGAGAAAAAATCATTTTGTAAAAGATCTTTCAAGTTAATAAAATTGTAGAGCCAAGCAAGTATTTTTCTACCATATATTCTCGTGTTGTTCTTTTTTACATGTACTCTCTTTCCTTATGTGGATGTGTTTCTTGTTATTCCTTTCCATTGTGTTGTATTTCATGCTTGAATAACTGTATATTGAATCAGAATTCATAATTATATGCTCTTGTACTTTGATTTCAAGTATCCACAAACAATATTTCTCTAAAGTTAATACTAGGTTTGTCTTTTGATGCCTATGTTAATGGATTGTTGACAATCGAGAAATTGAATGTAAAAGGGTAACTATCCTACCTCCGTTAAAAAACTCCATTGCAAAGCATTGCCATTTATTGTAACTCATGATTTTGACTCCATGCCCAATGATACCCATTTGTTTTATCCATCACAATTATTAAACCTATTTGTTTAAAGATATTTATGGCCTTTGTATTTATTTATTGAAAGATCCCTCTCTGGTAGGAAAGAAGTCATCTTTCCTCCTAAAGATTGGTTCTTAAGGTTACCTTGGAACTATCCTTCCATGACCAAAGGATAAAAATATGAGTGATAACATCTTTGCGCTGTTTTCGGGGAGTGAGAGTTTAAACCTACCATGGGAAGAATGACAATGTTTTCAAGAAATTAGAATTTTTGTGGGAAAACAAGAGTTCTTGCATTTGAAGTTGGTTGTATTTTTCCCTGGCGACTTCATGTTGAAATTCAAGAAATTTGTTTCAAATATGACATCCCGGCTTCCAAGATAATGCATACAAGAGGTAATAATTATTATGAACCTTTATATAGTGTGGATGATCCAGAAAGTTTACTTGGGATAAGTAAAGGAAAAGAACACGAAGGCACTTCTCAGTTAGAAAGATCATTTTCTCTATCTCAAGAAGAGTTTTTAAGTTTTCAAGGCCTTGATTTTGATATAAAATTTGAACAGTCTCTTTTAATGTCTAATTTTGGATTTGATTTAAAGAAAGCTATAGTTGATCAATAAATATTTTAGTCCTATCTCCTAGAATCTCTTTGGTAGAACCTTCAAAATACTGTAAAAACATAAGATACGAATCCAATAATCCAAAATCCTCATCCAAAAATTTCTAGTATTGTTCAAAACCATCCTAGAGCTATGGCTGCTAGGTTTTCCCCACTGGATTTACCAACTGTTTTTCATGACCTTCCACAAAACTATGCTCAAAGAATCACATTGTTTGATGGGGAGGGAAATTTTACATCCCAATAGCATGTTGACAGGTTTAATGATTTTATTGACCTAGAGGAGGTAGATTATGACGATGCAAAAATGAGGTTATTTGCTTAGAGTTTGTTTGGAGAGGTAAACAAATGGTTCAAATATATTCCTGCAAGATCTATTCCTAGTTTTGATGATTTCCAAACTCTTTTCTGTGATAGGTGGGAAGATAAGAAGAATCCTCTGCAAATTTTAGCTCAATATAATAATTTGAAAAAAATGAAATTTTGAGTATGTCAATGAGTTTTCAAGTAGGTTTATGAGGGTGTACAATTCAATTCCTACTAATATAAAACATCTTGTAGGAGGTGCAAAGATACATTATGCTGATTCCTTTAAAAGTGATTTTGCCTTACTATTGAGGGAAATAAAATCAACTAATTTTCCTACTATGTTTAAAGATGCATTAGAAGTGGAGGATAATTTGATGGATTATGGTAAAATGAAGCAAAGAGTTGAGGCAGATAGGAGAAATTTGAGAGAAGAAAATCAATGAAGGCATAAATGTAGGCATGCAAGGCATGGGAGTACACATGTGTGAGTCTCTAGGAGCCAATAAATGACCCAAAAGACCATAAGACAACCACATTCACACACTAGCGCCCTTAGTCAAAGACGAACTGGTTTGTAATCAATGTAGGCGCCTGGAATGTTAGGATGATCAAACTAGAGCGCCTCAAATGTCAGGATGATCAAATTTGAGTGCCTCAACTATGAGTTAATGAGCCAGAAATCAGCTAATAGACCAATATAGCCTAAGTAGGATCATATAACATAAGCACTAGACAAATGAAAATTCCTCCTAGGTGTAGATCATGGTACTAAGGTATATTAATTGCTCTAACACCCCCCTTTAAGCCTAGCTTAGTACAACTTATAAAAAATGATTTATTAAGGCCTTGGAAACTAAGGCACAAGTCACCTTTTACAACAAAATTTTATTAGTAATGTAACTGAGGTAAGGAGGAAAACCTCATGGGACAAAACCTCCCCTAAAAAATGGACATGACAGAGATAATACAAAAAAGTCTTCAACAGGTCCTCTTCTTCACTTGAATGAGCTGAAAAAACATCTTCTTGGTGATGGACTTGGTGAAGATGTTGTGTATGCCAAGATCATGCATCAATGCATCAAAGTGTTGTAGACAAGGATCATGTGGAGAGGCCCTTTGATGGTCATCATTTGATGATGGAGGAGCATCATAAGAATGTATTTTTTGCAAGAATATTCTGATCTAGAAGAACAATCAACCATAGAAAATATATCTCTGCAAACTCTTTCCCATATAACATCAAAAGATTTAACAAAATATGCCTCATGTGTAGTTGCCATATCATGAATAAAACCATGAATCTTCTTCCCAATTTGATGAAACACCTTCATAACTATGTAAAAAAGCTCATTAGGCTCTGAAATATCAAAATATATGTCATATACAACATAAAATATCATAGGTATGGTGTCTCCATGATAGAGAGAGAAGAGTGAGCAACTAGATCACATTTACAGTTGAGCAAACCTGAAGGGTCTCGAGACTTGAGATTTGAACCATGGATGGTAAAAGCAAGTCCAGATATATGGAAAAACAATATCATGAAGGCCAATGATATGGATTTCCAACCAATGAAAGACATACAAGACATAAAACCAACATACACAAGTGACATAACATTGGAAACTAGGAAATTTTGAGACTTTCTAACTAGTGAACTTGAGGGTTGTCGGGTATTTTGGTCAAGAAATGGTTGGGAAAATGAGTCTATGAGTGTCTTAGGATGTATATCATCCTGTATATCACCTTCATAATTAGAATGGAAAATATCTGATTGGTTTGGGAAATATCTTTTAGAAGACATATCAAAAGCTAGTGAAAAATGACAAGTTTTTGGAGGGAGCTTTGGTGAACTAGTTGGGATTTATTCTAAGGAAGGGATTGCGGCTTAAGATTCTGATATATCATAAGGTAAATAAGAAATAGAGCCATAAGAAATAGAGATATCAGAAACGGGTTTCACCCATGCACTCAATACATTCTCAAGCTTACCAATTTCTTACTTGTGCTCCCATCCTCTTGCAAATTATGGAAGATCAATGTGGTTCTCCTCAAGGAGCTTGGTCATGATGTCCATATTATTTATGAAACAATATATTTCAATATGTGAACCTCTGAAATAACCACATGTGGGTATCTCTCTCTTGTTTCTCCTCCTGGATCTCGAACTCCCATCAGTAGAAATGGATCTTTCTGAACTTGACTACTTTTTCTCTTTCTCTCTTTGCTTCATATATTTCTTCTTGCATTTGGCTTGATTTGATACACCAGAAGCAAGTGATTTATATTTGGTGGATTTGATGGTACCCATTTGTAGTAGCTTGTCCTTCTCTTGAGTCAAAGACTCCATGAATTATGTTAGCAAAGGCATCCTCCAATTTCTAGCTGTAAGCTTGCTTGAGTGGAATGTAGAAACAAACACATAATACTCAGGCCCTAGCTTATAAAGGATGGGCAAGATAAGATGATATTCTTTCTTTTGTATACCACACTATTTCAGCTGAAGCAAAAGCGCTTTGAACTTGGTAAAGAAGTCTTGGATGGTCTCATAACGCTGGACTCAGTGAGATTAGCTCATTTTCGAGCTGAAGGCCTCTCATCTCATCAGTATTCCAAAATAGTGACTCAAGCTTGAGCCAAAATTCATTCAGTATGCCAATACTATCTACATGAAAGAGGATATCCCTTGAATTACTGAGACAGAGCATACCAAATGATTCATCAAGTCTATTGAAGTTGAGAGCTTTCTCCACAATAGAGTTGGGCTCGGTTTCAGTCCCCATGGTGACTCTATATAGGAATTTTGACCTCAGCAGGATCACCATTTTGGCCTTCCATTCAAAATAATTGAATGGGGTCATCAATACTCGAGTCTGCTCCATTATACTTGCGCAACCTGTGAAAAAAATGCTGTAGAACCTACAATGAAAACACTCAATTTTTTTGGAAATATACCCTAAATAACAACTCAAACCTCTATAGATTTGTTTTCAACTCCAACCAGCTCTGATACCATGTGAGAATTGCTTCACAGTGAGATCTAGGAGCTAGAGCAATATTCATAATCAAAGTATTTGAAAAAATATGTAAGAGAACAACAAAAGAAAATGAAATAGCACATGTGAATGGTGCTAATAACTGATCATTATATTACAATACATATTGTATATGTGTATGGTACATATTTAGAATATGTTGGGGAAAATTCATGAGCCTTTGGAGGCCATGTGAATGCATACAAGTGTCAGGTTAGGATTTGACCCCTAAACCCTCCTAGGTTGACCAATAGTCTCCCAAACCTAACCAAACAATCACGAATACATGTGTGAACATGTAAGGAGGAATAAATGTAGGCATACAAGGCATGAGAGTACACATGTATGAGTGGGTGAGTCTCTATGAGCCAATAAATGACCAAAAAGACCATAAAACAATCACATTCACACACTAGCGCCCTTAGTCAAATAAGAAGTGCTTCGTAATCAATGCAGGCGCCTGGAATGCCATGATGATCAAAATAGAGTGCCTCAACTATCAAGATGATCAAAGTGGAGCGCCTCAACTGTGATTTAATGAGCTAGAAATCAACTAATAGATCAATATTGACCAATATAGCCTAAGTAGGATCATATACCATAAGTACTAGAAAAATGAAAATGCTTCCTAGGTGTAGATCATGGTAATAAGGTAGATTAATTGCTCTAACAGTTATTCTTTCCTAGATTCCTACCAAGAGTATTATCATGAATGTAGTGGTTCTTGACATTCCCCCCAATTTTGGTATGTCGTTGTCCAGATCTTGGCCCTCAAAGCTGAAAGGAAACATGCAAATGGACATGTCTTATGCAACAATTCCACTGTTTGGAGAGCGCTGAAAATTATATAGACAGAAGAGACTGGATTATGTGGTGAGTAGTCAAGAAAGACTTGATAATTATCCCATTTATGCAGTTGACACTGATTTGGAGTGTTCTATTTTTTATAATTATTTCCATATTAAAGAAGAACTACCAATAGTATATAAGCAGAAGGAGGATGAATAGTTTACTAAGAGACAAGAAGCACTGGAACAGAAACAGAGGGATGAAGGGGTATGGACCATGTACTTTGATGGGTCAATAACTAAAGAGGGAGATGGTGTAGGTGTCCAGATTATTTCTACAGACAAATATTTTAAGTTTATTCTTTCAAATTAACATTCAAGTGTATAAATAATGTAGCAAAATACGAAGCTTTGCTTTTCGGATCAAATGCATTGAAAGACTTGAAAGCAAATAGAATAGATGTTTATGGAGATTCATAACTAGTTATAAATCAAGTGAATGGTTTCTATTAGACCAAGCACCCCAGGATGAAGGCATACATGAATTAAGTTTGGGATACACTTGGGATTTTTTTCAATGAGCACATGGTGATGGTGATTCCCAGGATACATAATAAGATAGTTGATTCTTTGGCCACTACTGCTGGAAATTTTAAAATACCTATTTATTCAAATAAAAAATACAAGATTGAAGTTGTAAATAGACCTTCAATTTTTGATAATTCTAAATATTGGCAATATTTTGAAGATGATTTGCAGAAAATATATTCTTAGAGATGTCAGATGAATTTGCCAATACAATTATTGATGGGGAGAACCAGAATTTGGAGAATGCTCAAGATGATAAAGGATTTGCAGAAGCATGTGAGGAACATAAAAATATGAAAGGTATGATTGGTTAAAAGGATATCATTCAGCTTAAGCGCAATTTTATTCCAAAAGGGATCATACCTTTAGAGAAATTGCTTGATCAAAATGATGTAGCAAAAAACCCCCAAAGTGCATCCCCATGAGGATTAGATTAAAGATCAGAACACTGGGATAGAGGATCACCCCAAAATACTAAATCTTTCAAAAAATTTTCCTACAAAGGAGAAGAAAAAATACATTGAGTTGATGAAAAATTATTTTGATGTGTTTGCTTAGAGCTATGAATACTTACAATAATATGATACATCCATTATACAACGTACTATTCTAGTAAAACCAGGAGAAAAAACTTTCAGGAAGAAACTCAAAATGATTAATCCTCTATTGCTCCCTTTGATTGAGAAAGAGATTAAGAAATTATTTAATCCTAAAATCATTGTTACACGCAGGTTTTCAAAGTGGGTAGTCAATTTAGTGCCTTTTAGGAAAAAAAATGAAGAAATAAGATTTTGCATTGACTTTAGAAAAAATGAACAAAGTTTCCTTAAAAGACAATTACCCATTTTCAAATATGGACCATATCTTGCAAAAAGTTGTTGGTGCAGAGATAATTTCTATAATGGATGAATTTTCATGGTATAATAAGATAAAGGTTGATCCCAAAGATAAGGAAAAAACAACATTCACAACACCTTGGGGAACCTTTATGTATGCTAAGATTCCATCTGGACTGATGAATGCAAGACCAATGTTTCAAAGGGCGATGTATATTGCATTTTTTGAGGAGAAGGACAAATTTTTTTTGGTGTACATGGATGACATTACAATCTATTCAAATTTTGTTAGGGATCATATCAAACACTTGGAACATGTATTTTTTAAATGTAGAAGGTTTGGTATTTCCTTGAACCCTAGAAAAACAAAATTTTCCATGAAGGAAGGGAAGCTTTTGGGCCACATTATTTCAAAGGATGGGATTAATATTGATCCTGATAGGGTAAAAGCAATTTTGAAAGTTGACACGCCAAGAAATAAAAAGGAAATTCACTCTTTCATTGGGCAAGTCAATTTTATGAGGAGATTCATTCCTAGTTTTGCAGAAATTCCGAGGAGTATAACTAATATGATGAGGAAAGATTGTGATATTAAATGGACCCTTGAAGCTAAACAAATATTTCAATGACATCAAGAAAGCAATAATAGAAGCAGAAAGCAATATTTCATTGTATTCTCTTTTGCTTCGGAGCATACTATAGCTGGAGTGTTGTTATAAAAGAATCCACAGAATGCAAAACAACCTATTGCATTCTTTAGCAAGATATTGAGAGGTACATAACCGAAGTATGACATAATGTAAAAACAGGCTTATACATTGATCATTTTTCTCTGAAAGATTTTAGAGTCTATATTTTGCATTCTCATATAATTTATTATGTGCCAAACAATGTTATAAAGAGCATCCTCACTCAGTCAGATCCCGAAGGAAAGAGGGAAAAATGGATTGCGGTTTTGTTAGAGTATGATTTGGAGATTAAACCCACCAAGTCGATAAAGGGTCAAGGGTTGGATAAATTAACGACTGATGCCAATTATGAATCCTTAAAGATACATTTCCTGTCTAATGTTTCAAGTGGGACATACTAAATATTGCAGGTAATCAAAATTTCTTCTTTCTCCTTTTGGTACAGTGATATTGTTAATGTTTTACAGAACTTACAGGAACCTCCATAATTGAGAAAGACAAGAGCGATATCTGTGAAGCTGAAAGAAACAAAATTCTGCATTCTAAATTAGTATTTGTATTGGAAAGACCAAGGAGGCATTTTGTTAAATTGTTTACTTGAAAATGAAGCACAACAAACTATGAAGGAATTTCATTAGGGGGTATGTGGAGGTCACCACTCATGGAAGTTAAAAATCAATAATATTATGAGAGCGGGGTTTTATTGGCCTACAATTTTTTTCTGATGTGTACAAAGAAGTTATATCTTGTCATGAATGTCATATTTTTGATGGTAAAAGAAAATTGATGCCCTTACCTCTTAATCCAATTTCAGTGGAAGCACCATTTCAACAATGGGGCTTAGATTTCATTGGAGAGATTAATCCCAACTCTTCTGGACAATGATAAGTGGATATTAACTGCTACAAGCTATTTCACCAAATGGATTGAAGCCATACCAATAAGAAGAGCCACAAATACTGTTATCATTGTATTTCTTGAGAATAACATTTTATCTAGGTTTGGATGTCCTAGAAGACTTGTAACAGACAATGCATAGGATTTCAAATAAAAGAAATTGACAAATTTTTGCCATAAGTATCACATAAGTCTGAATCATTCCACATCATTCTATCCTCAAGGGAATCGTCTTGCTGAATCATAGAATAAAAGTTTGGTGAGGATAATAAAGAATTTACTGGAAGAAAATAAAAGAGCATGGCACACCAAGTTTAAGTATGCTTTTATGGGCGGATAGGATAAGTACGAAGCGGGAAATTGGTATGTCACCATTTCAGTTGGTATATAGAGTAGAAGTGATATTTCCAGTATCTTTGGGTTTTCCAATAATGAAGTTGCTACAAGAAAAAGATGAAGAGCCTAATAATATGCAAAGGAGGATTCAGATAATAGAGCTGAATGAATTACGAGAAAAGGCACAGAGTGTAGGTCCATAAATAAAATACGAAGAAAACCTTTGATAAGAGGCTAAAAGAAGAATAGTTTCAGATTAATGACTTGGTTATGAAGTGAGATGCAAGAAAAGAGGATAAGCATGGCAAGTTTGATCATCTATGGAAATGTCCATATATCATTGCTGCATATAGGGGAGATAACTGTTTCATTCTACAAAATCAAAATGGGGTTGATTTTAAAGGAGGCCCTATGAATGGAAGATTTATGAAGCATTATTTGTCTTGAATATGATATAATTTTTGTATATTAGTTGTATATATTTACTATATAAATATTGAGTACAGATGGCAGGTTGAAATATTTGAAGCCCGAAGTTGAAGGCCCTAATATCTGGAGGTTTTCCATTCTTTAATTTTATGTATAGAAAAAGAAAAGAAAATAATTGCAATTTTATTTTTAATAATTTGTATAGAGGTATTGGCATTGGTCTGCGGGTTCTTTTCTACCTCACTGGCAGGATAACATCCCTAGTTGGAGCCAACTATTAGCACTGTTTTCATATCATGTGATAAGAGGGGGATTAAGGAGAGATAGGGAGCTTGTATATTTAAATTTTGGTAATATGATAGATGGATAATAGGATGGGTGTTTAAAGCAAGGCAAAGGTTTTTGTTTTCCAATGGGATTACATGCTAGAAGTGTAAAGTGGTTAAATCAATGGAAAAGGCGCTTGTGGTATACGATAAAAGGTTTGACGGTTAATATATGGGGAGCGAAGAGATCAGCGATGGATGTTGGATCCGATAGCAGAAGTTGCTCGAGGAACAAAGGGATAAAAAGATGGTGAAATGATCATTAAAGAAAGTTAAAAGATGGGTTTGATCAATGGTGTGAAATAAAGAGGTAAATATATCAATGGTGGATGTGAAATCCATTGGGAAAAGCTGCATGATAGGAGAAAGGGTAAGTGATCGATGGAATGAAATTGCAAAAGGTTAAAGGTTGGACGTGTTTGACAACTGAGGCTAAAGGGGAAAATCGATCTATGGTGAAAGAGACTTCCGCACCCACAAAATGCATGGGAGGTGGATTGATCTCGACCCAGTGGAATTTTTACTGCCTTCCACGTGGCGGGTAGAGAATCATTCTACTAGGTGAAAGGCGATAGGAGAAAACCACTTATCCCTATCCCGAAATCCCTAATAGAGAATTTTATAAAGGGAAAAAGGCACACATTTGTGGTTATTTGTCTTTTGTTCATCAGAGAAGAACATGTCTGGGCACTGTGGAAGCCAAGTTAGACAATAAACCTTCCATCCACCATCATCCAGGTAGGCCACGTAACTAACCCGCCAAAATTGTTTAAATGGAGGCTGAAAGGGAGGTCAAAACATAGGTTCATGAGTTTAGTAAACTAGAAGAAATATTTGAAGATAGAGATGGTGACATATTTGATACTATGCTCTCCTTTGGTCCAGTCCATGAATTGAAAAATAGATTTCAAAACTTTAAAGAACAGGGAGTTGACTTGTACGGTGTCTAAAGATCTCTGTTCCACCACTTTCATCCAGAACAAACCCTAAACTTTCCTTATTTTGTAGCCTGGTGCACATCAAATTGCTCCCATTCATAACATGTTATCATGGATTATACCAGGTATAAGATACTTTGTCTAGTTAATGATTTATTCATTAGAGAGTCGTTGGAAGTACCCTTGTCATTCACCGTGAACCAGGAATATTTTGTTGAGGAAAACTTAATTGAGCAGTTTAGACATGTTGCCGTGGAGGAAAAAAAATATATTACTCCAAATACTTTAAACCTAATGTATTTGTTGAAGATGAACCTTTCCCTTTTGATGTTAACTTGTTTAATGAAGATTCTCAAATTGTCATTTATTTGCTGCATTAATTTTTGGGGCTGGACACTGATAGATTTGTTCTAGATATTTTATTGAGTCTTTTGTTTAAGATGATTATGTGTCATTCTGATTCCGAGTCAAGTGTGTTTCCTTGTCTTAAATTTGATGAATTCCTAGCTGAGATTATTCATTCTCAGCTGGAAAATTTTGACATAACAAGACACTTCAAATTTCAATCCTACATGGTTAGGATGTTCTTATTTTTCAATGAAGAAAACTTGCAATTTCTAGAAATACTGTTTACCTCAGAAATCAGGATCAACACTTTCAATTATATGAACCTTATAATGGTAGAAATTTACAGAGTGATGTTTTAGAACAAGTTTCATAGAGTTCTGCCAGAAATGGAAGAAATGTTACAGTTTGCTCACGTCAGAAGAGTTGGAGATTGGTTTTTGTTGAAGGAGAACACAATCATCAGAGTGTATGGTTTTGTTCATGAATCATATATTCTACCAACATTTTTAACAACCAGTATATTTTCCCTGGAATTCATCAAACATAAGTTGATTGTGGAAAATGAGCATTTTATAAATTTCAGAAAGGCTTCTAAAATCAAGTTTCCTTTAAAGGTGGGCCCATTCATCATTAAAAAAATTCCTGCTCTTCCAATGATTGATGGCCTGTTACAAGACTTGAATTTCATGAAGGCCACTAAAATCAATTATGAACCACATCATATCATCTCTCAGAGAAGGCAACATAATAAAAATAAATCATTTGAGCACTAGGAGATAGAAAGATTGGAAAACATAGCAAACTTGATGGATTACTAGTCAGACATGGAGGATACAAGAAATTTACAAGCAAATCCATCTACCATAGTGAAGACAACAACAATGATAGTTCCAAATCCTGGAAAAATGGAAATAACTAGTAAAATAAGGTTTGCAGAGGCTATGGAGGTTGAAGAGGAAGACTCAAAAAAATCAAAGAGACAAAAAATTGAGTCAGAGAAAGAGATGGTTGAGATTGGAAGTAAGAAAATGAAGGAAAAAGTGCAAGTCCCAACCTTTCAGGTTCAAGAGAATAATTTTCCAAATATACAGGAGGAAGGATATAGTGATAAATTTAAATATAGGAGTGATTTGTATGCAAGCTATTGTTATATTCCAAAATTACACTTCTTCGTCCGTCACGACTTTTACATGTTTTCGTCGCATGACGACATTTCATTAAAACTCCCATTAGTCACTTAAGAGACACCTATAATGAAGGATCCATTTATAGATTTTTGTAGCTCCGTTTAACCTCTTCTCTAGGTAATTGGGAAGGTATCATACCAAGGAAAAACTTTCTAGAAGACAGTAACCCATGAAAATGATTGGAAGTACCTTAAAAAATGACGTTTTGGACCCACTCGAGAGTCTGCCTAAGAAAAATTGTGAGTTTACCCTAGTCACTCGTGACTCTGCTCAAGTAAACCCGTGAGTATACCCTGAAGTGGAAAAAAATATAAAAATATGAAAAATATCGAAGTTGAGGTGGTTTGGGTGGTTTTGGAACTGTTCCTTCGGTTGTAACTGATCCCTTTTCGACCCTAACTCTTCATAATACTAAATAATAGAGGGAGAGGGGTTCATGAAAGGAAAATTAGCCTTTGCATTTTTATTCTAGTGAAATTTGGACTCTCATCCCCCCTACCTTTTCCCTAGTAGTCATCTTTGTTGTAGATCTTGGAGGCTAAGATTCTTGCAAAAGAGAAGTAGGAGATCCATATCAAAGGTTTCAAGATGTGCATTGCATGAGGAGAAGGTATACTTGTACTTATTCCACTTGATAATAAAGATGTGATGTTCTTCCCTTTCCAAATCATTGTGTAATGGATGTTGTATTTCTGTTTATGATTATATGTTGAGGATTTTCAGATTATGTTTTCATTTTATCTTGATTATCATTACTATATATGTGGTCAATTTGGTTTGAGGAAGGTTGAAACTTGAAGCTTGTTTTGCAGGTATCTTGGATTGAGGAGCAAGAGGAGGGATAGAGGAAGCTTGGATCAACCTTCAATGAATGAGGTATGAACCTTTCTTACCTTTGAGTCTCTCTTATATTCACTTGCATAATTGTATACATCTGTCTTTATACCCCTAGTATGTTGGTGGCCTCTTAACCCCCATCCATAGGAACACTTTCCCTAACAATAGAATTGGCGACTCCGCTGAAGAGGCCTTATCTGTTTTGGGGTTTCCTTGCTTTTTCCTAGTATAATTAAGGTTTTAGGTCCTTCTTGCAAGTTAGGAATAACTATCAGTTATGTTAGGACACCTTCTTTGTATGTTTAAGGCTGTTTCTGACCTTTTTTTAGGACTTCCACCACCCACTCGCGACTGTCAGAATACATAGTTGCATTTTATGGATGTACTCATGACTTCCCTTAAGGAAACATGTGATTCACTCATGACTGTGCCTATGTAAACTCGCGAGTTCCATGTTTCAGTGATTTTCACTCTGTTTGGGCCTGTTTGGGGTGTTTTGGTGTTGTATGAGGGGTCCTCACTCTGTGTATGAACATTAGGAAGTGGTGTCTCCTCTTGAAGGTACTATTTAACTAATTTTTAATCCAATTTTGAAGTCTTTGGGTTTGTTTTTTCTCGTTCCCTACCTCCTTCCTTTGCATGACCTTGTTGTGCAAGGTGCTGAACAACCTCTGTTAGTAAGTTTAGACTAAATCTAGGAACTTCTTGGTATTTGTTTAGTTCATTCTTGTGTTTTAACCTCTTCATGAGAAGTTGGTTGGCTNTTTTTTTTTTTTAATTCTATTAGCATCTATTAGTTGGTAGGATTATTTTCTTTCTCATTTATAAATAAAAAGTAAAAAACAACAAGTAGTTTCTTTATATGCATGTAGGATAGGGTTTAGTCTTAAATGCATTGCATGTCTTTGTTTCTTGAAAATGATTTTTTTTTTTTGTGGCCTCTATTTTTAGTTTTGAAAAGAAAAGAGAAGTAGAAGTTTGAATTTTCATTTTTATTTCTCTTTTGTTTAGTCATCTTGTTTCTACTTTCATATCAAAACAAAATTGCTTTCACCTCCGCTACCTTTGAGTAATCGACATACCTTAAAATGAATGATAATATATAAAATATATTAGTAACAATTTATTTCTAGGTATGACACACACTAGTCTAGGCTACTGTTTTGGGTTAGGTACATCTTTAACTACCCAAAAATTTAAACTCAAACATAATGGTCTTTATTTAGGAAATCCAACTTCATAAAGAAAGATACGAGAAATATCCTCTAACACAGGATTCAAGAACGAGGTCATGTGATAATGAGCTATGGAGATACCCCTCCTATGCTCAGTAGAGCATACACCAGAGCTGCTGCAAAATTGGGGGCTTACTCAGTACCTCCTTCCGTCCCCGTGTGTGTTAAGTTTTCTTAATCATCTTAGATGATATATTAAAACAAATTGTTACTAGTATATCACTGAAAGAACAACAAGCACAAAAACATAAGAACACAAGAACAAATATTTTCCTAGGGGAAACCACAAGGGAGAAAACCCCACAAAAATTCCTTAGTATAGAACTCAATCAGAGTAGTGTAAAACCTAGACAACCGCTTCTCTCTTCTTTCTGGCGCACTAATATTTCTCTCTCTTTCAAAAAAACTTGAGTGAGAGAGTACAAATGAAGGGGAGCGCCTCCCTATTTATATTCTTTAGTTGACTTGAACTCTAACCTAACAGGGCCGACTTGTCTAGAAAGAAACCAAAAATAACATTATATTGACACTTGGGTACTATTGATACGACTTGCATTTGGAGGTTTACATTAATTCTTTCAATGACTCTAATAGGACCAAACTCATCTCCTGAAGGAGGAACACAATCAATACATCTGGAATATCTTTTGAAGTTACAATACTTTAACACTCCCTCTTAACTAAGAAGGTATTCAACCAATGTAGCAACTGCTACTACATATGTACATTTGACTGGTGAGTCTCTATATGTCATAGTATGTTTTGGAACATGATCATACATCTTCATCATCGATCTCATCTGAATCATCTTTTGCAATATCAAGATGTGAATACTGAATCATCTACTCTACGTACTCGATCATATTCTAAATTATCTTCTGTAGTATCAGTATGTGAATAGTGAATCATCTGAATAATATTCTGGATCATCTTTTGTAGCATCAATATGTGAATACTGGATCATCTTCTGTCATATCAGTATATGAGTACTGAATCATCTTCTGGGATATCAGTATGTGAATACTGAATCATCTTCTGCCACATCATCACTATGTAAGTACTGAAACATCAACATCTGTATCATCCGTATGTAAGTACTAAAACATATGCATCATAAATACTGAAACATCAACATATGCATCATCAGTATGTAGAAACTGAAATATAAACAACAACCTCATTAGCATGTTAATGCTAAAATAAAAAATCAATAATGCTAGATCATCATCTGCATTACCAACATAGAGATGTTGGAACATCAACATCACCATCAATATAGAAATACTGAGGCAAACTAATCATTAATCATCAGTGTAGCAACACTGAACTATTTCAACTATCAACTCAACAATCATCAGTATAACAATACTGAAACAATCATCTCATCAATCATAGTATAACAATACTAAAGCAATCATCTCAACAATCATTAGTATAACAATACTAAAGCAATCATCTCAACAATCATCATTATAAAAGTACTAAATCAACTATCTCAACTATCAACAGTATAGCAATACTGAAGATACATCTTTCCCTTTAACATGTTGGAGCAACATCACAATGAGTTCTTTGGTAGATCCATCCAGGCATTTTGTCTAACTTACTAACTCTTTCTATCCAAACAATCCTAGTTAGACATATGGATCTCCCTGGGGACCAAAAAATCCTTGTTTGGATTACTAACCCTTTCAGGCCAACCAATCCTAGCCAGACATACTAATCCCCCTGGGATCAACAGGCCTCGTCTGACTTACTAACACTTTCAGGCCAAACAAGCCTAGCTAGACTTACCCTCCTCTAGACTGAGCTACTAACCACTGCATCCATCATCTACTGTCACTCCCTCTTTTGAGAGAGGTCCTTCCGGACTGCACCAAGTTTGTATCGAAAGTATTCAAACTTTACACGAGCTAGAGGCTTAGTTAACACATCTGGCACTTGTTCCTCTGTAGGAACATACTTGAGTTTTACAGCTCCTTTCTGAACCATATCCTGAATGAAACGATATCTGATTTCAAAGTGCTATATTTTCTGTCATCTTAATACAACTCTGATTATCACAAAGGATATCAATAACATCTATCTCTGCATCAAATAGTTTTGCTAACATCTTTCAAATCCCTACTGCTTCGCTACATGCTGAACATGTTGTAATGTATTCAACCTATGTCATTCTAAGTGAAACACTGGTCTACTTTCTACTGAACCAAGAGATCATTCCTGATCCAAGACTAAAGAACATCCTGAGGTGCTCTTTCTATCTTTGGCACTTCCTCCCCAATATGAATCTGTATATCCATGTAATTTGATCTCACCACTAGATGCATATCTGAGCCCATAGTCTAAAGTTCCCTTTAGATACCTCATCACATGTTTTGCTCCAATAAGGTGAGTATGTTTAGGATTCACCATATACTATCTTAGAGTGTTTACAAAAAAAACATATATCTAGTCTTGTATTGGTTAGGTACATTAGAGAACCAATAATATGTCTGTATAAGGTGGCATCAACTGCTTTCGAAGCATCATAATTTAAGAGCTTCAAACTTGTTGTCATCGCAGTAATCATAGGTTTACAATCTATCATTCCAAATATTTTTGGGATTTATACAACATATTTTCCTTGGTTTAGGAAAATATCATTTGGATACTGCCATACTTCAAGACCTAGAAAGTAATGCATCATTCCAATGTCTTTCATCTGGAACTCTGCAGCAAGCTTCTTCTTATATTCGATGATGGGATTATCTTCTCCTATCAAGAACATATCATCTACATATAGTAATAAAATCATAATCCCATCATCCTCAATACTATAGTATAGGTTGGAGTCTGATTTACTTTTAGTAAAGCCTAAGCTCATCAGAAATCCATCGATCCTTCCATACCATGCTCTGGGTGCTTGTTTTAACCCATACAATTCCTTCTTTAGTCTACATACATGATTTTTCTGATCACTAGTCTTGAACACTTGTGGTTGTTTGATACAATCAAGCCATTTAGAAATGTTGTCTTCACATCCATTTGATGTAGGTTCCACTTCATATTGGATGCCAAGGAAAGGATGGTTTCGATTGAAGTGAACCTAGATACTGGTGCAAAGGTCTCCTCATAATCAATTCCCTCTTTTTGGGAGAATCCTCGAGCTACAAATATTGCCTTGTACTTTTCTACACTACCATATGCTGAGTGTTTAGTTTTGAAGATCCATTTCGAGGATACCATTGATTTGTCTTTCAGTCTTGGTAATACTTCCCACACATCATTCTTTATAATGGATTGGCATTCCTCGACTATTGTATAAGCCCGCTCCTTCTATTTGATTGCTTCTTCAAATCATGTTTCTTCTTTATCAACTAGATCACACATCAAATCCATATAGCTAGGCATTGACTTTCGCTTCTTTCTTTCTCGGATGGTTCCTTCTGGGGAACCGTGCCTTTTTGCTTCTTCGATTACTTCACGAGCCCAGGAAGGTTTTATCTTTCAAGAAATAATTTCACTAGGTAATTCTTCAGGTAACTGAGGTTCTGTCATATCATGATCCTTAGGCATTTGAACTTCTTCTTTGTTCCTAACTGGTTTAGGACTTTCCACATATTTCAGAGTTTCATGCTCCTCTTCATTTTCCTTGCACTTCTTTGACTTCCTGAAGGTTGTATCTTCGTCAAATGTGACATCTGTTCTAAGTTCAATTTGACGACATCTTGGGATATAGATCCGATAAGCTTTTGATTTCTCACTATATCCTACGAACAATCCCTTCTTTCCTTAAGGATCTAACTTTGTTATCTTCTCCTTGGGAATGTGTATGTATACATGACAACCAAATATATTTAGGTCTCTTCAGGTTTTTCTCCGGAAAACATTTCTTCTGGAGTTTTGTTCCCAAGGGCACTATGGGAGATTCTATTATGTACATATACTGTTGTTCTGGTTGATTCTTCCCAGAGGTGCATTGATATATATTGATAATGTATCATAGCTTTCACAACTTCCATGATATATCTATTCTTTCTTTCTTCCATGCCATTTTGTTGTGGATTATAAGGAAAGGTGAGCTCCCTCTTAATCCCAAATTCCTTACAATAATCATTGAATTCATTTGATATGAACTCTCCTCCATTACCTGACCTCAAAATATTTATTTTCTTTTCAGAGAGTTTTTCTACTAGGGCCTTAAATTCCTTAAACCTTTCAAATAATTCATCCTTCTTTTTCAAGAAGTATATCCAAGTCTTGCGGGAGTAGTCATCAATAAAAGAAGCATAATAGACAGACCCGCTTAATGAAGTGGTTTTCATTGGTCCACATATGTATGAGTGGAAAATATCTAAGATCCCTTTTGCTTAACTTTCACTTTTTGGATAAGGGTTCTTAGTATTCTTTCCCTATGCACATCCTTTGCACAATTCTTCATGTTCTATCTGAATTTCTAGTAGACCAGTCACCACCTTGCTTCTTGTTCAACTTCTTGATCACTATCTTCAGCAGCATGAACATGAAATCTTCTCATATTTTTGACTCTCTCTACTTTCATGGGACAGTTGATGACAATGTGTCCCAACTTGTGGCAAGTGAAGCATTCAAAATTTGAGAAGTCTCTCTTGGGTCTCCTAAACCCTTGAGTCTTATGAGGATTGTCATGAATCTTCCTTTTGCCTTTGGTATGAGATGTCAAGGCTTGATCCTCATTGTCATTTATCTTTTCTTCTCTAGCTATTATCCTTTCTTCTTCTTGAACAAATTATTCCCATAACTTCCCGTTGGCCTACTTTTCCTCACTCTCACGACCCAATTTCAACAGACCCACGAAATCAACAAAACACCCAAAGACATTGGCCCGAAAGAGTAAGCTCAGTCGACAACACCTGCGAGG
This sequence comes from Pseudotsuga menziesii, assembly GCA_001517045.1. Lineage (NCBI taxonomy): Eukaryota > Viridiplantae > Streptophyta > Pinopsida > Pinales > Pinaceae > Pseudotsuga > Pseudotsuga menziesii. Next base: position 120,189 of record LPNX010497138.1, on the reverse strand, counting down.
CAGACACAGTCTCACCCGAGATATCTTAATGTGTAATTGCTAGAACCAACTTTCTGAATTTGGTGAGGTATTACAGTCCCTTGGCATGCGACAAAGGTGCTCGACAGAGTCAGAAGGATGGAGTCTTTTACTACTCGACAGTGGTGCAACAATGCGACAAAACCAGCGTGTGACACAACCTTGTCCTTGACAACTTAACATCTAGTGAAACCGTGTGACGGAGATGATTCCTTAATAGTAAACGACAACGGTGAAATAATATTTCAACTTAATAGTATTTTAAGCATGAAATAATACATAATACTTCAACGATGCTTTAGTCATTCATTCATTCAACTGCTTTTATCAATATTGCAACATTCACTTAAGAAATAAACATAAACAATGCAAGATAAGCAAACATTCAACATTCACATTCACATTCAGCAACACAGGAAATAACGTGGAAACCCATTTGGGTAAAAACCACCAAGGTGCTCTTCATATGGCATGAGAAATATTTGGCACCTTGTAGTCTGCGACTTGCATACTATTTTGAGATATGCCTACTTATTTCACTCTTTCTTGCTCTCATGCTCTCTATTTTATGCTTTTATTATAACTACTCCTACTGATCTGCACACAGCCTGGATCAAACCTTCTACTTTACTATCTATGCACTCAGCTGCATATTGAATCTTACAAAACGGTCTGCGCACACAGCTGTAGATCCACGGCTCAACAACCTTCTATGACTATTAGAATTCCCTCTGATATCTTTAAAATACTTATGATTATTCTCTGAACCCTTATACAGAACGAGTTCCTCCTATTTATAGATATTAAAAGACCGCGTAGGGTCGACTGAGTACAACTCAGTTATTATAGTCATAAATAGCCACAAAATTAATACCATTTATTGCGCTTGATTTCCTTCCTTCACATCTTCCTTCTTGTCGTGCGCCTGTTTTTCCTGCCTTGTGCTTGTGCTTCTACTCTTCCTTGTGCTCTTTCTTGGCCCAACACTTCCAAAATTTGGTTATTTTCCTTCTTGAATAGATTCCTTTGATAAAGGATTCCCAATCTCTTAGAATACCATTTAAGGTTGTCATCAAAACTTCTGCTTCTTCAACCATATCATCAATGGCTTCTAACGAATCCTTTATTTGAGATAATCTTGTAAAGTAAGATTGCGTGGTATCTGACTTTTGAGGTCTTATACTTTTGAGTTGATTCCTTAGGCTCATATTCCTATTAATGTTTCTTCCTTCAAATAGACCAGATAGAGAATCAAACATTTCTTTTGGAGTCTCCCTTTAGGATACTTGATGAATCGGGTTATCTTTGATGGAGTCATATATGATCCTTTTAGCAATGATCATATCCTTATTATACTTTTAATTGAATTCAGCTTCTTCTTGTTCTTTCAGTTCCTCCTTTACAATTTTATCTAGATCATTCTCTTGTAGGATGAGCATGATCCTATACTTCCAGGATCTGAAGTTTCTACCACCTTCAAGATTTTCATCTAGCTTGGTATTCTTTGTTATCTTTAATAGACTGAGAACTTCAGATGGAATAAGTACTTACTTGAAGAAAAAAACTCTTAACTGACCTCCTTTTGGATGACCTAGGGTTTGATGTAGAAACCCTATTTTTTCAGTTGGGATCACTGGTAGAACTGAGTGATGGAGAAGATGCACCTCCCTAGGGTGAGGTAGATTGTATCTTCCTTTTTTCTGAGATTGATGATGGAGTCTCAAGAAAACTGAAACCCTAGTTTTTCCCAACAACAATAACTGGTCCAAAACTGAAGTTTCTTGGAATTCAGTTCTGTCTTCACTGAAAGATGTCCTCTTCAGGGGCGAGTTGAGAGAGCCATCTTTCTTGGTTGATCTATTGAGGGATTTTTTTGGACTAACAAAACACTAACTGTGCAGTGCTTCCCTTTAGGGTGGCTTTGATACCATGTTAAGTTTTCTTAATATTCTTAGATGATATCATAAAACAAATTGTTACTAGTAGATCATTGAAAGAACAACAAGCACAAAAACATAAGAAAACAAGAACACAAATATTTTCGTTGGGGAAACCACAAGGGATAAAACCCCACAAAACTTCCTCAGTATAGAACTCAACCAGAGTAGTGTAAAACCCATACAATTGCTTCTCTCTTCTTTATAGTGCACTAATATTTCTCTTTCTTGTAAAACAACTTGAGTGAGTGAGTACAATTGAAGGGGGGAACCTCCCTACTTATATTCTTCAGTTGAATTGACCTCTAACCTAACGGGGCCAACTTGTCTAACTGACTGGGCTGACCTGTCTTGCAAGAAACCAAAAATAACATTTATTATATTGACACTTGCGTACTATTGACCCAACTTACATTCAGAGTTTTACATCGATTCTTTCAATGAATCTAACAAGACCAAAATCATCTCCCAAAGGAGGAACACGATCAATACATCTGGAATATCTTTCAAAGTTACAATACTTTAATAGTGTGGTGCCCGATACTGTTTGAGTTTTGGGATTAGCTACCCTTCCCATGTGCATCGACTGGACTGAAAACTGTTCCGCCAAAATTTCTTTGTGATTTTGGTGGCCTTAGCATCTTGACCTCTAGGACTCTACACAGATGACAATGGAATGACATTTCCACTGTATCTAGGGTAGATGTGGGAGAAAACCCCATACAACTCTTTGGAAAAGTGTTGGTGATTCAAATTCTTTCCCCAAAGTGATAGTATCGAGACCCTGGGTAACTGTCCTTCTCCCTTCAATAATTAGTTATGGGCCCTCATCATCCCACACTCTCCTTTGGAAGGTATCTTTGTGTGCCTGGTCTTGATACTTAGGGTTTTTATAGCGGTGTGCTCTCTATGCTGTTGGTTTCCAGTTGAACTCAGAATTTTATTTCTTGTAAGTCAGAAAATATGAATAGTACCCCTATAGACACCAATAAGGAGACTCCATGCTAGGGGATTCTTGTGATTTTCTTTTACTGGGAATGTTGGTGTTCCCTTGATGGCCACTTTGAATTTTCCTGGATTCACCCTAAGGCTACCGGTTTGGTTGTTTTCCACTTCGACTGTCGTGAATGCTCCTGATGCTTCTCAAGCACACATTTTATATTAAAGGCATCAAAAAAATGTCTCCTCTTCACCAATAACAACCTCTCCTCCTACCTCATGCGGTGAAAGTTCTAATACTAGTAACTTGCAATCTAAAAGGAGTAAAATAAGGAAGAACAGGAAGAAGACATGAAAGAAAGGGGGCACCCATCCAACCTCTATAGGTCATGTTGGATCCAGTCACCTATCCTCTGGAAGTCATGCTAGGGGAACCCATCCAATATCTGCAAGTCATGTTGGAGCCAAACAACCAACCTCCACAAGTCATGTTGGACCCAAGCACCCAACCTCTGGAAGTCATGCTGGGGGCACAAAATCAATATTTGTAGGTCGTGTTAACCTATATCACCTAGCATTTGGAAGTCATGCTGGGGGAAAACTTCCAGGCTCTGCAAGTCATGTTGGACCCAACCACCTAGCCTCTGGAATTCATGCTGGGGGAAGAAAGTCAGCCAATGAAAGTCATGTTGACACTGTTGAGAGAAATAACAGTTCAAAAAACAATCCTAATTTCCCTTGTAAGCTTTGTGTGGGGGATCATATTACTCATAAGTGCCCTGCTATTGCAGAGGTACGAAGAATGTGGTCTAAGTCTAAAGGATATCCTGTTCCTGAAAAACCTGTAGTTTCTCAAGAACCTATTCAACCTTCGGTTGATCAAGTGGTTGAACAAATTCAATCTTTGGTCAATCCCACTCTTCCTTTAGAGAGTGACCTTTATCAAGTGGTTGAACAAATGCAATATTCGATCATCCCACTCTTCCTTCAGAGAGTGACTTTCATCAAGTGGTTGAATCGATGCCATCATCGATCAATCCCACTCTTCCTTTGGAGAGTGAATCGTCTACTAGTCATGTTTTCTTCACTTCCAGTTTAGAACTTTCTGGAGAAGGGGGAACTGTCTTCACTTTGAATGAACCCCCGCCAAGTCCTCGGATTGTTTCTTTTAATTGGGACATCCTAGCTGAGTCGAACCTTCTTTCTTATGCATCTTTCCAGATAAAGGTCCAAATCAGACATTACACAATTGCTTGTTGTATTGTAGATGAAGGAGCCTCTGTTAGTATTTTATCCACACATGCTTGGAGAGGCATGGGATCTCCCAGTCTTATGTCGACTGATAGTTAGTTATTGGCTTTTAATAGAAGATCTAGTCAATCTTTGGGAATTCTTACTCAAAATTATGTTACTTTGGGCAGGAAGACCATCTTAGTTGATTTTATGGTAATAGAGGACCTCTTGGACTTTAACATGCTCCTCGGGTGTGACTATGTTTATGCTATGAAATCTGTGGTTTCAACACTATTTCATGTGATGCACTTTCCTCATAACGAAAGCATTGTCTCTGTCAATCAAATAGCATTTCTTGACCCCTCTTCCCACCCAAATAGGGACCAAGTCTATCCTTTGTTAATCCCCTGTGTTTTGGTAGAAACTACCCAGCCACAGGTGAATTATGTGGCCTCATATCCCTTGTGTCCAATTGCCACTAAGAAGAAGCCTCTAGATTCATGCTTACCTTCTTGGGACTTGGTCCCAATAGTTGATATGGTGATCCATTCAATGGGGACTTTGGATCCTGCTCTCCACCATATTGATCCAACTGAATGTTTAGACATGTATTCTATCTGGGATGATCTACTTTCATCCGATGAAGTCTTCCTAGAGTCTTTGATATAGTCTGAAGTTCTTATGGATGTTGACACAGTTGTAGTTAAGTCCAACCCTAATTTTCTTAGTGAGTCTGATCCTTCGGCTGATTGATCCTCCTATGTTTACATTGTTGAGTCTTTGGACTCTCCCATTGAACATCAAGTCAGAGATCCTGATGAGTATGATTCTTCTTGTAGAATTTTTTACTCCTGTGATATTGAGTCTGTCCCTGCAAACTCTCTTACCTTCGTTAGCATTAGAATTCCTCTTGAGGTTGATAATATTGATTATAAATCCTCGAGCCTTAGCACTATAGAGTCTTCTTCGGTGAATTCTGAATTGACTACAACTTTTGTGGAAGATAGCAAAGTTGCAAGTGTTTATACTAAAGTGAGCTGCATTAGATCTTTTCTTCTGAATATGATGTTGATACTGTTGTTTCTTGGAGATAGGATTTTTAGTTGGATTCACAACTGTTTAATTTTCATCGCCTTGTTTTTCAAGTTGTAACTACATTTTCATGTACCCTTCTTACGTTTATGATGCTGATGCCGACTTCCACGCTTTTAGCTCATTGTATAAGCCCTCATCTCTGGTCTCATCATTACTCAACTTTGTATCATTTTCCACTGCAACTTGACATCGTTTACCTGGAGGACATTCCCCAAGTATCATTATCTTGCTCGCTTTCCTTGAACTATGATTAGGTATGTTCCTTGCACTTGGAACTAGTTCTTCATGCCTCTAACACTCGTCTCCCCACATTTAGAGCATTCTTTCTGCTTTCCTTCGATCTTGTTAAAAAAAATAAGGAGGCCACGAGTTGAACTTTTTGGGCTCGTTAAAAATTTACGCGAAAGGTATGGAGTTACCTTTAAGCTCTGGTATGACTCCTTAAATATGACTAGATTTCCAAATTTGCTTGTCCCTTCAAACTCGTTAAATGATGTGAAGGAACATCCACATAGGTATAAGTTTACCCCTTTTTAGGGCCATGTGGATTACTTATGAAAAATGAATAATCTAGTTGTTTTTGACTAGAAGAGTATCTTCAGGTATATGTTTATCTCTTTTTCCGGTCTGGAGGACTAAATTTACGAAAAAGGAATCCGTTTGAGCTTACTTTTCTCTTTTTTTGTGCTCTGGTATAAACATGAAAAATATTTCGAATGTTCTTTATGCCATTTTCATGCTCGCTTAAACCATAGTACAAAAGCATCGAGTGATCTTACTTTCATTCGCACTCGTTAAAACTAAATCATTCTGCTTGCTTTTGAAGGAGTGTCGTTATGGTGATAGTTTACCCCTTTTTTCGGACCTTTCTGACTAGCTATGAAAAATGCATACCTTAGTCCGTCTAAAGTAAGAGATTTCTCCTTTGGATTGTTTTATACTTTTTTGGACTTTGGAGACTAAACTTATGAAAAAATTCCCCCCCTAGAGTCTTCTTTGGCATTTTCTTACTCTCAAAATGAAAACATCATCGATCATATACTAATTCAGGCTCATAAAATCCACGAATCGGTGCTTTATCAATCATTCTTCTGTCTCTTCTTCGAGCTTTCCAACAATGAAGAATGTCTCAAGTTTTCTTTCTTGGACTCGTCAAACCTTTACAAGAAAGAGGGAAAGGGAAGTTCATTCAAATGTCTTTTATACCATGGAAACAAGTATTGTCTCCTTGAACAAAGCACTAGTTTTTGAGTCTATCAACAGTTGGTTTCAAGTTTTTGGCCTTAGGATTAAGCCCGATCTCAATGTTTTTTACTCCTCTAGTTGGTTACTTTTCCAATTATAGGGAGAATTTGTCAATGTCTCCTACATTGCAGATTTGTGTTGTTAGTCCATTGGTGTCAAAAGATACCTAAGTCACTATTTGTGTCATGCTCACTGTTCAAGGATAAAACCTTTGTCGGATATTCTGCAGTTTCCTTGAAATTTTGTGTTGGCTACTCCCTGGTATCAATTCATTACATCAAGTCTTCGACAGTCCTTGTTGCAAAAATTTGTACCATTTCCAAATCCAATCAGTCTCTGGCTTACCTCGTGTTGGATGATGGATGGTGCCTTAACGTCTTCCTTCCAACAGATATCTTCGTATCGACGTCAACACATATTTCTCTGGGAATGAGATTTAGTGTTTTTGACAATACCTTGGGGATTGTAGTCATCAATGGAAATTTCCCTCACTATTGGGTAGTGGGAATCCCTTAATGTCTCCTACTCGATAGATTCTTCAATTGTTCAAATTCAAGACCATTTATTCGCACTTGTTAGAAAGTACTAGGTACCTGGCGAACCATTTTCATTAATGGTGGTTTCCCTCGCATTTGTTAATGGTTCTCATCAATGACCGGTAATCAAACGGTTTCTTCCATGTTCGACTTCAGCTCCTTTATTCGCATGGTTAGGAATCACACCTTTGAGAGGTTTGGATAGAAGAACTTAGGCCGACAGTATCATCATCTTCTTTTGCTATTACCCAAGTTGCGTAAGAACTTGTTGCACTTTATATGAAATTTGCTAAGACATAAATCCACCTTGTTTTCTTGTGGCTATGATCGATTATTGAGCATGGATCCACCTTGTTCATTTGTGGCCATGACTCATTTAGATTTTATATGGCACCTTTTAACATACTGTGCGACCATGATAGTTACATAATTTATACGCATGTTGGATCTGCCTAGATATTTATGGTGATCATTTGTATATGGACATGTATGTCCTAGAGATAAGTTTTGTTTGACATTTATCTCTCTTTCAGGTATCTTTGTTTGAGCCTTCGATCTTGGATTATCTGTCTCTTCTCGTCTCAATTGTTTCCTTTTTATAATTTATTATGGATATCATCTTCCCCTCTAACCTCATACATTAGGGGGCATCTGTTATATCCCAAAATGACGCTTCTCCATCTGTGATGAATTTTACATGTTTCAGTTGCATGACGACATTTCATGAAAACTCCTGTTAGTCACTTAAAATACACTTGTAATGGAGGAGCCATATATATTGTTTTGTAACTACGTTTAACCTAGTATCTTGACCATTGGAAAGGTATCATATGAAGGAAAAACTTTCTAGAAGACACCAAGCCCTGAAAATGCTTGGAAATACCTTAAAAATGATTTGTTTTACCCACTCGCGAGTCTGCCTAAGAAAACCTGCGAGTTTACCCTATTCACTCAAGACTCTTCTCAAGTAAACCAGCGAGTATACTCTGAAGTGGCCAAAAAACTAAAAAATATGAAAAATATCGAAGTTGAGTTGGTTTGGGTGGTTTTGGAACTGCTCCTTTGTTTGGAATTGATCCATATTCAACCCTAACTCTTCGGAATACTATATAATAGAGGTAGAGGGGTCCATGAAAGGGTACTTAGTATTTTCATTGTTATGCTGGTGAAATTGGGACTCTCATCCCCCCTACCTTTTCCCTAGAAATCATCTTTGTTGTAGGTATTGGAGGCTGAGATTCTTGGAGAAGAGAAGTAGGAGATATAGATCAAAGGTTTCATGAGGTGCCTTGCATGAGGAGAAGGTATACTTGTACTTCTTCCTCTTGATAAGAAAGATGTGACGTTCTTCCCTTTCCAAATCATTGTGTAATGGATGTTGTATTTTTGTTTATGATTAGATGTTGATGATTATCATATTAGGTCTTCATGTTATCTTGATTATCATTGCTGTATATGTGTTCAATTTGGTTTGAGGAAGGTTGAAGCTTGTTTTGCAGGTATCTTGGATTAAGGAGCAATAGGAGGGCTAGAGGAAGCTTGAACCAACCTTCAGTGAATGAGGTATGAAACTTTCTTACCTTTCAATATTGCTTATATTCGCTTGCATATCTATATGCATTTGTCTTTATAAACCTTGTATGTTGGTGGCCTCTTAAACCCCAGCAACAGGAAAACTTCTCGTAAGAACAGATATGGAAAAAATAAAAATGTTTCCTCTAAAAAGATCTAGAGTTGTACTATAAAGTGAGTAAAATTTATGATAAATTGGTTTCATTAGTCATTGTAAAGGACCATGCAAAAAATACTTTGAATCTAGTAGTAGCTACCCAAAATAGAGTTGTAGAAATGAGACTGAATATGCAGAAGATCCTGGTACCTGCCAAAACTCATATACACAGGCAAACTCGGGAGGTCATTTACACTGATATGATGAAAGCTACTTTGAAAGTTTGAAAGTTACAGTCTACTGTGTCTAGAATATAGAACCAGTTAAAACATGAAAAGGTGGAGAATAAAGTACATCAACAACAAATTAAGAAGCTTTAAGGGGTTCTTTTGGATATGGATAGTGAGATGGACAAGGGACAAGAAACTAAGAAGATTTTGGCTTAAAAAGAGAGTACTATCTAGTTGTTGAACAATAAGTTGAAGATTCCAGCTGCTTAGTTAATTCAAGCTTCTGAATTGATAGAGTTAGAGAAAGAAAAGGAGTCATTGTCCCAGGAATTAAATGACTGTGAATCCAAATTGTTGAAGCTTGCTGGAGAACAAAGAAAATGGGAAAAAAAGGTTTCTTTATTTCTATAATTGATGTCTTGAATGAAAATAAGTTAATTTTGGAGAAGGAAAGAGACGAGAAAGCTAAAAATGAACCAATACAGACATAGCATCCAAGTATAGAAACAAACACTAAAGCAATTGCTCAAGTCATGTCACAGGTCAACTTGAGAGAGGAAGAAATAAAAGGCATGAAAGAAGAAAATCAAATGTTCGTAGAAATAATCAAAAAGAAGGAAGAAGAAGGAAACATTTTTGAGAATAAAAATAAGGAGTTGCTAGTTTTGAAATATTGGTCAATATTGAGGGGGGGGGGTGTTAACCCAAAAAATTACCCGATTAGCTCTACATGACCTACACCACATAAAGACATCTATTTCACTACCCTTATTTAACCCCCACACCCTTTCAAAGGCTCAAAAATATAAAAGGGCTTAAAAACCCCTAAAAAGAGCCAAAATAGCTCTCATAGGGGCTAAAACCTCCAAAAAGGGGCTAAAATCCCTCAAAGGAGGTTAAAATCCCCAAAGGAGCTAAGAATTGGGTGAAAGGGGATAAAGCCTTGACCAAGGGCTTAAAACCCTAAAATATCAAGAGAAACTATAAATATAGGGGTTGGGGTCACTCTCAAAACATTCCTTCTCTCCCTACCGTTACTCTTCCCGCGTGAGTGCCTTGAGACCCACATCTCTCAATCCATTCACCCCTCTCCATTTTCTCACTTGCTCCATAAGCCAAAACCCCATTTCATTGAGAGGTAGCTTCCTGCTAGGGCATGGTGGCTCATTTCATCAAACAAGAAGGTATACCATGAATTTTTGTTGTTAGTTTTTTTATTTTGTAGGTTGTTTTTACATGCAGGTAGTTTATTGCTAATAGTGTGTTGCAAGTTCTCCATTGATTACTTGTTGTAGGTTTATTTCTTTAACAATTTATTGTAAGGTTTCCATGGCTCAAAGCTAACCTTTCCTTGCGAGTTTTTCTTCCACCCATAGGAGCCCTACCCTTTCGTCCTATAGATAGAAGGTAGTTGTTCCTACTCGCAGCTAGGGAGAAATCCCCACTATAGTTTGGCGACCATACCATGCCGATCCCACAGGATCCCTGGGTTATTTTTCAGTTTTCCAATTTTGTTAACATAGTTTAAATTTTTGTTTAAATCTAGTTTAGATTTTTATTTTTTTTGCATTTACCTTTATAGTCGAGCCTCCCTAAGGCCGACCCGATCCTGTTCGAACACAATACAAGTTACTATCAGCCATTCCTAGTTCAGGTTTTAAAATTTTTCAATTTTCGGGCCAGGTCGCTCTTATCGGGCTGAAAGGTGTGACCAAGTCACTCATTTAGCCCCGAAAGGCAAGACTTCACTCCCAAGTGATAGATCGCACCTGTTTTTGGCTTCTGTGCAACCCCCTCGCCTGTTTTTTGGAAAATACAATGACCCCCTCGCCACATTTTCCCCGAAACGGGTGACCTGTCTCTCAGAATTTGGTTTTTAAGCTGTGGGGACTGTTAGTGCAGCTCAACCACCACTATCCAGCAGCCGGTTTTCTTCTGCATACAGTTTCTATAAATTAATGATAGGTTTGATTGGTTATTAATAGATTTGAATCTGTTTTAAGTAAGTTAGTTTTCAGTTTTTAATTAAACATTGGAAATTAACCTCTTTCCTAGTCCTTCCTCCTCTACCCAGTCATCACCCTCCGAGGTATTCTGGGATAAGACGAAGGGTCAAGCTCATATAGTAATAGGCACTTGAATTTGTGATTGTTGTAGACCACTAAAAATGAGTGATTTGGAAGGTAGAGGGGGTGGTAGGCCCAGGGGGCATAATGGCGCTCACGTCCTCCCTGTTGATCGACCTTGCACTCGGAGAGTGACCTGAGGATCTATAGGTGGGATTAGTCCCATTGTGTTGAGATCCCAACACTCTTTCCTGGTCGAAAATGAATACAGGTGTAAGGTAGTCACCTAGCAAGTCTACAATAGTTCAGGTTCATTAGTTGCATGTTTCAAATTTTCTGTTAAATTTTATTACTGGTTTCATAACAGGTTTCCCATTCTATAATCTCTATAATAAACCAGAAACATCTGCGAAGTATTCATAAACCATAACTGCAGTCATAACAGAAAATAATCTAAAAAATGGACAATCTTTCATACACTGAACATGCACACAACCACACCAAATAAGATAACCAAACTCAGTAAGATACACGACATTACATAATCCTTCTCAAAAACTGGAGACTGCATACATCAGGAAGAAGCCCAAATGAAATCATAGTTAAGATAGAAAAGTCTCCATAAAACATATCGCACCATATCTTATCCCTTACTATCGCGCATGCGATCACATACAATTGTTCACAACTGTTCTCACACAATATCCGACTGCTGCATGACTCCTCAAAATGGATTTATAAATAGGCTTATGCCTTTACATCAGGGGTCCACTAATAACTGAATTCTAACCACTACTGACCTATTGCAACAAAACTTGGTCAAAATATACATAAAATATTCAAAAACGGTTATTTTCCCACTTATTGAGCCAATCTGCCCTTGCACGGTACCGCGTGATCTTGTGTAGCTGCCGCGACGCTGCACAACTCACTCGCCCCAAACCCCTTGCCAACAGGCCCCCGGAATACATGTCTTAATTGTGATATATGGTCTTATCTCATTTTTTTAAAAAGTGACAGTTTTGTGGCTCGCCCTCAAGCCACATCAAGTCGACAGGGTGTGTGTCGAATTCTTGTCCTTAAAATCTTCAAATTGTTGTGCAATTTCACGAACCTAAAGCTGGAATTTACTAGAGATACTCTGATAATTAGTCAAAGTTTGCTAGACGGGGTGCTCCTCACTAGCCTTGTGTCGACTATTTGCTGATTCTCTTGAACAGACTGAAGTGTGGCAATGACCTTAACATCCAACTGGCCACCGAGTTCTTGGAATTCATCGATCTACTCACGATGCTTTTGCTGGTGTTCTTGTGCCCTGGCAGCTCGCTGCTTTAGATCCTACAGTTTTGTGGCCCGAGTGATCTGCACCATCAGTGTCATGGCCTTCAACGATGTCTTCAGGGTTGTCAGCTGTCCCTTGGCCTCTTGCACCTGTACAGTTAGCTGATCAAGCTGCTCATCCTGAACAATATGCTGCCAAAATTGCGTGGTCGCCTCCATAACCATTTTACCTCTTGCTCCATGGTGCAGAACTGAGTTGCAATCTCTTCAATGGAGGTCTTGCACTCTGCAACCTACTCCGATGACATTGTGGGTTGGACCTGGGCCTGGAGAAACAAGTTATTGTCCTGAAGCTGAACCAGAGTTTGCCCAAATTTCAACCTGGGCCTTTTTGACTAGGGTGAGTGCTGTGGTGTTGTCAAACATGTTTTGGTAGGCATCAAAAATAACTTTCTCAACTTCGCTGCACCTTGCGCACAGCTGCACCTGTTCAACAATTAGGAGGTCTTGCACCTTCTTGAGGTCGGTAATCTCTTCAGCAGCCTTCCGCTGCAACTCGCCTTATGTTGCCTTCAGCTGGTTGATTTCTTATAACTTCTCCTCTGCTAACTACATGCGGACCTGGTGCATCTCCTCTGCTTCCTTTTGTAGCTTTGCAGTGGTATTCTAGGCCTCAACATAGCCCTCAGTCAAATCTTTTTGCCGTGCCGCCAACTCCAGTACGACGCCATGCTACAACTCAACCAATGCTATAGCGACCAGTTTGTTCAAATCCAAAGGCACGCTCTGGATTGGGTGTAGTTGCAGGTGAAATTCTTCATTGTTTGTGTTGATCGTAGTTAGGGGAACTTACACATTGCTAGCCCTGTGCTCAGTGCTGATCGACAGGCTATCCTGCAACAGAGGTCATGCCGATGGTTGCTTGGAAACAATATAAAAAATGGATTCTAGTCTATTTCTTACTGCATCAAATTCTTCATGGTTTGATTCATGGATCGCTGTAGTCGCAGTCGTAGAGGAATCCGTGATGTCTTTGAAAAGCCATTGTAGCTGGTCTTCCCTCCCCGATTTGGTACCACTTTCAGCCTCGTAATCCTAACGCCACTTGGTGCGAGTCTCCTCTCGCATACGCTGTGCTATATCTTCAGGATTCGTTGATGACTCATTGTCAGAGTCATGGGTGCTTAATTCTGGTGGGGCAGGGTCTTCAGGGGCCTCTGGGGGTAGCTCCTTATCTAGCTCCTCTTGACTCATCAGGACGCACCAGTCTCTTGGCCAGTATTCCATAATGGCATCGAACTCTTATGTGGTGACTTTGTAAGGCAATGGCAGCCACTGCCGATCAGGGTACCGCCTCACATGAATATGAATGGAGTGGGGTCCAATAGAAAACCTAAGGATCCGCTGATACTTGGCCATAGCGTAGGGAGAAACTCTTGAAACAACGATGGCAGCTGCCTGCAACACTTTCCAATAGATCTAGAAATGAATAGCATAGTCTGTCTAGCGACTGGTTTCTTCGACCCACCATAGGTTCTGACAATGGTAACCCCGGCAAACCTTGACTGCCTCAACCGCCATTGGTTGGTAGTCCTCTGGTTCCATCCAAGCAACAAGAGCGATGAAAATCAAAAGCTAACTATAAGAAAAAGGCCGCCCGGTTTGAGTAGGAAGCGCATCTTTGAGCAACTGATTCAACAAAAATAAATACCAATTCATCTGTAACCCCTCGACACATTTATGGGCACAGGCGACAACACCCAAATTGCATTGGATTGGTCGATTACCGCGAATAACCTTGCTGGCCAGAATTCTTGCGCTAATGTGCACCGTCTATGAGTTGATACTGTCAATGCGATAAGTGCGACCATCCCGTTGTAAATTGAAGTGCTCCTTCAGCTACTTCGCAAGTCTCTTATTCGTATCTCTTCCACGAATATATTGTGTTGTGTCCTCCCCAGCCTTGGGAAAACTAGTAATGATGGCAATCAAATTAGTGGTGACAGGTATCGGCGTATTCAGCCAAAGCGTCCCTCCATGGAAACATGCCAACAGTTGCTTCACACACGCATGTGCTTCCTTCAAACAACCAAAATGGGGCATATTGATGAGCCCTAATAACCTAGAATTTTCTAATCCACTGGCCCAAGGTTTCGGAATTCGCTGAATGGGGATACTAGGCACCGTATGGATAGATTCATCTGGCTTGTCCTAGACATCTTTAAGCAAAAGCAGGTTGTGATTGTCGAACTTGAGCCTGATAAGCGACAGGGATGATGTCAACAAAGCATGTCATCCCTTTCGGTAGCACTGACAACTTGGGAGGGTACTTCTGATTCTTTGACATCTACCATGGCTTGGCTCCTGAACACGTAGGAGAGACGTATCCAAAAATATCATTCTCCGAGAAACCCCAAGGTGTTGTGTACTCAATAGCTCCTGAGCTTGATGGCCCAGTTTGTGCAGTTCCTTCTCCCTGCATTCTCACAAATGTGCGAGTTTGCCTCTTCTTTGGTGGTGTAGGATTGGGTCTCAGCATCTACTACTTCTGCTTCGGAATGGACGACGAGCCCACTGGCATACTCATGACTTCCTCTTCCACAGCCGTGGGTCGAACGGGGGACTCGTACTCACTCAAAATTTCAATAGAGTCAAGGCCGCTCAACATCTCTTACCCCTCAAAACCCAAAAATATGCTCAATAGCTCGAAATATATTTCACTTAACACTCTGCACATAATTCACCTTGTATCTCTGCTCTCGCAACTGAATAATGCCATCCGACGCATCCCGTGCGGTGTTTTATAGCCACTTCCAATTTCAAATTCATCATTACCAAATCTAACTTCATCATTATTTCCAAATCGGGTGTTAATGACACCAAATCCATTGGCAATGTTATGCTTCTAACGGTCGGATTACCCATTAATGCGGGTCGCTTCAACAAGCGCTGCCAACCAACTTGTTTAACTACCTGCATTTATTACTTGATTTGACAACCTGACAGCCTAAAAACTATCGCAAAGTGTCAACCCACTACCACTAACAATTGTAACCTTCTGCAGCTTCTCCCTCAGGGGTCACCTTGCGCTGCTGAACTAAAATCTTCATCATTTTTTTTAATACTTCATGTGGTGTGCATCGTCATCCCCGTTCTATAGGTTTTCAAGCGACTCCCGTTGATGAGCTTCGGCAACATTGCGCCATATAGCTGTTGTAACTGAACCGCACCGCCATATGTAATGGACTGAACAAGATAGGGACCTAAACAGTGCCTTTGTAACTTACCTGGATGGTTGATGAACTTATTGTCGTATAACAACACCAAATCACCTGTCACAAACTGTTTGTGCTTAATATGGCGATCATGCCATGCCTTCTGTCGATCCTTCGCAAATTGTTCATGGAAGCCTACGATGAAACAATCTTCTTCAAGCTGAATCAACTGCACATCACATTCCTCTAATGCCACTGCATCATCCATACCCATCGCTGTGGAAATGCTCAAGCTGGGAACAATATACTCCATAGGCATGACTACTTCTTGCCCATAAACCAACTTAAATGGTGTCTGACCTATTAGCTGTTTGCAAGTAGTGCGATAGGCCCATAGAAATGAAAGAATTTTTAAGTCCCAGTCATCGCAGTTATCGTTACATACCTTGGTCAGTGCTATCTCCAAAATTTTGTTGAAGGCCTCAATAGTAGAATTTTCCTAAGGATGATATGGCATACTCCTCTTATGTTGTATCTGGATCTCTCCAGTTAGCGCTTTTACCGTCTGGTTGACAAAGTGACTTCCCTGGTCACTCATTAGGATTCCAGGACACCCAAATTGCATCACAATGTTCTCAAAAATAAATCAGGCTTCTGTCGTGGCAGTAGAATAAAGATTGGTGCAGCTTCCACCCACCGAGTCAGGTATTCAGTTGCAGTAATGATATAGCGGGTGCCAGTGCGCTTACCTGGTGGATTGATAGGACCTACAAAGTCTACAACCCATTTATCAAATGGTTGTAGAGTCACCTACAGCATCTCATCTCTCCGTGATGGTTTACCAACCTGTTGGTAGATATCACAGCTCCTTACGTAGTTTGCGGCATCATTATGCAACGTGGGCCACCATAGCCCAACACGAAACACTTTTTGTGCAGTAGTGCAGCCTCCATAGTGACCTACCGCTATTCCTGCATGTTCTTCTTCTAGAATGGGACCCTGCTCATGTGGTAAGATGCACCATCGCAATATTTCATCTAGTCCAAGTTTATATAGCTGTCCAACAATTAGTTGAAAATTAGAGGCCTTTAGGACTAGCTTCTTCTTTTGGATAATCGACATGTCTGCTGGTGCAACACCAATAGAAAAAAACTAAATAATTGGTGCATAGTGATCATCTGTGACTTCAATTTGGAACAATTGTGCATCTGGAAATCCATCATCAATATTGGTTGGTTCTTCACCATTATCAACACATGACAGATGATCTAGACCAGCATTCAGCCATCCTGGCTTTACCACTATTTCAAAGTCAAACTCTTGGAACAAAAGCAACCACCTACAGATTCTCCCACCCAACATAGGCTTATTGATGAGGTATTGTAAAGAAAAATGATCAGTGAACATCTTGAAATTTACTCCCAGCAATTAGTGCCTAAAATTTTGCAAAGCATAGGCCATCGCTAGGCCTTCTCTTTTGGTCGTGGTATAATTTCGTTCAGCAAATGATAACTTTCTACTAGCATATTCTCTTGGATGATCCAAGTTGCCTTCGCCTGGCTGCATGAGAACAACCCCCAACACAGTAGAAGAGGCATCCACATGCACATGGAATTATTTATTCCAATCAGGAAAAACCAAAATTGGTGCAGAGGCCATCTTGGCCTTCAGAGTGTCGAAGCTTCCTTGACATTCCAGAGTCCATTCAAATGCAACATATTTATTTAACAAATTTTCCATGGGTTCGGTAATCGTAGCGTATCCCCTGATAAGCTTGCGATAGTAGCTTGTATGTCCCAGAGTTGCTCGGAGCATCTTTACATTTGTCGGTGGTGGTAAACTGAGGATCAGCGCAATCTTCGCTGGATCTACCAACAGACCTTCTTTGCATACGATGTGCCCAAGTAGTATGCCAAAGGGTGCACAGAAAATGCATTTTTTTGAATTCAATGCAATCTGATGCTGTCTACATTGTTCCAGCATCAATCGCAGATTGTCTAGATGGTCTTTAACCAAGCCATAGACAGTCCAGTCATCCATATATACTTGCAGGAATTTTTGAATAAAGTCTATACAATGACAACTACGTGGGAGAATACAATGGGTGCATTCTTCAGCCCAAATGGCATGACGGTATATTGGAAATAGCCCCACTCAGTGACGAATGTAGTCTTATGGCGATCCTCCTTTGCAATCCAGATCTGGTGGTATCTCGAAAATCCATATGTAGAGGAATATACTTCCTGGCCACCTACACCTTCCAAGACTTCATCTATAAAAGGGGCTGGGAACGGATCGTGTACACATGCATCATTCAACTTTATCAGATCGAAACAAATACAGATCTCACCAGTCTTCTTATCTTGGACCACCATCGGGATTATCCACTCTGATTCTTCTACAGGTTCAATGATTCGAGCATCGAGCATCCTATCAATCTCAGCTTTCATGCGATCCTTGTATCATGGGTTTAGTCTATACTGCCTCTCGCCTACTGGTTTTGCATCTGGCTTGAGTGGAATCTTCATTTCCCCCAAGTCACCGAGAATTCCCTTCATTTGTGAAAATCACGTTGGGAAAAGGTCCTAGAATTCGTGTAGTAGATCCGTGACTTTGGCCATCATCTCTTCGCCCCAATAGTCTCTGACATTAGCAAATTTCAGATTTTCTGCTGACCCAATGTTAACTTTTCGGATCCTTAATGGCTAGTTCATCGAGTCCGTTGGTATGTTAGGATACGTGACACCATGGATTCCTTTAGACTCTGGAATATTAACATTCTGTAGCTCATCATCATCTTCAAGTTCCCCAGATAAGTTGTAGCACGTCATCATGGATTGGTTGGAGCAATTCGCATGAGGATCAACGGGGTATGCAATAGGGATGACTCTTAGTACTACGTCATGGATAATGTGCAAACCATTACATACCTCGGGGTTCGTGTCCTGGAAGCTAAAAGTTTGCACAAAGGAAACTGAAAACTCCTCCCAAGTGGTAATGGTTCTGCACAACTCTGCTGCCACATACCAGGATATTGACATCTCTTCTAGAGTATGAACAAAAGTATGAACCCACTAATCTCTGGGTCGCGATGTCCATAATATCTGACACTCGTTTAAATGACTAGCGGGGTCATTTCATCCATCATATCTCCCAACATGATATACCTCTACATCTCCAAAACAAACCATCATCAATCTGTGGCACTGCTCCCAGCCATGGATCGTCTGTTTGTGTGGTGCCAACCATCGAGCCGGAGTAGCCTTCAGTGCTACATCAAGAGCCAATATGCTTTGCGGTTCAAGCGCTTTCTCTTCAAATTCTTGAAATAAATCATATAGTCTCGTCAGTCCTTCATAAATGGGAAACTCGGTAGTCTCAGTCGCAACATGTCGGAGAGACTGTGTAATCAACCCGCACTTTCTGAATGATACCTCATGCAACTGATTCTGCCAATTTTCTAGAGCATCGTCAGAGTCAGAGGACACAGAACTTGCGCTACGCCATCCAAGTTTACCATTGACAGTAGGTTGGATATAGTCCTTGGAGATGTTATAAGCATGATCCCAATTTCTCTCGACTTCATCCTTTACTGGGTCGGTATATCGACGTCCTTCTTGAGGGTCCATATGAGCAATGACCCTAACATCGTGGTTTTCAAATGTCATAACATATTTTTTGAAGCTGATAACTGCCATGCTATCACTATCCCAACCAATTCCTAGCAGCACAGGATAGGAACCACCATCTCTGACAACTTCTATCACGTCAAAGTCAGCATGTGTTTTCATACCTTCAATGTCGACAACCAAGTTTGAAACACAACCAATGGGTTGAACCTTCACCTGGTTGGCTAAACGTAGCTGTATCGAGGACCATCCCAACATTGGATTTCCCATAAATATCCAGGTTTGCTTTGTCAGAATGTTTACATCTGATCCAAGGTCCAAAATGACCGAGTCAACCTCATAATACCCAATCTAGACATTCATCCTCATCTCCTTGTCGGTCTTCCTTTTTTTCAAGGAATTCACAGCGGAATCCTTCATTGTCTTATCCAGGAGGTGCAATAATGCCTCAAGCTCGACAAAGGAATCTGAGTCCCTTGCCAGCAATAGACAACTCTCAAAGAACTTGCATAGGGTACCATACTGCCATGATGGTCCTGGCTCTGCAGATGGATCGAAAGCAAATGGCATATCAACAATTGGTAACTTACCCGGATTTCTCTCGATTTCGTTCTTTGCGTTGAAGAAGGTATCTTTCTCTATCGCAATATCAAATGTGACCTTATTCTTACTAGTGAGCTGAACTTGTAGCTGTGGTCCATCATCTCCAGTTATCACACCAGTGCGAGTGACAATCCCAACGTCGACATCATTTATCCGCGGCTCGGCCTGAATAGTGGCAATTGTCGATCCCTGGTTCAAAGGTAGGTTCTAATTCAATGGTTGATTCATCGGTTGGTTCTGTGCCTGAGGCGGGTTCTGAGTCTGAGTCTGCGGTGGGACCTAGTTCTGGATTATCGGTTGGTTCTATACTAGGAATGCAGGATGATTCTGATTCTGCGCATTCTGTAACTGAGGAATTTGTCCTGCCTGCCATTTTGCAATCAATTGAGGGAAACTTTCAACTTTATGGTCACTAGCTGCACAGTATGTGCACTGCGCATGAGGGCACTCCCTCTGGTAATTCCAAAATATGCCATAGGTATAGCATTGGACTGATTCATGACCTCATCCTCCCCTGCAGCCAAATCCCCCTCCTCGACCTCTGAACCCTCCGCGGAATCCTCCTCGGACTCCCCCTTACTGATACCAGGGTTGGGACATTTGTTGCTACGGTGGGTTAGGTTGCTGTTGGAAATATTGCACGGCTTGAACATATTGCGGCTGATTATACTATGGTCTCAGTACTTGGTTATACTGTGGTTGTACCATCATCTACGGCTATGGTGCGAACTTCTGCTGCGTTATAAACTGTTGTTGTGGTTGTGCAGGGACAAACTAAAATGGAGGCGGTGGTGTATAGGGTATGTACTAATTGCGGCTATGGTTGCAATATCCGGGGGTCCTCTCCTTTCACAAAGTATGAATCGTACGTCCTTTCCTGGAGCAAATCGTAAGCGCGACAGTTTTTGTCATCATGTCCAACTAACTGACAAAATGTACAGTACAAAATTTCCACCTTGGTAACCATCTTCTGCATATAATCACAGTTCTTGTGTCGATGCCTATAAACCTGGCAGATGCGACACCATGGTGCTCTAGCACCACTCAATGAGTTAGGGGCTCCTGATAGCAAATAGTTTCGAAATGTCGGACAGGTATCCTTAGTATGTCCGCTTGCATGGAAACGGGTGCACCAAAGATCATCACAATCTTCCTTAGCCTTTTTTATGTCTTGCAATTGCAGGGTTAAATTGGCCAGTTGCGCCTGAATTTGATTCATTCCAACGACAAAACATTCTTTATGCTGAACCATTCTTTATGATAAACCATTCTTTATGCTGAACATCGCTCATCTGAAAAATGACCTGAGCCATCAATGTCTTAAATCACTGATCAAAATCCCAAATTGTTTCATTGGGGAATTGTTTGATCTCTTTCAATTCAGTAATGTACTGAGCTTCCGACTTCGGCTTCTTAAATTCCTCAAATAGCCCTATTCTGATCTCATCCAATGTTTTTGCAGCACCTCCCTGAGGCACCCATGTGAATCTCATAAACCATTCTAATGCATGGCCCCTTAGAGTAGTGGCCAACTGACTTTTCTTGACATCATCATTGATAGTTTGTCGAGCAGTCCTGATCGCTTCACATAAGAACCAGTACTGTTATGGATCGTCAATGCCATTTCCATTGAATATTGGAAACTTCATTTCATCTCTTGCCATTCTAGACCTTCTTCCTCCAGCTGGTGATCTATTACAAGACTGTTGCTGACACGTCGGGAAATTCGACGTAGAATGCACATTCCTTCCTTGTGGTGGAGTAGTGCGCGGAGGAGTAGGCACGTTAATGCTAGGGTTTGATCCTGTCATTCTTCCTGATGTAGTTTGGGCCTATATGTCCTCATCGTCATAAAAAGGTTGCTTTGTCCCATGTGGTTTTTCTTCATGGTATCGCACTTCGACTTCAACAGGACCTTCTCTTGTCCTCTGCCTCTTTTCTCGAAACCTTGCTCCTCCCCTCATACAACCTCTTGTTTCTTCGACGACCTTTACATTCTCACTAGAAATCATGCCCATCTAGCCCTTATTTCCTTATGCATTTCCCCCCTTTATGTCATTGTGCCTACATCCCCCACACACAAGAGTTCCACTACTCTTGGTCCATCTTTAGGATACCCTTTTCATAGACTAGTTGCTTAATCGACAAGTTGTAGCGACAATAAGAACCTTCCGCGAGGTCCACTAAAAAAATCCCTTTCCGCTTCACTGAAAGATTGATTAGTATCAACAACAAACTCAATGATGTATCCTTCTAAGATACTATCAAACCATACATCAACTTACCACCATGCCTTGTTGCTGGTTTCTTGCAGTGTCTGGATTAATTCTGGGGTCCA
Source organism: Pseudotsuga menziesii (assembly GCA_001517045.1). Taxonomy (NCBI): domain Eukaryota; kingdom Viridiplantae; phylum Streptophyta; class Pinopsida; order Pinales; family Pinaceae; genus Pseudotsuga; species Pseudotsuga menziesii. The sequence continues at coordinate 98,155 of LPNX010497138.1, read as the reverse complement.
AGACGTAGGCTCTTCTCCTTGAAAGTTTGTCTTCCACTTAGCAAACTTTGTAAACCATTCATGTAAGAGCACAGGGAATTCACAAAAGAAGCATTCATGAGGACCATCGTGGATATATCTTCCAACCAGTGGCCCATTGTCAGCTTAGGATTCTGGTTTTCGACTTCAGGAAACTCCCGCAACTTCAGATCAAACTATCCCTCAATCTCTGATCGAGTCGGATGCCAAAACATATCCCCCTCCTATTCGTAACTCGGTCCCGACAACGGAACCATTTGTTGGTGAATCCCACCAACAAAGCCTCATCGACAGGGGTTCCCACTCTGTCGATGCCCTGTAGCACAATCTCCTTGAGTACCGACCCAGACACCTTTTACCTTGCCCAACAATGTCTGTGGAGCAGATGAGGTCTCGCTCGAGGCGTTCAAGGGAGAGCTATTAGAACCAAGTTTCTGACAGTGGGAGAGGAGGATATGGGGATCCGACGGAGGGAGATCATAACTTATGCGATCACCATACAAAATCAAATTATCGTAGCATCATTCATGGAACATCATAGTGCATCAAACAGTTACAAAAATATATATTGCATCAACTTAAAACCAACTGATTGCATTAATATGGCAGGAAGAGACTGGATCACATCTATCTCATGTCATTCTAACAAAACAGAGTTGAAACATCATAACATATCTATAACAATAGAAAAGAATTGATCCATACTCATTGCATCATATATTAATCTTGCGCAAATATTCCACATTACATAATCCTTCTCCAAAACCGGAGACTGCATACATCAGGAAGAAACCCAGATAAAATCACAGTTAAGATAGAAAAGTCTCCATAAAATAGATTGCACCAAATCTTGTCCCTTACTATCGTGCATGCGATCACATATAATTGTTCACAACTGCTCACACACAATATCTGACTACTGCATGACTCCTCAAAATGGATCTATAAATAGGATTATGCCTTTACATCAAGGGTCCACTAATAACTAACTTCTAACTACTACTAACCTATTGCAACAAAACTTGGTCAAAATATACACAAAATATTCAAAAACGGTTATTTTCTTGCTTATTGCGCTAATATGCCCTTGTACGGTACTGCGTGAGCTTGCGCAGCTACCACGATGCTGCGCAACTCACTCGCCCCAAACCCCTTGCCAACATACACCATCTAGCCCCATGGTTGGCGCAAACCCGGATCCACTTTTCGGCTTGGTGATTGATAGTGGACCCATGTCCATACCTCACACCACAACCAACACCCTTGTAGGTGGTCCTATTACCACCATGTAGAGTGTCCTAACTGAGCTACCTCCACCTGCAGCCACCAATCAAACTGTCCCGCTTGTCATACCTAGGGGCAGTGGCCCTTCCGCTCACACTATCCCACTAACCATACCTGGGGGCAGTGGCCGTTCCGCTCACACTGTCCCACTAACCATACCTGGGGGCAGTGGCCTGTCCATAACTGTGCCATAAGTACCCCCAGTTGTACAGGTACATGTTCCTGCAAACCCCACCACCATTGCTGGTCCTTCCCACATCAACCTTGGGTCAAACCTTCCTTTCATGCATCATGCCTCAACCTGTCTGACTTGGCCAGATTAACCAATAACCCCATCTATCATCAAACCTTTTGGCCTCCCATGACAACCAAGCTCCCCACAGAAATCCCTAAGTTTGAAAAGAAGGCAGGCGAGTGCCCTCAAAGCCACATAATGACGTTTCATCTATGGTGCTCATCAAACAACATCATAGAGGACTTGATCAGACTCAGACTTTTCCAATGTACCCTCACAGGTGCGGCAGCAAAGTGGTACATTGAGCTTCCACAAGCCAAGTACCTAGTCTTCAACTCCTTGGTCTTTATAATCCCGCAGTATTTCCAAATCCTTGTTAGATATGATGAATGGGTGGAAATCTTGCTATCTTGCCGCCAAAATACTGCGACCCACATCACTGACCACATCCATGAGTGGCGGTGACATCACAACTTGTGCAAGATCAAGCTTGATGACAGGATCTTCCTTGACTAGTTATTGAAAACATTACTGCCACCAATAGCCAAGGACATCGCCTCTGAACCTCCCCAAATAGAGGAAGAGGCCATCTTGAAGGCCCAACAATTTGACCTCATTTACGCACAGTCCGTATACCTCTGCACCATCATTCCAAATGCTCCCCGTGCAGGTACCTCCTACCAGGATGCGCTGGGGGCATCCCGTGCCGCAGATGGCATCATAGGTTTTGTCTCCCACCAATCACAACATCACCCAGAACCACCTATGATGCCACCACAACCAAGAAATACCCCTAGTGTTGCCTACCCAAACCAAGCTCTTGAGTATGAAAGAATGATGTCCCAGTCCGGAGCTACATGCATAACCTGCACCACAACAGTATACCCATGCACCTATTTGGCCGACACAACAATATGTAGGACAAATGCCCACATTTGTAGCACCCCTAGTCCCCCAAGTCTACTATGCACCACCAATGCAAGCCACTCAAGCCCCCGCCCTAGCTCCACCTCCTCCTTTGGGACAAGTGTTTGCACAACAAAACCCTCCCACCCAACCAACCCCTAATAACCAACAAGGGAAAGCCAGAAAAAACTGAGCAAGGAATCAAGGCAACAACCAACCATAAGGAGGTGGTCAACAACCAAATATTCCCAACAATGTCGGGGTGAACATGCCAAGTCAAAACCCCCAGCAACCAAACCAACCTAGACACAATGCTCTATTACACAAAAATAAACCGTGAAAACTACGTGAGGTCTATGGGAACTATACACACGAATGCCCCTTCATGGATTGCGCTAAGCAGGCCATTCATAATGAAGTTCAGCATGCTACCAATACGAAAAACCCAGCTCAACCCAACCCAGCACCACCAGGACCTCCACCCATGGTGCTCCAAAACCCATTACCAGTCCCAAGACTGGTAGCAACTGCACCTACTCCCCAGCCCAATCCCACAGCCCCAGCTGCACCTCCGACAACAGAAACAAGTGTTCACCACCTGCTAGCCTTCACAACTGAAGAGGTCAATTTACAAACCAAATGAAATCAGTATGGATCCAACACCAAACCCGCTGACCCATCAGCGACATCCACATCCAAAACAACCAATAAACCTCTTCACTTACCCCCTTTTCCCCACACCCCCCCATACGGCGGGTTGCCAACAATGTCACGACTAGAGCTGCTGTAAGATACAACATTGTGGATGACTTTCCCAAACACCTACAGCTATGTCCACTCTTGAGGTACTTAAAAATTTCCCAACACAATGGAAGTCCTTACTAGCCACCCTCAGTGCTGCAGACCCCTCTGACTCCAAGTTGATCACATTCGACACAGAGAATGGAGAACCGCAGATGCCATCAACCATTGCCTTCCAAATCCCGGTATCCATTCGGAATTTGGTTGTGCACCGGTGCGTCATTGACGAGGGGGAATCCACATGTGTCATGTCAACCTTAGTATGGGAGAAACTTGGGTCCCCAATTCTGCAACCATCCACTACTACTTTGCGGGTTTTGATGGCCACCCCACTAAATCCCAAGGTATCCTCCTGCACGTTCCCATCACATTAGGCTAGAAAATAGTATTGATTGACATAGAGGTTGTCAATGCTCAGTTGGACTATAACCTTATTCTTGGAAGAAGTTATATGTACGCAATGAGAGCTATAGCATTAACTATTTTCTGTCTCATGATGTTCCCTCACGACGGGAAAATCATGATGGTTGACCAATTAACTTATCACGATTTGCAAGGGCTAATCGCACTAGCCAATGTCATCCCTATGATCAATACCATCGATCCACAAGGGCTAACCGCACCAGCCAAGGTTATCCCTACAGTCAATACCATGGTCGACAACATACTTGCCTCCCCATTATTGAATGTGGGCCCTGGGTTGTTTGCTGACACCACCATGATGGCCTCCTTCCCCTTAGTGTCACCACCGCCGACACCAAATGATACTGTGGATTTGTGCATGCTCTCATCTAGCACTGTTGCACCTAAGCATCAACCACAGCAGCAGCCCCAACAATAGCCACAACATCATTCACAGCCATAACATCATCCACAGCCGCAAAATTATGCGCAACCGCAACCACAACCCCATCCCCACATGCAACCATCAGGGAGTTATTTGGGCTCCTCCCCAGTCCACACAATTCCCTTCCTATTTCCCCCGCCTAGTGTCATGAGTAAGCCAGTAATGGCTACCTTAAACTTACCCAACTTCACATTGGGGATTCCTGTGTGGTACCTCGATCCACTGACCCAACCTCTGATTCCCCAGGTCGTCTTAACCCCCGTGTAACCCATTGCGGTCGAATATCATCCTCCACTCGACCTGCAAAAACTAGCCACTGCACCCACACCCACACTGCCCCACCCAAAAAGGGCCAGGGGCAAAAATGCGAAAGCAACAACTTAACCCTGGAAAATACCGCCTTGTGTCGTCTGTGAAGAACAGGGCCATGCAACTCAAAACTGCCTTGATATTCCCATGATCCACACACAATTGGATGCCATGGATACAACATAAAAAATCCCCATGGTTGAACTCCCGAGTGGGCCAATAGTGAGAAACAAGTCATTGAGAACAAACCATGCTTGTGCCCTTTGCAGATTGTATGGACACTATTCTCACCACTACCAGGACTTGTCTGAGTTTCAAACGGCCCTAGCCAACCTTCAACAACATGCCCTTGAATCTGAGATCAACCTAATCGAAGAAGTCCACCCCCACCTCCCTCTTTAGACACCATGTCCATTTACATGATGTCCAGTTCCACAGACCCTCTTATCCCCAAAATCACCGACAGTCCACCAGACCCGTCTCACTGTTTCTTTTACAACGATGAGGAGATACTTGAAGCCTTAAATACAATGGAATACCCTTGGGATAACATGCACCACCACTCATTCTTCCTCCCCGAAGAACTTGTATCGCAGTCTAACCAATTTTCCATTGAAACAAAAGATTTCATTCATGGGAAAGTTGACTGGTTCAAAAATCCCATCCCAACACCAGACGCCTTCGAAGAAGGGAACATGGCCAACGTCTCTCCAACCATTAAGATCAAAATCTCAACCAATCTTGAGTTTGTTGAGAAAATCATGCTGGGGGCATCCTTCTCCTCAAAAGAAGTTGCTTCCTACAAAGCGCTCTTCCAAGAATTTCGCGACATCTTTGCCTGGTCCTACACTGAAATGCCTGGGTTGGATCCATCCATTGTGGAACACCACATCGACACATGGCTTGATGTGGTCCCCATGCGCCAAAAGCAACGACCCATCCATCACTCCAAAGGTGCTCCGGTCAAAGCTGAAATAGAGAAGTTGTGCATGGACAACTTCATTTACCCCATTGCTTACACCACCTGGGTTTCAAATCCTGTTCCCATGAATAAAAAAAAGGGTACCATCTGCGATTGCACAGACTTCCGTGATTTGAATTGGGCGTGTCCCAAAGGCAACTTACCAACACCCTTCATTGATCAGATCATCGATGCGTGTGCCGGACATGAGGTCTTTTCCTTCATGGATGAATTTTCTGGATATAACCAAATTCAGATCCAGAAAGAAGATCGTTACAAGACTGCATTCACAACCCCATGGGGCACATTTGCATATCGAGTAATGCCCTTGGGTCTAAAGAATGCTGGAGCCACCTTCTAGCGTGCCATGACATATTGTTTCCATGGCCTAATCCATATCATATTTCTCTACCTGGACGACCTTATCGTTCGATCACGAAAATGAGCACAACATATAGACGACTTGCGGCAAGTCTTTTTGCGATGCCACAAGTACAAAATTTGCTTGAATCCCCTAAAGTGTGTTTTTTGTGTCCCAGTAGGTCATCTGCTTGGGTTCATTGTATCCCATAAAGGGATAATGATTGACCCTCTCAAAGTTCAAGCTATCCTTGATCTCCTATTCCACGAACCTTACGCCAACTGCAAAGCCTCCAAGGCAAGGCCAACTTCCTTCGCCGCTTCGTACCAGAGTATGCAACGAAATCCCATGGATTTGTATGCCTGCTCTGCACCAAAATCCCCTTTGTTTGGGCTCAACAAGCATAAGAATTGTTTGATGCACTCAAACAAGCCCTGGCTTCCGCACCATTACTCTCGGCACCAGACTTCACTTGAGACTTCATTCTTTATGTATCAACCTCGAAAAATTCCATTGCTGGAGTCTTGGTCCAAGAAGATGATGCTCGTTAGAAGCATGTGATTTATATGTTAGCAAGAAACTGACAGGTCCCACTACGATATTCACCCGAGGAGAAATTGGCCCTCGCCGTTGTTTTCTCGGCCCAAAAGTTTCGCCACTACATCATTGCAAACAATACCCGAGTAGTGGCTTATTCCAACCTAATGCGGTACCTCTTAAGCCGTCACCTTCTACAAGGCCGCGCGACCAAGTGGGTAGTCGTCCTCTAAGAATTTGACTTGGAGTTTTTTTCCCTGAAACGCAAAAAGGCACTAGCACTAGCCGTGCTCATAACAGATCTGCCCCCATTAACCATGTCACCACCACCAAAGGATGACCTCCCCAATGATTTCCTATTCGTCATATCCATAGAAGAACCATGGTATGGGGGCATCCTGCTATATTTGCATACACATAAGTTCACAGCCCACTTAAACTACAAAGAAAGGTGATGCATCCGACATCAAGCCACTCGACATCTTCTGATTGGATATGTTTTATATCGTCGAGGTATTGATACCATCTTATGTCGTTGCCTCACCCATGACGAGGCTGAGATAGTCCTTAACGATTGTCATAGTGGAGCCTACGGTGGCCACCTTTCAGGTCTGTCAACTGCCCAGAATATTCTATTTGCTAGCTACTTTTGGCCTTCCATCTTCTCTGATTGCATAGAGGTAGTCAAACACCACCGCAACTGTTAGCTCTTTGCCCCAAAGGCAAGAACCCCCCCTGCACCATTACATCCCGTAGTCACAGTCGGTCCTTTTTGCAAATGGGCAGTTGAATTCATGAGAGTCAACCCTACATCGGATAACAGTGATAAATATATCATTATGGCGGTTGATTACTTCACTAAGTGGGCCGAGGCAATAACCAGGTTTGATTGCAAAAGTGAAACGACAACATGTTTCTTCTTTAACCACGTCATTTCATGATTTGGTGTTCCCAAACAGTTGGTCTCAGACCATTTTAAGCACTTTGAAGATGTTGTTTGGACTAATATTCCAACCATGTTGAAATTTGAACACCAGTACTCATCTTCCTACTACCCCCAGGGAAATGGCCAAGTTGAAGCAGTCAACAAAATCATCAAAACAATGCTCCAAAGGATGGTAGGAAACCATAAAACCAATTGGCACCACATGCTGTTTTTCACCCTACGGGCTTATCGCACATCCACAAAAATTGCAACCAGTTTCACCCCTTTTCATCTAGTACATGGTGTTGAATCATTGCTTTCTATAGAGTGCCAAATCCCATCACTCTGCCTTGCAATAGAACTCCTCCCTGATACTTCGCCTTTGGAATAACTACTCATCCAACTTGAGAAAACTATAGAAGACCGTCGAACTTCCCTCCAAGCCATTGAAGCAGGGAAAACATGGTCAAAATCCTATTACAACTCCCATGTCCACCCTCGCACCTTTAGCGAAGGTGATATGGTTCTGGTTTATGATCAACCCAATGATAAGTTAGGCAAAGGCAAGTTCAAGTCAATGTGGTATGGCCCATATGTTGTCCACCGTTGCCTCGGAAAAGGGGCATACATTCTTATTGACTCTGATGGAAAACTCTTGGAAAACCCTCATAATGAGCTCTACCTCAAGATATTTTACACTTAACATCACCCATGAATCACTTAGTTTTCCTTTTTTGTTTTGCAACGGCTTGACCACAAATCAGAGACCCCCCTCCAATAAAAGTTCTGCACATAAGTGTAGCCCACTAGAGGGTGTGGTCCCACATCTGCACATGCACACAATATGTTGCAAGTATGATCTAGCTACCACCATTCTAGCATACCACCAGGTCCCTAGACCTGTCTTGGAGGTCTAGTCCTTTCCATATCTCCTCGGTTGCACAACGCTCCCGGGTCGAAAAATGACCTTTAGATTGCCTCTCTCCCAATTGATTCCTTGGGCCATTGCCCGGAGTCACACCAATTTACGTACCACATTGTGATATAAGTCTCCCTAGACCTGTACTTGCATCACATTATCCTACCACAACTTATACGGGAGTATGGACCATCTCCCGGAAGGCACACCATTTTACTATTTCAACATATAACTGTCTAATCCGTCCACCACAACTTACGTGGGTTCCCGAACCATTTCCAGGAGGGCGGATCATTTCTTTCACATACATTTGGTATAAAACTATCTCCGAACTTGCACTCACATCACATGTAGTCCAGTCCGTCCACCACAACTCACACAAGACTCTCCTGACCTCTGTCCGAGAGCCACCTCGGTCTGTGTGCCTCTGCCGCACCGACTCACGTGCCTCTGCCGCGATCTATCCCATGCATGTATAGGTATGCTCAAGAGCCACCCTCTCCATCCATACTACACAGATGACATTTGGTTCACTATCCATAGTCTCTAGAGAGGGGCACCATCAGTTCCCCCTCGATCGGTTGACCATACTCGAGTTTCCGTTAAGCTCTTTTTTGACTCCTAAAAGAATGAAAATATTTTCGAGCGCATTTGCTTCCTCTCCCGCTCATTAAAGTATCGGAAATGGTGTCTACATTACTTCGTTTATCTCCTTTTGTGAACCATGTAGACTACCATATGAAAAGGACCACCTTGGCACATTCAAGCCAAGACCGTTCCCCTCTGCATCCTTTTATGATTTCTCAGGAAGAGGGGTCAAACTTTACGAAAAATCTCACCATGGGTTGTTGTTAATCTCTTTTCTAGCATTCTCATCAAGAAAATATTGCCAAGCAAACTTGGTTTCATTCATGCTTGTAAAAGTATATGAATGACCATCCAGTCAGTACAGGTTTAACCTTTTCCAGCCTGATTGGACTACCAATGGTAAAGAAGTCTCCCATCCCCTAAAGGATGGGCGAGCTCTCCTATGTACACTTTTAACCTTTTTTGGGCACATGAGACTATCAACAAAAAAGAGACCCCACTGGAGTCTTCTTCATGCTTTTAGACTCTCTAAAATTGAAAGCACCATCGAGCATTTACTTTCTTGGAATCGCTAAAAATCCACGAGATCGTACCACAACAGTGTCTTTAAACACCACCCCACATATCAGTTTGACATCATTCCCACTTTGGGTCGCTTTTGTTCAGAGTATTCTGCGATGTGTCTTCCTTGGATCCCATCAATACCAAAAGTGTCTACCTCCCCCAAGTATTTCCCATCTAAGTTACATTCCCAGTATTACAGCTATGATCCCTTTCCCATGAGTCAGTTTCATTTGTTTCCTGGTCTTCCCTGCCGTCATACTCTGAACAAAGGAAGTTTGAGTCCCCTATGATTCCCTGCCCCTGTTCCACCTCCCCCCCCATTCAGTGGGTTAGTCCTCATATTGTCTCATAGATTTCGGTTATCTCCCTTGCACTTTTGGTCAAGGAAACACCATTGCCTTAGCCAGTTGTAGGTCTCCCTCTGTCGACGAAAACACACATACTCTAGAGGATAGACCCAGAGGTCCCTGTATCCTGGTTTCATTAACCTCATTGATGAGTTCCTTGGACCACTTGAGAGGAGTCCCCAGTCCCTCTCAGGATGGTTGTGTCTCACGTGCTCGACTACAGCTACATCATTGCACCATTGAGATTTGTACAAGGTATTGGTCCCTGCAGTATTTGGTTAAAGACCTTGGATGTCACCTGACTCTAGCACATTGATGAGTCTATTTGAGGGAACCAAACAGGTTCATGTCCCTTGTGATTTTTGGTTTACATTGGAGACAGTGTTCAGAAGCCCCATAGCAGTGCTTCTATATAGATTTATGATTGATACAACATATTGGTAACATAGAGACCTTGACTCTCCGTTAGTGGGTCCCTACAACTATGTACCATTCCAGATCCAGTAGACCATCAGTCTTGAAGATATAGCATTCCATGAGAATGCCATGGGTCCAATGTAGTAGTTATTCATATTAGTATTGTATTTAGCCTCTTATTGAGGCAACCACTATGTAACAACAGTTGTACATGATCGACTCTTACATTTTAGAGCTTAGATCACATTATTCTTTTGAATTCGTTATGAGCATGGGGATTCCCACCTCGTCCATATACATGTCACACATTATTTGTATCTCACCCATTGATGGGAACCATATTAATACAAAAACCAAAATCCACCATGCCCCAGCACAGGAAGCACCACCTCTCCCCAGAAAATCCTATGATGTCCGTCGGCCATATGATGAGCTCCTGCCCTCACACATCACGGGGCAATCTGTTAACCCAAAAAATTACTCGATTAGCTCTACATGACCTACACCACATAAAGAAATCTATTTCACTACCCTTATTTGACCCCCACACCCTTACAAAGGCTCAAAAACATAAAAAGGGCTTAAATACCCCTAAAAAGAGCCAAAATAGCTCTCATAGGGGCTAAAACCTCCAAAAAGGGGCTAAAACCCCTCAAAGGAGCTTAAAATCCCCAAAGGAGCTAAGAATTGGGTGAAATGGGCTAAAGCCTTTACCAAGGGCTTAAAACCCTAAAATCTCAAGAAAAAGCTATAAATACAGGGGTGGGGGTCACTCTCAAAACATTCCTTCTCTCCCTACCATTACTCTACCCATGTGAGTGCCTTGAGACCCACATCTCTCAAACCATTCACCCCTCTCCTCCATTTTCTCACTTGCTCCATAATCCAAAACCCCATTTCATTGAGAGGTAGCTTCCTTCTAGGGCATGGTGGCCCATTTCATCAAACAAGAAGGTATACCATGAATTTTTGTTGTTAGTTTTTTTCTTTTGTAGGTTGTTTTTACATGCAGGTAGTTTATTGCTAATAGTGTGCTGCAGGTTCTCCATTGATTACTTGTTGTAGGTTTATTTCTCTAATAGTTTATTGCAGGTTTCAATGGCTCAAAGCTAACCTTTCCTTGCAGGTTTTTCTTCCATCCACAGGAACCCTACCCTTCCATCCTATAGACAGAAGGTAGCCGTTCCTGCTCGTAGCTAGGGAAAAATCCCTACTACAGGGGGAGAATTAGTATTGTAACTTTTATCAATTTAAAACCACTTTTAATTTACTCATTAAAACACATAATCATCAAGGACACACATAACACAAATTTATCGTGGAAGCTCAATTGGGTAAACCACCAATACTTCCTACTACTGCAAAAATGTTATTTACAAATGGTTTTTTCCTGCTGCTATAGACAAGGATCGTATTACACCCTATTTACCAGCAACTAATGGAAGGAGGCTACAACCCCCTGTTTTCTCAGCTACAACTAACAGGATGCTACTACACCCTATGCTTTTGCTGGAAGGAGGCTACAACCCCTGCATGCCTGTTTCCTACCATAGCGCTACCCTACCACCCTAATATGTTTTTAGTTATCTTCCAGATTCCTTTACCCTTCAATATCTATCACACTCACTGGTCTATGCTTCTTCTTCTATGATTTGGACCCCAGCGACAATTTCTCTCACTCATCCCTCTATGTATAAATACCTTCATGTTTCCTGCGGACACATCTCGTCACCATTGCACCATTTAATTTTTTGATCATGCCTCTTCATGAGAGCTTAATTCCTTATTCTATTACTGAGTCGTAGAGTCATCTACCTCTGTCGTGATTATTCAAAACAACTAAAACAATTCGTTGTTAATCGATTGACAGTTTATTCTTCTAGTCGTGTTCTTCCGCAATCATCCTGAGTCGTTGATCTCTTTTCGGCATTTTTCCCGACCATAGATCCGAGATAAAAATGGAATAGTGGATATGTGACTTTTTCCAAATATCATTTCATGATTTCCTCTTTCCATACAAATCATTCCGCACTGGTGATCTTCTTCGAGCTCTCCATGACCATTGATATGAGATGAAAAGTGGATAGTAGATATGTGACTTTTTCCAAATATCATTCCATGATTTCCTCTTTTCGTACCGTCGATCTCGTTCGAGTTCTATCTTGACCATCGATCTTCCAGATTGCAGATTTCGGATTGTGGGTTTGTGTCTTTTTCAACATGTCATTTCGATATTTCCGCTTTCCACTATTTTTCTTCCACACCATCGATCTTATACAGATGTTTTCCAGATCGTCGATCTTCCAGATTTTGGGTAGAGGAACTGTGACATTTCCCAAAGTATTTTCATGATTCTCTGTCTTCCGCTTTTCTTCTGAACTATTGATTTCTTTGCGAGTTCTTTCCTAGCAGTTGATACACGATCTAATGTGGATTGCGGATCCTCACTTTTCTTTGTGCATAAATCATTCACCACCGTATATTTCCTCATGGATTTAATCCGAACCTTTGATCTATGATCAAATGTGGATTTGTGGATCTTCCCTTTTATTTGTGCGAAAATCATTCCCCACTGTAGATTTCCTTGCAGATTCAATCCCAACCGTCCATGTTTTCATTGTAAATGGAATTTCGCTCCCATCAGAACGTTAACTAGCTTACTAGTTAAATCAACGAAATCCCTTAAGGGCCGTCGGATCTAGATCTAGTCGAATCAACAATGGACTCCAAATGAATTAAACTGTATTTGATGGATATTTCATGCCCATTATCCCAAGTTGTTAACCTCCTGTCACTTTAGCAAGTGAAATGTCTTTACCACCGTCGGATAAGGATCCCCACCAATCAATGGTGGAATTCAAATAAGATGAAGTGAATTTCTTAGAAATTCCACAGACATCAAAGCTTTCTTAGTCCACACAAATTCTCTCAGTGAAATCATTGACGACCGTTCATCTTTTTCAATGATCAACCTTATCTGTTGATCTTGATCATATTCTCATTGATTGGTTTCATATTTCGTAGCTCATCGTCCTTTTTATATAACTCGCTATTAAATCAACAAAATTTACCTTGGCCATTGATATTTAACCACCTTCGATCTCCACCACAAGATCTTAAAGCACATGGACGCGGTATATCTGTTTATGTCATTCGCAACTCCATTTTGTGAAATTAAGTTCCAGCGATAGATCTGTCTAATCTATGGATATTCCACTGCTTGCTTTGTAAATATTTCTCCTATCATCAACCGTGTTATTGATTTTACCTTGTAATCAACCCTGTTACAGATTTTCCTTTGTCATTACTGAACTCCTCTCACATCAATGATAATCCATGTAATGGATCCTTTGTATTTTATTGATTTCATCCTGATTCATGTCTATTTGTTATTCCTTTGTCATTCGTGAACTCCTTTGACATCAATGACAACTATATTCTCAACAACTAGATAGGAATGACAAATTAGTAAAACAACTATAAGGACAATTTCCAATACAAGGTGCCATGAATCTCCTTTGGGACATGATCATTGCAGAATCAAAAAAATAAGGCCTTATTTGAATTTTATTAAGGATGAAGAAATGGTAATTAATGTAGCAAGACAAAGTTGTCTAGCTGTAAAGGAGGCTTTAGACATAAAACCAACAAATACAACTAGAAACACAATAAAAATCCTCAACAATTTATCTGAGGAGGAACTGAGAACAATGGGCATCATGGACATGATTGCAGTAATAGCTTGGGCTAGGAAATTTGTTGGTAAACATCAACACATAGAGTATGTCCAAGCAAAAGCAAATATAATGCTGCATCAGGTGAAATCTTTCAAAGGTTTATTTATAGAATTATCTCAGAAATGTTTGCCTCCTTTTTGGGATAAAGATGGCAAGTTGATTTCTCAGTCCGAATATCAGGTCTTGCTGGTTAAATCCAGGCTAGATCATAAGAAGTTTGAAGACATGACTATGTCCTTGTCCGAAAAGGTCATAATTGATAAGATGGCTATGGATTTTGAATTGGTAAATGCATTCATAACAATTGGTGCTCATCTGCCACCTATTTCCTATGTAGATCATGTGGAGCTGGGGGTATTGGATAAGGATATCGGAAGTATGGAAATGCCACCTGGAGATGAGTGGAAGACTATAGAGAAATTTGGAAAAATGAAATACAAGTTACATCAATGAGCAATTTCATTTCAAGGATCAAGCTACAAAGATGAAAAGGATTATTTTAGAAATAAAGTTAAAAGATTTTATAAGTAGTTAATAATTTTAGTTTGTTAAGCTTATTGGACATATGTAATGAGAAAATTACAAATGATAATTTTTAGAATGTAGGTAGTATTAGCTCGAGGAGCAAATTTAAATGCATAAAAACATGATTTTGTAATGTAATGGGGGTTGGAACTCGGGAGAAAAACTCATTTTGTAAAAGAGATTTGAAGTTAATAAACTTTGCAGAGCCAAGCAAGTATTTTTCTACCAGAGATTCTCGTGTTGTTCTTTTTACAGTTCATACTCTCTTTCCTTATGTGTATGTGAATTCTAGTTAATTCATTTCCATTGTGTTGTCTATCATGCTTGAATAAGTGTATATTGAATCAAAATTCACAATCATATTCTCTAGTTCTTTGATTTCAAGTATACATAAACTATATTCCTCTAAAATTAATATTGGATTCATCTTTTGATGCCTATGTTAATGGACTGTTCATTTTTCTTCTTCACCATCAGATAATCGAGAAATTGACTGTAAAAGGGTAACTATCCTGTCATTGTTAAAAAATTCCATTGCAAAGCACTGCCATTTATTGTAACTCATGATTTTGACTCCATAACCAATGATATCCATTTGTTTCAGCCATCACAATTATTAAACCTAGTTCTTTAAAGGTATTTCTGGCCTTTGTATTTATTTATTGAGAGATCTCTCTCTGGTAGGAAAGAATCCAACTTTCCTCCTAAAGGTTGGATCGTAAGGTTACCTTAGAAAATCCTTCCACAACCAAAGGATAAAAATATGAGTGATAAAACTTCCATAATTAATTAACGATGACATGCCTTTTTTATTCCTCATAGTCTAACAACTATACATCTATGTATGGTGAACATTTCACTGTGTAAAAGTTGATTGCCTATTAATCTTTGATTATTTGTTAATGCAATCTACCAGCATGTGTTGAACACTTACATCCACCTCTTTACAATCATGATTGTTAATCACCGTTTGGTTATACCCATGGTTTTGGTAGACTTTGATAACTCTAATGGGAACAGACCGTGGTCATGTTGAAGACGAATCAAATAGTTTCATGGGATAAATGTTCTAACAACCACTATGCCCTTACCCATATAAACCGATGGGACATGAAATCCAAACAAGAAACCACAATGAATTAAAAATACCGATTTCTTTGTACCTACTTTATGGGTTTATGGTTTTGAAATATAGTTGACTACTGTATGTATCCATACATATATTACATCGAATAAGGGAAATATCTTATGGGTTCAAACTTTTTTGTTTAGATCTAAATAATTCCATCGTTTTTTATTATTATTTCTATAGATCATGTGATCTAGATTATTTGGAGAACACAATGAAAGTAGTAATATAAAATTGAAACACACAATTATTTTGTAGAAAGCACATTAATACAATAAAACCTAAATTTAATTAATGAATGGAATGGAAAACCCTGTAAACTGCAAAGCAATACAAATTAGCTCAAATGGTCATAGCTATCTCTTACGAAAGATACGTCGACTATGCTAATTTGAAATAGATTATTATAAAGAGACTAGAAATGGCCTTTTTATCATAAGAATAAGTATTAAAAACTCTTAACATCCAAAAACCTTACCCTAGGAAATGGAGCACCAAAAGGATTTGTAGGCCCCAAGGTGGCTAGCTAATGCATCGAATTCTTGGGGGCACAACGTTTGTATATGACATTTGTTTAGGGAGATCGATATATAATTGGGAAGAAAGCACTTAGAGTTACAACCTTTGACTGGGTCCAAGGAATTCCATGGCAACTCTTTCCCCCTGGATTGGTCAAAAGACATTGTTTAGGGTTTTAAAACGACCCTAAAAGTTTGGGACTCGAAAAACCGTAGAAAATGACCAAGAAGATGGATATCCATTGTAACTTGGTTGAATACGTGGGTGGACACTAGTATCCACATTGATTAGGGGCCCTCCCCTCTTAAGGAGCAATGGTCCCCATTGCATCAATTTCCTCTACCATATGAGGAAACTTTTGCTGAATTTGACTCTTGGTGAGCCACTTTCCCTTGTGAAGAAATTTCCCTGATTTGACTACTAGATACAATTGGGTGTTTTGATGGTGAGTTCCATTCATATTTTTTTCCATGATCCCGTCGAATCTATCCTTCTCAATACAGTCATATTGATTTCTATACTGGCCAAGTGCTCGCCCCTGAGGTGTTCAAGAGAGGTGGAAAATATGGTCGAAGTAGCTCCACATTAAAGACAAGGTGCATGTATAGGAAAGAGGGAATACTTAACTAAAAATCACTCCCACCCACAATATTGGTGATGGTGTAAGGCCCATATCGAAGTGGGAGAAGCTTCCAATGGGGCCCTATGATGCATTCTTTCTATAATTGTAACCATACCTTATCACTAACATGAAGCTTATGTGGAACCCGATGTTGGTCATGCAGATGCTTATGCTTGGCATTGGCATTTTGCAAGATATCATGAACTTGTTATTGGTGTGTTGGATCCGCTCAACAAATTTGGATGCCTAATCAGTCTCAGTTTGAGCATGGGAAGACTCTTTCTGTGTATATGCAATTAACATTGCTACATCAATTGGGGATAATGGCCAAAACCCCAAGCATACCTCGAAAGGGTCGTGGCTAATAGAGTTATGAAGAAATTTATTGTAGCTATGTTGAACATAAGGAAGGATCTCATTCTAAGTGTGGGGATTTTTGGAGTTGTACATTCTTAGGATATGTGCAATCGTATTTTTGGACACCTATTTCTTCCCATTAGTTTAGGGGCGGAAGGCAGTCGTTTTGGTAATCTTGGTGTCCATCATAGACCATAGGATGGACTAGAAGGCACTCATGAATATGCTATCTCAATTTGAAATAATGGTAAGTGGGAGGCTGAAATGAAACCAAACATGCTTGAATAATATTTTAGCAATAACCTCTATTGTGATGCTCTTCTCACTGGGTGTTAAAATTGCCATCTTAGAGAATCGATAAATAACCACAAATACATAGTCATTGTGATAATTTTTGGAACCTTTGTAGAGTTTTTGTGATGCAGGAGCATCCTTGATCTCATCAAGAATCTACGAGTTGAATAGACTTAGGCTCTCTATGGTTGTCAACCAAGAGTATTTTGTAAAAATATTATAATATATATATATGTATGTACACACACACACACACATATACATATACATACACACACACACACACACACACACACACACACACACACACACACACAGACACACACACACACACATGGAATGTAAGTCTACGGGAAGGGACAGTAGAGGAGATGGCCAAGTGTTGTGCCCCTACCCAACAACCTGATAAAAAATAAAAATTTTATCAAACAAAATGAAATTTTGTTTGATGAAATATTTGAAGTCCTCATTTCAAAATTGTATAATCTGGAGCTACTGAAACGATGAAATTCCGTGAGCTACTGAAATGGTGAAATTCAAATTGTTTTTTTTATAACCTTGTCAATTATTGCTAATTAACAAAATTACTATGCTAAATCATTATTTTTGCATGCTTTCTAACATAGCCTCACCATAAGCCTTGTTTGAGCATTCAACAATTGGTATGTTAGTTTTTGTTTTTGCAAATTGGACAAGGTCCTAGAACATCAAAGGCTAAATGTTTTTATGTAGGAGTGCCTTATCCTAATGTTCATCCTTTGAACCTTGAATCATGTTTGATCTTACAATAAGTGTTTAGTCTCGATATGCTTCATGTCGTGACTTATATCCTTGCATATAAGGTTTGGGGTGGATTTGATGATTTACGTCGTGTCGAATGCTTGCCATTTTCGAAGGTTAAGATCATTATACAGTAAGGTTGATATGTTAATGCTCAAGGTCCATCCCCTGTGGTTGTTTCAACTCGCGTTGCCATTTGATCCACTTGATTGCAGATTGATATGGTATCATTACACTCGTACATGACTCTGTAAATAACATTCAATTGCAAGTACGTGCTCATCGTCGTGGCTCCATGCTCGTTGAACACCTGTATCTGATGCGATGAGTGGTGTTATTACGATCGGGCCAGATAAATAATGGCAAAACGAGTTTAGTTTGAAGTCTTCACCGTCACTTTTTATTATCTTGATTGCCTCTCTGCGTGATCATTCTCCTTCGCCCATGCCGGGTTTATAGGGGTCTTGTCTGGGTTTGCTCATGGCGCATTTTGTTTATGAGAGAGTTGGGTTTCATTGCTTGTGTTTTCTGCTTGGTTTGCATCCTGAGTGCTCGCTCTCTAGTTTACTATCGTGTTTCGATTTGTGGTATCTCTTTTGTGTGCAGCTGCGTGCATTTGCGCTCGCAGCTATGGCTCCAGTGGTTAGGGTTGAACCCAGTGACATGAAACTCCTTGATGGAAACCCTGAACTCTTAGCCAAGGTTGAAGCAGTCGGATGGTTTCCATTTATCCGCAATTTTGTAGACTCAAACCCTGAGGTGACTAGGTTATTTTCTATGTCGCTGGTTTCAGAAAAAAGACAATTATCCCGTTTCGCCTACGGAAAAGATATTACAACAGGTCTCTGGATCTGAAATGTTCTCACTTTTAGATGGATTTTTGGGATGCAATCAAGTATTAGTGTCCAAAATAGATCAGTTGAAAACAACCTTTAGAACCCCTTGGGGAACTTATGCCTACAGGAAAATGCCGTTTGGATTTATTAATGCCGGAGCAACGTTTCAAAGGGAAATGGATATTGCGTTCAGAGGCTTAATCGGCCAATTTGTCGTCATTTACCTTGACGATATAACTGTCTTTTCAAAAAACAAAGCTGATCACCCAACACATCTTAGGAGGGTTTTTGAATGTTGCAGGAAGTATGGGATCTCCCTGATCCCCAAGAAATCCATCTTTGCAGAAGGTAAGTTATTGGGTTTTGTAGTTTCAAAACAAGGTATCAATATTGACCCTGAACGTACCTAGGCTATAGCACAAATTTCTATGCCTCATTCAAAGAAAACTATGCAATCTTTTCTAGGGAAGATAAATTTTGTTTCCAGGTTTATTCCTGGTTTCACTGAAATTGTCAGACCACTTCAGAAAATGATTAAGAAAGATACTGAGTTCAAATGGTCTGCTGAAGAAAAATAGTCCTTTCATGACATATTAAAATCTATTGCTGAAGCCCCTACCTTAATAAGCTCGGATTTATCTAGACCTTTTATTTTGTACACGTTTGCTTCTGACTCTTCATATGCTGTTGTTTTAACACAGAAAAATCAGGAAAACAATGAAGCTCCCATTGCTTTTACGAGTTCTAGTTTGAACGGTGCAGAGCTCAATTATCTAGAAGTAGACAAACAAGCATTTGTTGTTTTTAAGTCAGTAAAAAATTTTAGGCCTTATTTGCTGAAGTCACACACCAAGGTTATTGTGCCATATTCCGCAGTCAGAAATATTTTGGTGCAAAAGGACCTGGGTGAAAAGCGAGCCCATTGGGTTACAACACTTCAAGAGTATGACCTGGAAATCAAGCCTTTAAAGATTGTCAGAGGACAGGGACTTTGCAAGTTGGCAGCCGGATCTTCGGATATGTCTGAATCTAATCTGCACTTCATCGATGAACATTTTCTGTTCGAAAGGGAAGTTTTGCCAATCTCAGCCCCCTCTGATTCCTGGTATTATGACATTAATTTTTTTTCCTGTTGCATGGAAATACTCCTGAACATTTAGATTCTCGCAAAAAAGGGATTTGAGATTAAGATCTGCACCTTATCAGTTGATCGACAACATTCTGTTCAAAAAGAATTTCGAAGGGGTCCTCCTTCGTTGCTTAGAAAGGAATGAAGCTGATAGTGTGCTGCCTCAATTACATACAGGGCCAGCCAGGGGACACTTTGGCGAGGAAACCACTGCACATAAGGTACTTAAAGCTGGATATTACTGGCCTACTTTGTTTAAGGATGCATATTCCTTTGCTAGGAAATGTCAGGAGTGTCAGAGAGCAGGCGACAGACTTAAGAAAGCAGCATTACCTCTCCAACCTGTTATTTTTGAAGTTCCATTTCAACAATGGGGCTTGGACATTGTTGGTCCAATTACACCAGCTTCCTCATAGTAGCATAAATACATTTTGACAGCCATCGATTATTTCACTAGATGGGTTGAATCCATCCCCTTGCGAGTGGTTAACTCGGAACAGGTGATATCTTTCCTTGACTCTTTTATTGTCACCAAGTTTGGTGTTCCCAAATCTTTGATTTTTGACAATGCAACTTATTTTTCTTCTGTAAAGTTAACAGAATATGCATAATTGGAAAAAGGCATAAAGTTAAAATATTCAGCTAATTATTATCCTTAAGGTAACGGATTAGTTGAATCTTCCAATAAAAATTTAATCAAAATTCTGAAACGCACGGTGGTTAATCATCATAGAAATTGGCACAACACTTTATCAAATGCCCTATGGGCTGACCGGGTAACTCCCAAGGCTGCCATAGGCAATTCTCCTTTCTTCCTGGTATACGGTAAAGAAGCTATCTTGCCTCCCCATCTGTTTTCACCCTCTCTATAGCTCTCCCAGTCAGTACAGGAAACAACACGTTCCGCCATGGAACATAGAATTAATACTCTGCTTAAGCTGGAGGAAGAAAGAGAGTTAGCCAGAAAAAAGTTTGACCAACACCAAAAGTCAGTGAAACACTGGTTCGATCACAGAAAATCAGCTAGTAGGGATTTGGAAGTAGGTGACCTAGTTCTGAAATGGGACAAGGAGCACGAAGACAGAGGAAAACATACTAAGTTCCAATGCCTGTGGCTGGGACCGTTTATCATTGTAGAAAAACTTGGTCCTAGCACATTTAGGTTGCAGACACTAGAGGGAGACATCGAGAACCTTCCGGTGAATGGTCACCTGATCAAAAAATATTTTTGCTGATCCCCATTAAGGGATTATCTTGTATATACCTTGTGTGGTTTTCTCAGTTTGTGGAATTTTCTTTTGGCATGTTTATTTTACTTGTTTGCTTTGAATATTTTCTCATATCTATTTGTTGTTTTATTTGCATAATTTTTTAGAATGGTCAAGTCATTTGATTTCAGGCTGATGACTTTTCACCAAATCCTGTGATTGACCTACAAATCATGCATCATGATATCACTATCCTGACTATTGTCATGCTGTTTAACGTCTTGAACAGTGAAAAGTTTTTCGTCTTTCTAGAATTTACCAGAATTTTTTTTAAGTCATGTAAATATAAATTAATAAGATGAGTCTCTGCAGAGATTTTTCCAAAAGGATTAAAGCATTATTTGTCAAGGATATCTATTTAAGTATTTTACGCAACTCCCTCTCGTGAAGAGAATTAGATTTGCCTCCCCATCTGCTAAGATAATCTCATTAGAGATTAAACATAACTACAATCTGGACATGGTTGGATTCAAATATTTCTTTAAAATAATATGAAGGACAGAGGGTCTCATAACGAGCCAGTCTATTCAGGATCATAGGTTTGCATTCAGTAACATTATTGTTTCCGGTCACCAAGCCTGGACAGTGGCCCTTGGACAAAACACCAAGGGATAAAAGGTCTCATTACGAGCCGGTTTATTTACAGTAATGCAGATTGGTGACTGACATGGTTACTACCTGGTTACCAAGCCAGAACCATGGCCTTTAGAAATATAAATATAAAAAAAAAAGAAAAAAAAAGAAGGGAAATAGAAAATGATCATAATAGTTCAACCTAACCAGAATTGTATATCTATAACTAGCAGATGGGATACTGGCATTCTTTGGGCTTTGAAGCAACCCTGTCGAGGTTATGGACGACTGCTGGCAGCAGGGCCATGCTTGTGGTATTGAGATTTTATTCTTCCAAAATCAAGACACTTACTGTTTTACTTCGTTTGGATTTATTTTTGTGAGAGACTTGATCTTTATCAAATAAATAATTAAAGGTGTAAATTTCTGGTAATTTTTCGAAATGTGAAATTCCTGAATCTGTTTAAAATGTTAAAATATTGATTTTTGTATAATGGCATATATGATGGATCTAATTCTTCGATTGCATGATTTCAGGTTGAGAAATCAGAGATAACTGTTCCTCCCAGTCAGTCGCCATCTGTTGTGCCCCTACCCAACAGCCTGATAAAAAATACAAATTTTATCAAACAAAATGAAATTTTGTTTGATGAAATATTTGAAGTCCTCATTTCAAAATTGTACAATCTGGAGCTACTGAAACGATGAAATTCCGTGAGCTACTGAAATGGTGAAATTCAAATTGTTTTTTTTATAACC
The DNA here is from genome assembly GCA_001517045.1 of Pseudotsuga menziesii. Classification (NCBI taxonomy): domain Eukaryota; kingdom Viridiplantae; phylum Streptophyta; class Pinopsida; order Pinales; family Pinaceae; genus Pseudotsuga; species Pseudotsuga menziesii. Next base: position 75,608 of record LPNX010497138.1, on the reverse strand, counting down.
TTGTCAATTATTGCTAATTGACAAAATTACTATGTTAAATCATTATTTTTGCATGCTTTCTAACATAGCCTCACCATAAGCCTTGTTTAAGCATTCAGCAATTGGAATGTTAGTTTTTGTTTTTGCAAATTGGACAAGGTCCTAGAACATCAAAGGCTAAATGTTTTTATGTAGGGGTGCCTTATCCTAATGTTCATCCTTTGAACCTTGAATCATGTTTGATCTTACCATAAGTGTTTAGTTTCGATATGCTTCATGTCATGACTTATATCCTTGCATATAAGGTTTGGGGTGGATTTGATGATTTACGTTGTGTCGAATGCTTGCCATTTTCGAAGGTTAAGATCATTATATAGTAAGGTTGATATGTTAACGCTCAAGGTCCATCCCCTATGGTTGTTTCGACTCGCGTCGCCATTTGATCCACTTGATTGCAGATTGATATGGTATCATTACACTCGTACATGACTCTGTAAATAACATTCAATTGCAAGTACGTGCTCAGCGTCATGGCTCCATGCTCGTTGAACACCTGTATCTGATGCGATGAGTGGTGTTATTACGATTGGGCCGGATAAATAATGGAAAAATGAGTTTAGTCTGAAGTCTTCGCCGTCACTTTTTATTATCTTGATTGCCTCTCTGCGTGATCATTCTCCTTTGCCCATGCCGGGTTTACAGGGGTCTTGTCTGGGTTTTCTCATGGTGCATTTTGTTTATGAGAGAGTTGGGTTTCATTGCTTGTATTTTCTGCTTGGTTTGCATCCTGAGTGCTCGCTCTCCAGTTTACTGTCGTGTTTCTATTTGTGGTATCTCTTTTGTGTGCAGCTGCGTGCATTTGCGCTCACAGCTATGGCTCTAGTGGTTAGGGTTGAACCAAGTGACATGAAACTCCTTGATGGAAACCCTGAACTCTTAGCCAAGGTTGAAGCAGTCGAATGGTTGTCATTTATCCGCAAGTTTGCAGACTCAAACCCTGAGGTGACTAGGTTATTTTCTATGTCGTTGGTTGATGCTAGGGTTTAGGTGGCCGACCTCCAATTCAGGGTCGACGAGCGCTCAGTTGCTTTGGCTACGAGCTTGCCATTGACAGGTGAACGTTGGTTCAAATACAAGCAGATGGAGATCATTGAATGGAGGCAGATGTTGAAGAATCCTTTCCAGGACATGTCCTTTAGAACTGGTGTATCGCGGAAATATTTTAGGAAAGAATGGCGAATGGTTATAGAGGTTATTCACAGGTATGTGACATGTGAGGGTCATCTTTCCTCTGCTTATGTCTATCATCTCCGATTGATGGTGGTTTTTCTCGGCTTTCCTATTAATTTGCCCTATTATTTAGTTCAGAGCATGACCAAGATGTCTTCGGCCATTAAGAAGGGGCCGAAGAACATCGGTCGGAGTCTGTTTCATCATGGCCTGGTTAGGATATTGGTAGAAAGAGAGTTGTCTAAACAAAATCGGTCATGGGATGATTTTCTTGAACAGAATGGTTTCTTGGCATTCTGTCATTTTCAATTTGATTGCCCTGAAGAATGTGTTAGGCATCATCAGCCTTGTCAAGCTCCGGCCTCACCTATGCATGAGCCTATGTCAAACCCTGAAGATTGTGTAAGCCCCAGCATCCTCGATGATCTTGTTTCCGTTCCTGTGTGTAGTCCTGGTACTCCTATGCCTTCCAAGCGTATGAGGAAGTCTTTAAACCTATCCCCTGTGACGCCGAAACATAATGACAATACCTGCAAACAAAAGGGAAAAAGGCCGAATGTTAAGGTTACTGGAAGGTTTACGAGGAGTATGTTGGCCAAGGTTAGTGCTGTTAAGTATTCCGTGAGCAATAACATTAACATTGAAACAATTGTGCTAGATGACGAGGAAGAGAAACTTGTCTCGCCTGATGATGGCCTTGATATTGACCATGAGCCTATCGTAAACCATGCAGATAACAGTCCTCATGTGTCTGATACAAATACCCAGGTTGACCCTGTTGTCGATCCTCCAATTAAGGGTAAGTCTGTTGAAGCAAACTTACCTGGGTCTTATCAAATTGATGAAGTAATGCACCCGTTATTCGTAAACTGTTTACTAGATAAAATACATAGAATGGAGGAAGAAGTAACTGAGATGGAAGCACATGGTGATGCCATAAAAGCTGAGAATATAATATTGAAGGAGAAATCTGATTCAGATGATAAGTCTATGCTGCGTCTGAAGAAACATAAGAACAGGTTGATTCGAAGAGTAATGAAACTGCAACGTGAGAATCAGAAAAATGAGGAAAATATTAGTGAGCTGAACGCTCAGGTTACTCTGATGCAGTTTAAAGGTCATTCACAGAATCCAGTGGTTGGGGTGAATATACAGGTGTTTAATGCTCCTATTAAATCATAGTATTTTGGGCACACTCACTATTGTACATATGTTTATAAAGTATTTCAGGTTTGAAGTTTGTAATTAAATGCAGCAAGTGATAATGAAGTTATTTTCGTTTCAGGTATTGTTTTGTATTGTTTGATTGATTATGTAATTTAGTTTGTTTGCTCTTGCGATTGTGTTAATTTTTGTTTTTACTGTGTAGTGTCGCAGGTGATTTGGTTGATGCGTTTTCCCTGGATTTTTGTGATCGCTCATTTTTAGGATGATCCCCGGAGAATTATGAACAAATCAGTTGCTGTCCCAGGTGTCACTACATGACTAGTGTCTTTATCATTTTTTGATTTAGTGTCATAGGTTGGACCTTTTGCAATTTTTGGGATATCGTGACGTATATGAAAAATGACAATTTCATTTGTCATTATTTCTATTTTGAACGAATTTGGTTAAGATTATGATTATGTAGTTTCCTACTTTCTAGAACTGTCTCCATGTGAGATTGAATGTATTTAAAGGAGATATGGTTTTACTAGAAGGGGGATAGGTGTTTGGGAAAAGGGGCTAGACAAGATCACTTCAAACATTTTCTGTGGCTTAAAACAATTTTTTGTTAGCAGTTGCAGTACTTCTTAACTGGTGATATTTATGAATATATTTGCAGTTTTTATACTAGAAAAATGTATTTATAATATCGTTTGATCTTGTCATATCTTTTCGCATTCTTTATCTTTTCTTCATATTTTCTTTTAAGAAATGTGCAGATGCATCACCTTTTTAACTGTCGGTTTATTCTGGTTTCATTTGCAAATGTACATCATGTAACAAATCTGATGTTGTCATCATACTATATGTGATATATTCGTTCACTGTGTTGTTGTGTTAAATGTCAGAATTTTTTCTGATGAGTTTAGGATTTGTCTTCACAGTAAAATTATTTGCAAATTGATTCTAGGATTACTACTATTATGCTCCTGATCAGGATTGGACATTTAGGATAGGTTATTGGTAGTTTTTCTTTGTGTATTTTATAGAAAACCTATTGAATTAGATCGTTACATTTATATTTTGATGAGTTATCTTTCAATTTTTTAATTAATGTACATGTGTTCATAGTGTAACTTATGTCAATTGGTTGATTCTGTTAATATTTCCCTAATTATTTATTCTTGTATTCATAGATTAATTGTTTAATTAGGTTAATTCCAGTTATTAGTTGTGTAATATATCAAACTAATTCAGTAATTATCTTTAACAGTTTGTTGTATATATTCATAGGTATACTATAGATTTAGTTAACAAACAGTAGCTTTAGTTTTTCTTTTTGAGTCTTTCCCTGTAGCTAAGAGTAATTTAGGGAAGGGAACGGGGCCTTAATCCCGTCAGAGGCAACTACCTAACGACTGAGAGCATCTTTGAAAACTTTCGGATCGGGTTGTCTCTCGGTTGACGATTGTGCCAATTCCGGCCCATCAACACCAAGTAAAGAGAATATCAGGCCATAGGTAGCTGAGAAGAAATATCAGAAGTAAATCAGGGTTTGCTTTTAGTTTGTATAGTTTGGTTATGTCAATGGAAGAAGAAGAGATTCATCATTTTGTGTGTATGTATTTATGCATATTTATGAATGTGCTAAATCTGTGATGAATATTCATTCGTTTGGAGAGTCCATATTTATTGTATAACTTGAGTGTAGAGCAATCTTCCTTTGATGGGATTGCTGATGGAAAATGGAAAAAAAATTGAAGCATTGAGGGATAAAGAAAACCAGCAGCATAAATCATGGTTAATAAAGAAAGATTTATAGAGGCAGATGTTATTTGCTTGTAGATCCAAAACGTTGTTGGAAGTGGTCATTGAGAGAGTCGAACTCAGAAGACTTGGTTGCATTGAAATCACTACAAAAATATAGCAACTGAATCGAGGTTTTCTAGGAAACTAAATTGGAGCATTGAAAAGGAGAAAGATGGAAACATGGCTGTAGTGGCCTAGTTAAAAACTGTTTCATCACAGAAAGACTCAAGACACATTAATGGTAAGTGCGTTTATGTTAATAATTCATGATAGAATTATGGGTGCATTGAGAATACTATTTTATGAGAATAGTAAACAATCTATGATAATATGCCATGAATTAATCTTAGAGGGATGCCATGGAAATGAGGGTAAACAAATAGTGTGACGAATTAGTTCATGAGGGAGATTTAGTGGAATGAGAGAAACTGAGTGCTTAATATTATATTATTTCACATTTAGGTAAGTGTGATAATATTTGGATGCCCATATATAAATCCCATCCCTTAGTAATATTTAAAGAGAATCGAAATCATACAGTAGTATGTGAATAGATATGAAGTAGGTTGGAATAGCATAATTTCTGTTAATAGGCAGAGTATGTGAATGTGAAGTGCTCCTGCAGATATGAACCAGTTCTTGATTAGAAAAAGAAAGAAACTAGTATTGATTGAATATAAAATTGTGATGATTCAGTCCAAATAGGGCATGTGTGTGAAGAAAGAGTTTTGCAGTGATAACACATTTGCATTTCTGTAGCACTAATTGATTTCTGTAGCATGTATATGAATAAAAAAAAATCTACAGATTTAAGGAGAGAAAATTTTATGAGAGAATATTAAGCAGGGAACTGAGGACCCCTGCATCAATTGGTATCAAAGAAGGAACATCATGCAGGAAGAAGTGGAGAAGGGTATTTGAAGTTGCAAGCAAAGTATATGTATAGTATTCAAGCAGAACACTAATTCTCTTGGAAATAGTAAGCCAGAGCTGAAGATTCTATATAGTGAAGGAAGAGATAGAAGAGACTCTATAGGAATTGGAGAGATTTGCAACAAAGAACTCAAATTTATTGGAGAAGTAGGTCTACTGAGACCTGAGAGGTAATCAGTCTTTGTATTTTAATATTTTTAAATGTGCAGGTAGCAATAGCTGATATATTATTTTAGCAGAAGACCACAAGTTTAAAGCAATGGTAGAGGGAGCAAGTAGAATCTTCCAAGTGGAATAGAAGTGTGGCAGGAGAACCTTAATTATTCTAGATGAGGTTGGACAGGAAGATAACAAGTAGATGTTCTTAGAAAATGTGAGAGAAATTGTAGAAGCCTAGAAAGAGCAAGAGAATCCTCAAGAGGTTCTAGAAAGAGAACTAGTGTTACCTAAATACCAAGTTTAGGAAGACAAGCTTGGTGAGGTACTTATAGCAATATGAAGTAAACTTGTTATTGTAGAGGATTTAGTGCAGTCCACAATGAGTGTGAAAAAAAACTCCTAGAAATAGAGAAGAAGATGACCAGTGATAGTAGAGATTCACATAGAAGCCATAGTAGAGGGAAAGAAGATGCCTGTGCAAATGGAATAAAGACGAGGATGAGTGATGAAGAATATAACAAAGAGATGACTGCAATAAGAATACATCTTGAAGTATTGATGGAACTGTTACAAAGGAATAAGGAAGACTAGAGATGTGGTTTTTTTATGAGAGGAAAGATGAAGTGACATAGGCTACAGAAGAAGAAAGAGCAAGTGATGAAGGCTCAATGGGAAGATGAGATACTCAAGGTGAGTGAGTGTCTAGGAGAATACTTGAAGACTAAAGTTTCAAGTGAGGCCAAGATATCTCAATGTTTTAAAACTGACATCTTGTGTATGTTTGCAGGTGAAACAGGTAAAGAAGGACAGTTTGTTGATGTTGTCATAAAGGAGGAAGGAGACAGACATAACTAAAATTATATTCTAAAAGAGGATGGGACAACTGAGTCTCATGTAAATGCACATGCACAACTGAGTGAAAGCGTTTCTTTTTAGCATGTAGTAAAAGCTGAAAGTAGAGAGAGTTTGGCTTATGATCATGGCCAAAACTAGGGAAATGAAAGGGAGGATATCAAGCATTCATATGCCATGCTTGAGGAATATGAGAAGAAAGGAATTGGAGACTTTTCGAGTCCTGAAGAAGACTTAGGACAACAGGAGGATTCAATGACTGAATCATCAAATAAGACCATTGGGTCTTATGGTTTTGAAAATGAAAATTTGAATGTGATTGCAGGTTATGCAGAAGACAATCAATCTTTTGGAACTGTCTTGAATGAGGCTGAAAGTTTCCAAGTAAAGTATGATGATGAATGGATTTTAGATGAAGACAAGGAGGAATTATTGCAGCAGAAGGAGTTCATAGATTCCTTATTTAAAGAAGAAAGAGTTCAAAGTGGAGGACGTGTCCTGAGTGAGGATGAGACAGTTACGCCTCATGTAAGGGAACCTATTATTGGTGAAAACAGGAAGAAGTTGATTTCTTAAGTGGCCAAAAGGAGACTTTAGGACAAATATATAAAGTTATCACATAGATGGGGAATTGGAATTCTATTCTGATAAAGAATGAAGCAGCCGTGTTATAGATAAATTGGACTTGTGACAAAGAAGAACATAGCAATGAGGATGAAGGTGAGGCATATATATCTCATGCTACTGAAAAATCAATCTTAGAATCGAAGGAGGCTGAACCGACTAGCAGAATTAGTCAAGGAGCTGAAGGACAATTATTGAATATTGTCAAGAAAGAGGAAGAAAGATATGTTGGGATTGATGAGCAGCATAGTGATGATGTATTTGAGAAAGATCAAGTAGAAAGTGAATTGTTGAAATGTTTTCTGGAAGCATCTGAGTATGAGAAAGGGATTGTAGGTATTGATAGAAGAATGTCTCAATTTTTAGTTGAGACAGAAGCATATACTAGTTTACTAAACTATGTTATGTTTTCCAGTATACAAAGAAGTGTGAGTGAATATGCTACTACAATCAGGGCATTGGAAAACACTTTACTTTTTGAAAGTAAATTTGAAGGTAAGAAGCAACATTTGGATATTGTAGAGGGAGATATCAATAAGGATATTTAGTAATTTTGGGTGGCAGCAATATCTGGGACAATATCTAGAGCAACATCAAGAGAAATAAAAAAATAAGAGGTAAGGAAAGATGAAGAAAGAAATCAACAGCTTGAAAATGAATGTATGGAGTGCAGTGGCAAAGTAATGGGAACAAGATTTGTTTTCAACCGAAAATTGAATTGGAAGATGTCATAGATGAAGTAGGAGATTTAATGCAAATTCCTAAGAAGAGATACAACAGAGTAAAGGAAATAATCCACTGTAAAGTTGAATGGAGAGTGAAGAATGATGAATGTAAGGACAGTGGAACACTATAACATAAGGTTTGGAAACCAAGAGAAAGGAAGGTGATAGAAACAAAAGTAATGGAACAACAACATGAAGAAGCATAGGTGTTAGGATGATTAATCCTCCCTTGGTCAAATGTATATTAGATTAATTATTTCCTAACTTAGGAACCTTAAATTAATTAAATGGGTCCACTAGTGCAATTGGGTCCACTTGGCCCAATGGGGCCACATGTACCGGTCATTGAAGTGTGGGGAACACTACTAGAGATTAAATTCCACTTACTACATGTGCATGCATCAGTTAGGGATCCTCCTTAACCAATCCATACATTTTAGGAGCCACCGGGAGTCTCGACACCAACCTACTTCAGTTAGTTGGTGTTAGCACTAGTTAGTCTCAGTTAGTCTAGCGCTACTAATGCGTGGATAATGCATGGTTGCATGGGGAGCAACGCTTTTCATACCTACCTCACTCTCAGTTGCACTAAGTTAACTAGTTGTTGGAGTTATTAGTCATCGAGGAGTTGTCTATTTGAACTCTGATATTGATTGGGAGACCTTGAGTTAGAGATTCAGTTAGATACTGTCTTATCCACTTGGAGGATCTAATTCATTACTCATTCATTCAATCTCTACCTATGTATACTACATTGTAACATCGGATATTATTATGATGAATATATTGTAAATTCCTGAGCAATACTTGTCCATTTCCTCTGTGGTTTGTCCTGTTGGATTTGTATTTTCATTATCCATTCAATTGCTGCAACATTATCAGAACTCTGTGCTTGAATATCTAAATGGAATTCAAATTCTAACATGGTATCAAATCCTTCTAAGGCAGGTTTCATACTTGTTTCTCCTCATCGAACATCAGAAGCAGTTGGGTTTCTACAGAAGTCCCCTATGAAAATTTGCTAGCTCTGGATTCATTCAGAGCAGCGGAGAGGGTGTGATGGACCCTGAAAACATGTTCATGTCTAGAGGAAAAGCATGATTATAATAGTTCTTATGTTTTAGTGTTATTTGTAGTGAAATTGACAGGTGCTACGTAGCGTGAAAGAAGTATTTGCAATCTCCCTATCAGAGCAATTATGAGTTCTCAAACTCCTAAGCCATAGATCCTCACAACTTCCAATAACCTTGATTGGAGTATTGATATGCAGCTGGCCTTGTGAAAGCATGGCTACCCCATGATCATACATGGATGGGAGGATAAGCCTCATCAACCGGTAGAGCGGAACAAGTTCCTAAACCGTTGTGATGAAGCATTCAGGTACTTATGTACTTATATTTCCAGAGATATCCTCTTTCATCTAGAAGTATTGAGGACTCCTAGCGAAGCCTAGGAGAAGATTGATAGCTTGTTTAACAAACAAGATGAGCTTCGGGGAAACATTCTGGAGAATGAGTTGGTATCTTTACATCCCAACAGTTTCGATACTATTGAGCAATTCTTCTCCAAATTCAAATCTCTAGTGCTACAATGCAAACAGTGCGGGATAGAGAGGAAGGATGAGCAGAATGTCATTTCAATACTAAAAAAAATATGTCTTGAGTATTTTGTCTATGTCTCTATGTTTCATTCCAAGAGGGAAAGCTTTCTTGATTGGAAACTTCCTTATTTAGATTCATTCTCCGAGTCCTTAATCAAAGAACAAGACAAATTAATTCGAATGGGAGTCATCCAGACTTCCAAAGATCAAGCTCTCTTGGTTACTGACTCTTCCAAAGAACAAGCAAAGGGGAAATCAAAGAAGAAGGAGCCACAGGCAGCTGATTTGAAGCCTAAGCTAGATCAACAATATTCCAAAGGGGCCTCCAGCTCTAAGAAGAAGAAATTTGAAAAGAAGTTACGTCTGTATTGTGAAAAGGGATACCATCTTGAAGAACATTGTATGAGGAAGCAAATTTATGAGATTCCCTCTCTTCTCAAGAAGCACAACATTGCTCCTCCAAGAGAAAACAAGCTCGATGAAGAAGCACCGACAGAAGATGTCGAAAGGTGTCATGCTTTGAAAGCAACTCTCTCTCCATCCTCAGCATGCATTATAGATTCTAGAGCCTCCAACCACATGGTTTCCTCCAAAGAATCCTTATCTACTCTTTCACTATCAAAGGGGCCTAATATTCACATGGGAGATGATTCCCATATTCTAGCAGGAGGAAGGGTCTCAGTCAGAGTGAAGAATGGTGAGTTCAAGAATGTCTTCTTTGTGCCCTCCCTTGCTTCTAACCTATTATTTGTTTACTAGATGACCCATACAGGCTCTCCCAATAGGGTCACATTCAATTTAGACTCAGTTGATATTACAGAAAAATCCACTAGAAAGATTGTAGCGAAAGGTATTGCAAATCACTCTACCAAAGCTTATGAGTTTTCACATTTCTTACTTGTTGCTCCTCCTACAGCTTTATTGTCTCATGCTAACAAAACCAACAAGATTTGGCATGAGATATTTAGCCATCTCAATTTCAAATATATGAAGCAACTCCACAATGATAACATGGTTGAAGGTTTTCCCTCCATCCAAACTTCCGATGGAGTATGTGCTAGGTTCTTGGTAGGTAAGCATCCATAAAATAAGTATGATGTTGGGAAGGCTCATAGAGCTGTTTCTACACTTGATTTGATACATAGTGATGTAGCAGGACCTATGCCCACAAAATCCATTAATGGTTGCAGGTATTTCCTGACCTTTATTGATGATTGTTCTAGGTACTGCTCGATCTACTTCATGAAACTAAAATCAGAAGTTTTTGAGAATTTTAAAAGTTTTAAAGCTATGGTTGAGAACAATTTCAATAAGAAGTTCAAGTCAATAAGATCCGATGGAGGAGGGGAATATGTCAAAAGCTATTTCCATAATTTCTGTGAATCAGAGGGGATTTGAATGGAACACTCAGTTCCATACACACCACAACAAAATGGTGTGGCTGAGAGGAAGAACCGACCAGTGAAAGAGATAGCAACTTGCCTTGTCCATGGCAAGCATCTACCTCCTTCTCTTTGGGATGAAGCAGTAAATTGTGCTTTGTATTTGTAGAATAGGGTGCCTCACAAGCCAGTGGTTGGGATCACACCATTCGAAGCACTGCATGGGTATAAGCCCAATGTCTCTCATCTGAGAGTTTTTGGTTCCAAATCTTGGGCCAAGATACCACTTGACAAGAGAAAGGCCTTCCAAGCGCAAAGTAGTGAATGCATTCTGCTGGGATATGTAGACGATGCAAAAGCTTAAAAATTGATGGAGGTTTCTACCAGAAGATGCTTCATTGAAATAAGTGTCCAGTACGAAGAAGATCAGATGCATGATACACCTCCAGCAACACAGGAAGGTATAACTATTTCTCCTCCTATTTTTTATAATGATGATGTCCAACAGGTTTCAGGTTCAGATGAAGAAGATCACATACAACATGATCCTATTATTGAGACTGAATCTCAAAAGATTCTAGATCCAGATCCAGTACCCATTCCTAATCAAAATCCTAAACCCAGATGGGCTCAAAAGCTTCTTGATGCAGCTAGAAGTGGCATTGTAGTTCTAGAAGACAAAAGAAGAACTAGGTCCCAGTATATGAATGAGCATGTTGCACTATCCCTTACAGATTCACTCTCTACAGAATGTTGCAGCAAAGTTCCAGGTCGGTGCTACTTGATGATGTTGAATGATCAGCTACACGGCCCACAAAAGCAAAGATTTGATCATTCCCTACCTTCACCATCCAGCAGAAACTAACAGAATCATCAGTTCAGAAGTACATTGAGAGGTCCACTGATGGGCCATGCTGCTACATAGAGCTGCAATTTTTTGCAGCAATGTTTTTCTCAAGTTATTTTCCTAAGGAGGAATCTTCTTTCTTCTAAAGATAGCTTGTAGAGTGCTATTTTATTGCTTATTTTTGAGGGAGGGGGGGGAGGGGGAGGGGGGTTTCCCATGAGGTTTTCCCCTGTTTCTTTAGTTGTACTAAGCAACATTTTTTATTATCTTCTAGATTGTATTTGGGTGACCTATGGTTTTGTTACCAGGGCCCACAGTTGTCCAAGTTAGTATTAAGGGGGGGTGTTAGGATTATTAATCCTCCCTTTGTCAAATGTCTGTTAGATTAATTATTGCCTAACTTAGGAACCTTAAATTAATTAAATGGGTCCACTAGTGCAATTGGGTCCACTTGGCCCAATGGGGCCACATGTACCAGTCATTGAAGTGTGGGGAACACTATTAGAGGTTAACTTCCACTTACTGCATGTGAATGCGTCAGTTAGGGCGCCTCCTAGACCAATCCCTACATTTTAGGAGCCACTGGGAGTCCTGGCACCAACCTACTTTAGTCAGTTGGTGTTAGCACTAGTTAGTATTAGCTAGCCCTCAGTTACAATTAGTTACTTCAAAGTCAGTTAGGCTAGTGCTACTAATGCATGGATAATGCATGGTTGCATGGGGAGGAGCGCTTTTCCTACCTACCTCACTCTCAGTTGCACTGAGTTACCTAGTTGTTACTATTTGTTGGAGTTATTGGTCTTCGGGGAGTTTTCTATTTGGACTTCGATATTGATTGGAAGACCTTGAGTTAGAGATTCAATTAGATACAATCTTATCCACTTGGAGGATTCGAATTCATTACTCATGCATTCAAATTCTACCTACGTATACTATATCGCAACACTAGATATTATTATGATGAATATACTATAAATTCCTGAGCATTACTTGTCCATTTCCTGTGTGGTTTGTCTTATTGAATTTGTATTTTCATTCTCCATTCAATTGCTGCAACATTATCAGAACTCTCTGCCTGAAGATCTAATTGGAATTCAAATTCTAACAAGAGGATCAACTACAATGCAAAGTGTGGGATCCTAGAGGAACTGACACATTGTTCCAGTAAAGTAACAGACCTCATAAAAAGGAGTCTATGAAAATTTTCCATCTTGCGAGTTTGATGCAGAAGCATCCTTGTTCTCATCAAGAATCTACGATTTGAATAGACCTAGGGTCTCAGTGATTGTAAAACAAGAGTATTTTGTAAAAATATTATATAATATATATAAAGTTCCATAGGTTTCAAGCTTTCTAGAAGTTTCTCAAGTGATGAGTCATTGAGATCATGTGTCAATGAGTCATTGTAATTAACTCCATGATTGCTACCAGCTTTCGATGGAGTTCAGAGTAACTGAGGTATTAGAGGTTTAAGATTGAATCTAAATTTAGAAGTCAGTTTCCATAAGTTTAGGTATTTTGTTTGATGTGCTGAAAGTTTTCCTTCCATGCATAAATGGAATGTAATCCTAAGGGAAAGGATGGTAGAGGAGATGGCCAAGTAAAGAGAAAATCAGACCATAGGTAGCCGAGAAGAAATCTCAAAAGTAAATCAGGGTTTGCTTTTAGTTTGTACAGTTTGGTTCTGTCAATGGAGAAGAAGAGATTCATCATTTTTTGTGTATGTATTTATGCATCTTTGTGAATGTGCTAAATCTGCGATGAATATTCATTCGTTTGAAGAGTCCATATTTATTGTATAACCTGAGTGCAGAGAAATATTCCTTTGATGGGATTGTTGAAGGAAAATGGAAACAAAATTGAAGCATTGAGGGAGAAAGAAAACCGACAGTATAAATCATGGTTAATAAAGAACGATTTATAGAGGCAGATGTTATTTGTTTGTAGATCCAGAATGTTGTTGGAAGTGGTAATTGAGAGAGTCAAACTTAGAAGAGTTGGTTGCATTGAAATTTCTACAGAAAGCCAGAAACTGAATCGAGGTCTTTCTAGAAAACTAAATTGGAGCATTGAAGAGGAGAAATATGGAAACATGGCTGTAGCGTCTTGGTTAAAAACTGTTTCATCAAAGAAAGACTCAAGACTCATTAATGGTAAGTGAGTTTATGTTAATAATTCATGATATAATTATGGGTGCGTTGAGAATACCATTTTATGAGAATCGTAAACAATCTATGATAATATGCCATGAATTAATCTTAGAGTGATGCCATGGAAATGAGGGTAAACAAATAGTGCGAGGAATTAGTTCATGAGGGAGATTTAGTGGAATGAGAGAGAATGAGTGATTAATATTATATTATTTCACATTTAGGTGACTGTGATAATATTTGCATTCCCATATATAATCCTATGCTCTTTTAATATTTAAAGAGAATCAAAATCATACAGTGGTATGTGAATAGCTATAAATAAGGTTGGAATAACATAATTTATGTTAATAGGCAGAGTATGTGAATGTGAAGTGCTCCAGTAGATATGAACTAGTGCTTGATTAGAACAAGAATGAAACAAGTCTCGATTGAATATAAAATTGTGATGATTCAGTCCAAACAAGGTATGTGTGTGAAGAAAGAGTTCTGCAGTGATAACACACTTGCATTTTTGTAACACTAATTGATTTATGTAGCATCTATATGAATAAAAAAAATGTCTACAGATTTAAGGAGAGAAAATTTTATGAGAGAAGATTAAGCAGGGAACTGAGGGCCTCTGCAATTTTGTCTCGACGCGTTTTGGACTTTAGAGTTGAGTCCATCTTCGGGAGAATGATTGTCTCTCAAAAGAAAATTTAGGTTGATCAAATGTTATAAATAATTGTTTATTTAAATGCCATAAATAAATTTTTTTGAATGTGTCAGCTTGTTAATAATTGAATATTTAGTTTAAGCTTTATTAATTAATTATTTTTTATTATTAACTATTTAGTCTTTATTGTTTATTTAAATTATTATTTGTGTTTTTTAATTTTATTATGTATGTCTCTTCTTATATCATCATTTACTATATTAAATGTTTTATTTGTTATTAGTTATCATTATTATCAAATTATATTAATAATTGATTATTTAGCTAACCTTTATTCACAGTTTTTATTATTAATTCTTTAGTTTCTATTATGTATTTTTATTTTTATTATTTGTTTTTAATTTTATTATGTATGTCTATTAATATATCTCATTTACTATTAAATGTTTTATTTGTTATTAATTATCATTATTATCAATTTATATCAATTTATATTATTATCATTATTATTATTATGATCTTTATTTAACCTTATGGCATGAATGATTGGTTTCCAGGCCTTGCACAGGATTAGGCCGTCCTCTCTGTTGAAATTTCTAGGATGTTTCTCTATTTCTATTACTTCACCTATACATTGCTTGTTATAGTGTTCTTCAAGGGCTATGGCCTTTGCTTCTTCAATGCAAACATGGTGGTTTGTTCTTGATGAATGTTCCGCCATGACCGACTTCTTGGTTCTTTCATGAATGGTATCAACAAAGTGTTCTTTTAATCTTAGCTTTATTGATCGGCATGTTTCACCTATGTATACTTCACCACATGAGCAAGGGATTGAATAAATGTACTTTCTTAGTTTTGGGTCATCTGGGTCTTTTTCTTTGTCTAATATGTTCCTTAGGGAGGTTGGTGGACAAGAAAATGTGCTTATTTGTTTTTTCCTCATCACCTTGGCAATTTTCTCCGTCATCCTTTGGATTTATGGGAGAAGAACCTTGTTACACCTTCATGTCTGTCATTGTTTCATGTGTTATTCCTAGTGTTCTTATCTTTGTTGCTCCTATCTTTTGCTCTTCTGAATGCTCTCCCAATGTATTTTTTGTTATAACCATTATTTTGAAGAGCTTTCGATAGGTGTCCTAGTTCCTCTTCTAGGTGTTCATTATACGATATTCTGATAGCTCGTGTAGCAAGAGTGTGTAGAATTCCCAGTTTTTTCAGTGGGTGATGATGTGAACTAGCGTGTACACATATGTCTGTGTGGGTCTTTTTCCGGTACACCTAGTGGGACAGAGAGTCATATTCCTTCTTAGTGATTAGTACGTCAAGGAAAGGAAGGCAGTTGTTAACTTGGATTTCCATGGTGAACTTTATATGTTTGGATTGACTATTCATATGTTTAAGGAAATCATCTAAGTCATTGTCATGCTTGGTTGAAGGAAATTCAGACATGTATTCCATTGAGATAGACTCATAGGGCCTATCTGGGGTAGGAAATGGAGTGGAAAACCCTTGCTTCTTGATGGTAGGTTTGGTAATGGCATACTTGGTGTACGATCGAGTGTACCTACAAATGTCATGTTGAATCTTATTCCAGTATAAGTACTTATGCAACATTGTGATTATCTTCATTATGCTGAGGTGCCCTACCACTCGACTGTAATGTGCATCCCAAATCATCTTTTCATGCTCTCTTGAAGGAACACATAGGTACTCGATATGGCATAAACATTAATCTTGGAGATGAATGTTTGAGACCGATATTCCTACTTGTAATGTTTGATACGAAATATCAAATTCAGGGTCACTATTACACAATTTGGGTCACCTGAATGTCTCATGTACACAAGAGTTGAGCATGGTAGTCAATGTAGCAATTGGAGGTCAATTGAGGAGAGTGCCACGTGATTGTTGTTTCCCATATTATACTCAATGTTCAAGTGGAACTATTGTAGGTATCTAGACCACTTCTAATGGCGGTGATACTGTAACTTTCCTTGTGTATGCATAAACTACTAGGTCTTATGATTGGTGAAGATGATGGTCTCCTTCCGTAGGATGTAATGTTTCCATTGGTGATATTCCTTCACAATGGAGTACATCTCCTTGTCATAGGTAGGATACCTATGAATATAATTAGATAATGTCTAACTATGATAGGCCACTAGATGTCCATATTGCACGAGGACTACATTGATAACATAGTCAAAGGAATCCATCTAAATCTCAAAAGATTGTAGTAGGTTTGGTAGAGTGAGGACTAGCATCAAGCAGAGGCATCATTTCACATCCTCAAAGGATTTCTGTTATGATTCACCCCAATAAAACTTGGCTTTGGCTCCACCCTTGGTCAGTTGGATTAAGGGCCAAACGATATGAGAGAACCCCAACACAAACTTACGGTAAAAGCGGACGAGGCCCAAGAAGATATAGAGCTTTGTTAGAGTTCTCGGGGCTAGAAAATCATGAATTCCTTGGATCTTGGCTGGGTCCAAATGCACTCCATGTTCATCCATGATGTACCTCATGCATTAAATGATCTCCATGCCAAATGAGATTTTTTTGAGTTGGAATATTACTTGTGTTGGCGCAAGTTACTAAGGATCTGTTGAATGTTTTGCAAGTATTCAACCCAAGTTATTAATAAATATGAGGTTTTCATATAGATTTATAGCCAAAAAATAGCATGCGAATGGGATCAATATATCATCCATCATCATCGTAAATGTTGATAGGGAACTACTCAAGCCAAAAGTAATGACCAACCATTCAAAAAGGCCTTCTTTAGACTTGAAGGTTGTCTTCCATACGTCGACCTGCTTAATTGGGACTTGTTGGTAACTTGAATTCAAATCAATTTTACTAAAGAACTTGGCACCCTTAAGATGATTAATAAGATCACCAATCTAGGGGATTGGGTTTCGATTCTTGATGGTGATTTTGTTTAAGGCTCTGTAATCAAAACAAAGTTTCCATGTACCATCCATTTTATGCACCAACACAATTAGGCTCCCACAAGGTGATGAGTTTGATCGAATGTGGCCTTTCTAGATGAAATCTTGAATCTGACACTTTAATTCCTCCTTCTCCAAAAGAGATCATCTATATACTAGACCATTAGGTAAAGGAGAACTAGGTATAAAATCAATTGAATGTTTAATCTGAAAGTGTAGAGACACCCATTTAAGTTAGGAACATATATCTTTATATTATTTTACAATCTTTTCCACTTGCTTCTACTCTTTAGAGAGACCTTGTGTTGAGGTTATGGTGGTTGTAGTGACCCTTCATCCACCTTCTTACTGAACCATGAAGAGGATAGATTTACTAGTCTGAGAGCCAACCTTTCAACATTGCTTTGTTGAGATCAAGGAAACTGTAGTAGTTGAAACTACCTCAGGTATCCTGCAGAGTTGGAATTTCAAAGTAACAATGACACTATTTGGATTGGACCCATAAACAAAATGACATTTATGCATATAGGGGTTTTCTAAAGGAATATAAAAACATTAAGTGGGGAAACATCACACAAAACCTCATCTTTCAAGGTCTTGATGTCGTAGGATAGGTGACATTTTTTTATTGATGTAGATGTCTCATTCTTAGCTCAACAAACTGATGGTGTATTGCTGGGGATGTGGTGTCATTGACAACTTCAATATATTGATGAAATCATTTTATATTAGCTTCTTTTGGATACCACAGTAAACAATGAAATGCAGCGGATTCCCCTTCACCCAAAAATTTTGAATGGAAGAGGCGCTCCCCTTCCTCTAGATCCTCTGACTCTTTTGGTTGTTTCTTTGCGATTGTGATTATGGAACTAGGGTCCACATCGTGATGACTTGATTTCCCTTTTATTTATTTAAATAATATTATGAGCTAGAGTCCGTCTCTGAGGATTTCTTCTCTGCCAACAATGATATTTTTGAGTGACATTCATTAGTGTTGTGCCAAGGGATTTTGTGGAAGTCATACCACTTGCCAATGTCCTTCTTTGATTTCTTGTTACCCTTATTTACCTGCGGCTTGGTTTGGTTTTTGTGATTTTTACCATCCTTACTCTGTCCTTTGTTCCATGAGTTAGGGACACCTTTACCCGACTTTTGCTGCAGTTAATGTACAAACCCAAACTCCTGCTTATTCTTTTGCTTAAACATTTGCTCTATCTTAACAACATATTAATAATCAACTCATAGTGGGAAGATGTTCAGGAATTACATCTCTTTCTATATGTACACGTGTGGGCCACTACAGTACTTTAGGACCAAGTGATGTTCAGAGTCTCTAATATCCATCTTTTATTGAAAGGTGTGGAATATATTGGTGAACTCCGACACTGTCGAATCTCTCTACTAGTTCAAATTTGTTCATCCCATGTATTGGTTATCATAGTTTTCGATAGGGTAGAATTCCTTGTTGACGAAATTAACAAATGTTTCCCAAGTTGGGTTTTCCCTATATATTTTAGATTCATCTTCGAAATTCCTCTCGTAGGAACTGTCTCACCAAAATTTGAAATGAAGGAGAGAATTAAGGAGTGCGGAGGTGATCTTTTCGCTGTCAATTTTTTTTTGAACATAGAAGTAATCCTCTAACAGATGTAACCTTTTATCCAAGGCATATGCATCTACACGACCTTGAAATAAGGGAATGCCAAAGTTAACATGTACCTTAAAGGGAGTTGCAACTTCGAAATGACTTCTCATTAAAGGTGTCTTCGTCACTGTCAACAATAGTTAAAGGATATAGGTGAAATTACCTATCATCTCATTCCTTTGTCTCACGAGTGCTTCATCGAGCAAAAAATTAGTAATATCTATTGCTATGTCATATCTCTTTTCTTATCCTTCCATGTGAGTCTTTTTGGGTCAATGTGATAGGTTTTCCCCAAGCTCAACTAGTTCGAGACCCAAATATCGATATTTGGATCTCATTGGGGACATGCACTAACAAATGACATGAGAAAATTGATCTGATACCACTGATATGAATTATTTGTAGAGAGAAATGAAGGAAAAAATATAAAATGGAAACACACACAAAAATATTTTGTAGAAAGCACAATAGTACAATAAAACCCAAATTTTGTTAATGAATGAAATGGAAAAGCATTGCAAACTACAAAGTAATATAGACTAGCTCAGATGGTGGTAGCTTATCTCTAAATAGATATGTGTTGGTTACTCTCTTTGGAAAGAGATGATTATAAAGAGACTGCAAAGGGATTTTTATAATAAGCATAAGAGGAAAAAACCATAACATCCAAAAAACTAACCCAAAGGATTTGTGGGCCCCGATGTGGCTAGTTGATATGTCAACTTTCCAAGGGCACAAATTTTTCATACGATCTATGTTTAGGGTGCTTGTTAGCTTATTGAAAAGAACTAACAAAAAATTACAACCTTTGACTAGGGCCAAAGCATGCCATGGCAAACCTTTTCCCCTCGGCTAGTAAAATAACATAATTTAGGGCCTCAAAACAGGCCCGAAAGTTTGGGATCCGAAAAGTAGTAGAAAATTTCCAAGAAGATGGAGAACCGTTTTAAGTTGGTGGAACAAGTGGGTGGGAAATAGTTTCCACCTGGATCATCATGGTGGGATCAATATATAATGTATTTGGAATCAAATGTGCCAAGGAAATCAATATCTTGTTCTTCCCAAAGAAATAAAGAGATTGTTGTTGTTTGAGAAAATATCTGATTGTGTTAGAAATTTTACCCAAAATAGAAGATGAGAAAGTCAAACATTTGAGGTTATGAAAACCATTCTTATTATAATAGGTTATGGGATTTTGTTTCAGTGAGCTGAATAATAGCCTATAATGAAACCATTCCAGGAAAAACAAATTAATTCCACTGTGAAATTATTCTAGTTGAGAACTACTAAATTATAGCATCGAAAGTCACCACAACTTAGAATATTCAATAAGTTGTTTTATCCTTCATTGGTATAGTAATATCATTAACATGATTATCCCTTTAGCACATGGATATGTTTTATTGTTTCACATGGAAATCTAACATCTCTTTGCATGGGTTTTATAATATCCCTCTAGTGGGATTTTTATAGCACTAGTTTGTTTACAGACCTCAAACTCGAGAGAACTAAAACTAACAGGCCTTAATTTTCTATTAAACAACTTAGAGTGTTGTTTAAACTCCTTTCCGCACTTTAGCGGATTGCGGAAATTAGACTATCAAATTTCAAAACAGAGTTTCCACCCTTTTTACAATTTCCCAATTTATGATTCTCGGTTCAGATAAGGAAAGTCGACTTATCGACTTACGAAACAGAATTTCTACACTTTCACTTCTCCCCGATTTCCAATTTCTGGTTTGGAATGCAAAACTCGCTTTATCAAATTTAGAAACTTGGGTTTCCTCCTTTTCCACCTTTCTAGTCCGAGATGTGGAAGTCTACTTTTCAACTTTTAACACTTGCACTTATTCAATTCCTAGTTTTTGCACTACGCTCTTCTGTGTCGTCGATTCTAGCAGACTCACCTTCAATCGTTGAACTTCCCAGGGTGCGGATTTCGATCTAGACTATGCGGATCTATGTCTTTTTTCTGTGAAAATCAACTGCGATTGCGGATCTGACCAAGCTGCCCTTTCTTCGTCGAATTGAACTAGAAGGATCAATTTCCTCTGCAAATTTAGTGGTTATGGAAAAACGAAACCACATAATTGATACATAGAGTTATATGGAGTGAAATTTCACTAAATAAGAAATGAGTTCATACTTCCACAAAATCGTATGAAAACATCAATAAAAACACACACAGAGTCTAATTCTCTATTCTTCATTAAATTGATCAAACATTCAATTACATACAGAGACTCTGTTCACTCCTCGCTCAATCTTCCATGTACGCAACTGTCATTCACTCACTTTCTCATTCCCTACATTATACATTCAATCCTCTTTATAACACACTCAACAAACCTGTAAGATCCGATTATCTTGGATCTTGGACAACTAATAAAAGGAAACCCTATTAGCAAAGATCAATCCTTGAAGAATTTCTCATAGGGATCAAGGAGAACAATGTAAAACTGCCACTTATTACAAACTAAACTAATCATATCTATCTAACAAATAGCCCTATCCATCTAGAAGTGATTACATGGCATGATGACTCATCAGTCAATGAATTTTGAGTTGGATGCTCCTATATTAGTTTTGTAATGTCTGTCCTTGTGAGATCAGTAATATCATCCGTGTGTGTGTGTGTGTTTTTAAATCATCTTCACATTGTTTGTAACCTCTCTTCTCATGGATTTATTTTCATCCCTTTGCTGCATGGAATATTGTTTTATCCCTTTGATGGAACTGCTTTATCCCTTTGCTTTAATTGTTTTATAATTTTCACTTCGCTTTATAATCTCTCCTTCACATAGTTTTATTTTTATCCCTATGCATCAATTGTTTTATCCATTAGAAGGATTTGTAACATCTCTGTTATCAGCCAAAATGGAAATTCTCCGTCCGAGTGCTGACATTCATCATGTCGGTACACAAAAGGACAATTAGGATTGAATTGGCCAAAACACTATAGATGTGCATGACCTTTGATGCATGATCTTCAGACCAGCCTTATATATTTTTATCCTGCGTTTTGGGTTGCACATGCGAGTATGTGCATTGCAACTCGCGTGTACCTTGCATACACGAGTTTCCTTTGAGATACCCGCGTGTCATACACTCCTTGCCTATATCAATACTCGTGTGTACCTTAATTCAACATTAAAAAATATAAATCGTGATTAGATGAGATTAGTTGGGCCATAATCCATAACTATCCCAATTGTCTCAACCATCCTAACCTTCGAAACCACTCTATTTTCCAAAGTATAAATAGAGGCCTTGGGATGGGCCTAATCAATCAATTATGCTGGTGGTATACCTTCAGAGTCCTCGGTTGCAGAGGAGTCCTTGTGTCAGAAGTTGGGTTGTATTCTTACCTATTCAATGTTTGTTAATGAAGAGAATTATTCTTCCAATCTTGTATTGTGCTTATCTCGTGTATATTGGTTTAATGAATATGTTCAATTATATTATTAATATTTTTTTCATCTAACCTCTGATGTATATATGTATGAGATATTGCTTGAAGAAGTGGCTCTTTGTAGGTGAAGAGAAGCATCCCTAGAAGCTTTGGATAAGATTGGAGCGAGAGAATACCAAGCTTGGATCAAACGTCATAAATTAGGTAAGCGAAGATCTCTTCCTATTCTCATTCCATTTTCTGTAAAAGCTGATTGTTTGAAAGTCTAATAGTAAGTTGGTAACCCCATACCCTAGGTTACAAGGGTGTAATGTCTTGTACAACAGAATTGGCGACTCCACTGGGGAGTCCAGCCTGCTGTTGGTTCATCCTGTAGGTTCTTTACCAGTCTTTGTTCTTATTCTGATTCTGAGTGTGGTCCCTTTTATCTTGCCTTTGATTTACAGTGTAGTATGCCCAAAAGCATTTACTAGTCCTTTTTCCTTGAAAAAATATTAGTTGTACATGTGGGTTGCTGTTGTACATAGTCGCGTGTAAGACCTTGTATACGCGGGTTGCTCTATAAGATAGTCGCGTGTCATACGCGGGTTTCCTGCATACACAGTCACATGTATCCTGTAGCAGCATAAAAATTGGGTAGGGTTTGCTTGTCCCTGTCTTCTTTAGTTTTTTGCTTTCTTAGAAGTCTTTTGTTGTTGGCATGACTCTGTGAGTCTAAAGTATTGTGTCACATTGTCTGCTTGTTTTCAAGCCTTTGAGCCTTTTTGTTTGAATTTCTTCATCTTGTGATTTGAAGTTGGTCCTCTTGCTTGGTTTATAAGTTCAGTGCATTGTGTCTAGGTCAGTGATCAAGGATTTAGATGCTTTATACTCTATACTGCTTTTTGTGGTGTCAGTTTGTCACTTGTTCTTTTGTGAATCTAGTGGAATTTTTGGGTTCAATAGTTTCTTCGAGTTAGGTTTTTTTCGAGTATTCTTCCTGATTGGTTGAAGTAGGTCATTATGGGTCCTTTATAATTAATTTCACTTATTATATGCTTTTATTATTCAAACTTGCTAAAAAAAGAATTAAAAAAAAATTGCATTTAGTTGCATTGTAGTTTTTGAAGAATTTGAAAAAAGTGAAGAAAAAAAATTTTATACTTTTGCATTCAGTTGCATTTAGTCGTTTTCTTTTTAGAATTTTTCAAATAAAATTTCAAAAATTATAAAAAGAAGTCTTAGCTTTCTCGCATTTAGTTTCAATTTGATTAGCTTATATTTGCAAAAAGAAAAGAAATTTGGTTTCAGTAGTTGCAATTTACTTTGGAATTTTCTTTATACATCATTTTGATTTTTTTTATCGAGTCTATAACATCACAGTCTTTCATGCCATTTACCTTTTGACTAAAAACAACCTTTAAAATGAATGATGTAATTTAAAAATTATAAGTAAGTTTTATTTTATAGGCTCATACACCAAGTAGCTTAGGCTAGACTTGTGGAATAGGGAGTTTAAACTCTCCACAAGTGTTTAAATTCAAACGTAATTGGTCAATCAATAGGTAAACCCTCTTCTATGTTGATTGTATCTGGGAATCTCCTCTCAAATGGGAGCTAAGCATGAGGTTGAGTGGAGGTTTAGACTGAGGAGATAACCCTTTGATTCCTGTTCAAAGCATAGACCAAGGTTTTTGCGCATCTAGGGACTTCTGTCAATACCACCCTTTAGGCCCCGTGCGGTGACGATGTTGACAAGGTTTCGGGATTCGCTACCCTGCCCATGCATACGAACCAAGCTTGTGACTGTCCCTCAAGACTGTCAGTATAGTTGCGGTAGCCTTTAGTCTATTTGACATCTAGGGTTCATACACAGGTACACCGGAAGACTATTTCTGGTTGACCTTGGACGAGCTTGGAAGGTAACCCCAGTAGAAGGTGTGGGAGGGAGGTGGGTGATTCTTCTGCTTATGCCTAAGAACATCTACAGGGACTCCAAGTAACTGTCTCTCAAATTTCTTTTGGAAAGCATATCTTATACCCCTTGTGTCTGTTGTGGATTTAGGAAATTTTGTAGTGATTGTTATGTGGCTTGTTTGTATTTAGCCGACCTTAGGGTGTGTGAAGAGTCGATTTTCAATCATGGAGGACCAACCTCTCAGAAGGTCAAGAAGGTTGGTCCCCACCGCCCCCTTAAAGGCAGAGATTAGATACAGACGGTTCTTTTGAACTTGTAGGAATTAGTGAAGTTCTAGGTGAACCAGAACTTACGACAAACCAAGTTGATACGCCACAGTAGAGATAGAATATTGCGAGCTGAACAGTTTGAAAGAAACTTTAATTCACCTCTTACTAACTTAAACAATCCTGTGATCGTCCAAGTTCGTCCATTTAATTCACCTGTGATTGGTGTTCCTATAAGCATACTTATGGCTAGTGCAGGAGAGAGTCCATATACCCCCATCTCAGCTATTCCGGTTGAAGGAGTGCCACCTCCCTTGATTGGTACTCCTAGAACAAATATACCTGCTACCCACTTAACTCCAGCTAGTCGGGTGGCTCAACCACCGACTTCCACAAATGTAGTAGGCACTTCTAGTGGGGTGGTCACTGGGATTCCCAGTGTGCCTTTTGCTTCACCCTCTTTTGCATACATTGCTTAGAGTGGTCTTGTTGGATCCTTTTCATTTGTCTAGGGTTTTTCATGGAATGGGGGGCACATTCCCCTATCCACTCCATATGTAGGCCCCACGCCTGCATATGTAGTGGTGCAGTTTGGAAATACTAACTCTTTTGGTCAAGGTTTCCAAATGTCGGTTTTGGCTCCTTTCACGAGCTCTCCTTTCTCGCTTTTTAGTGGAGGGATACCTGCTCCTATTTTCCAAAATATAGTTTCAACTAGAGCGGCTCAAACCACATACACTGCACCACATATGAGTAATCCACTAGCTTATGGGTAGAATCCTTTTCAAATTAGTCCGACTACTTCGCAACTGGTAACTAGGGGAAACCTCGCCTTTACATTTGGGAACCAGGGGGAAAGTACTTCTACTTCCCAAACTCGTATCTTTCAGGCTTCGGTTAGGCCCAAACTTCATTTCTTGGCAACTTTGAACTTTCTAGATGTATCCACTTCGGGAGTAACTAATGAGGAAGAGGCTATCCTTGGGGCCAAATAGTTAGATTTGATATACTCTCAGTATGGGATTCTATATGAAATCATCCTTGATGCACCGCACCCAACACATAGTGTCGAGAAACCTAAGCCTAGACCCCATGCTGATGGCATGGTTGGTTCAGTTAAAACTCCCACTGTAGAGTATTTGGAAAAATAACTCCATGAGTTGTCTGTTAAACAGTCTATAGCGAAGGCAACAAAGGCTGCCCCCTCATCCAAAAACAAAAAAGTTTTTTCTCAATCCTCGCAAAAGGGCAAACAACAGCCCGGTGGGAAAAAGAAAAATGGGAAGAAAGGTGAGGGAAACCAAAACAAGAAAAACCCACAAATAATGTTGATGGGGGAAAAAACGAGAAGAAGAAGGTGAAATTTCCCTGTAAGTTGTGCCAGGAAGATCACCTGACCCATCAACGCCATCTTATAGATCAAGCTCAGAAGCTGCTAAAAAATCAACAACCGACTGTCCTAAAGGATCCATTTCCCCAAGGATAGAATGCAGCTTTAGTTTCTAACATTGCAGGGGGAACTTCTAATACCCATGACCAAAATTATATCAACATGGTTCGATCCCAAACCTTGCTCCAGATTAGAAACAAGAACTATGAGACAAAGGCTCTTGAGAAGGGTAAGTCTATAGGTGAAACTTCTAACCCTCTCACAATTGAAAAACTTGTTGAAACTATGCCTAAGATACCAAAAGGTGTCTTCAAAAAAACATTGCACAATCCTAATGCTAGGGCTGCAGCCAATTACTTTGTATTTGAAGATTTAGCCCAAACCCCTTGTGCGATGTCAACTTTGGAGGTGCTACAGAGTTGTCCCGCCTAGCGAGATGCACTCTTAGCAGCCTTAGGTAGTATGGATTCATCAAGTCTCATGGTGAATTTTAATTTGTCTGATGTCAAAATTTGCTTGCCATATCATGTGGCTTTGTCGATAGATGTCATCCATGGCGGAAAAACCATTGGAAGGTCAGTTGTCGACAAAGGTGCTTCCACATGTGTCATGTCCTTGTGTTGTTAGAAGGCTCTTGGATCTCCAGAGCTAGTTCCATCGAACACCCTACTTACTGCTTTCGACAGAAGGTCATTTCATCCACATGGTGTCCTACCAGCTTTTGAGATAAAGTTGGCAGGGAAGGCAGTGTCTGTTGAAGTAGAGGTAATTGATGCATCGTTGGATTACAACTTGCTTCTGGGGAGAAGTTGGACTTATGCCATGTGTGAAATTGCATCAGTCGTTCTTCGGGTGGTAGTGTTTCCGCACAAAGGGAAGTTTGTTACAGTAGATCAACTCAGTTTCACTTGGAAGGGATGCATGGAAACTAATGAGTCCACCATGCCATTGGTTGATTAGGTCAAGCCTGCTTCAGAGAGCTTAGGGGTTGGAATGTATTCATCATTAATGGGAACATTCGATATCCCAGCCCTGATTAATTACTTAGGTTCTACTAGTGTAGGGAAGTCTATCGCGATGGTTGGCGATAGAACGGATCCTTGGTTCCTTCCTTCCCATTACGAAACTGAAGTGCCCTTATCGATACTGGAAGTAGCTTATCAAGATATCATTAACACAACTTTTGATCCCGTTTCGGTTCCTCGTACAGTCTTAGAGGAGCCGAAAGAATCCTATCTGCCTGCTTGGGCAGAGAACTCTTTGTATACTGACGAATGCTTAGACATGGTTTTTCCTTCAGACGAAGCCATTTTGGAAGCTATGAGTGGGCGATATAAGATCTATGAAGATATTCATCATAGATCCTACTTTCTTCCAGAGGTAAGCATGATTGAAAATCAAGAGTTCCATGTGAGACTAGTAGGTGATGCTGATATACGAATCAATCCCTTACCAAGGGAGGGAATCTTTGCTGAGGGAAATATGGAAAACATTTCCATTACTATCCCTATCAACATATATGTGAACCCCAACGTTGTGGAAAATGTATATATTGGTGCAAACAGCTCTCCAGAGGAGATTGCTATCTATACGACCTTATTTAATGAGTTTCGTGACGTGTTTTCCTGGTCATATGAGGCGATGCCAGGCATAGATCCATCGATAGTCGAACATGAAATCCGAACCTATCCTAATGACAAACTATTTTGACAAAAAATTAGACCTGTCAATCTGCGTAAAGTGGCAGCCGTTAAGGATGAAGTCGAAAAACTACTAAAAGTTGGTTTTATTTACCCGATAGCTTTAACGGAATGGGTATCCAACCCTGTTCTTGTCAATAAAAAGCAAGGGACGATACATGTATGTTTTGAATTTCATGATTTAAACAAAGCTTGTCCTAGGGATAACTACCCCACACCATTCATAGATCAAATCATTGATGCTTGTGCGAGGAGTGAGGTTTTTTCGTTTATGGATGGTTTCTCTAGGGAAAATCAAGTCGGAAGACCAACAGAAAATGACTTTCATCTGTCCTTGGGGTACATTTGCGTACAATAAAATGCAGTTTGGATTGAAAAATGCAAGGGATACCTTTCTTCGGGTAATTCATTTTGCCTTTCATGACATCAAGTCTATTGTCGAACCCTACGTAGATGATCTGCCGACGCATTCTCGTAAGAGGATCGACCATCCAGATCACTTGCGTTTAATTCTTGAACGATGCAGGCATTACAAAATACGTTTGAATCCCCACAAGTGTGTTTTCTATTTCAAGTCAGGTAGGTTGCTTGGGTTCATTGTTTCTAACAAAGGTATTCAAGTGGATCCTTTGAAAGTTGATGCCATTGTAAATCTGCTTCCTCCTCGTTCCATCAGGAAAATTTAGAGCCTCCAAGGAAATTCTAACTTTCTTAGATGTTTTATCTTGAATTATGACAAGATCACCAAAGGTTTCATGCACCTATTGAAGTAAGACACCCCATTTGTATGGGATGAGACCGCACAACTTGCGTTCGAGGCATTAAAGAAAGCTTTGTTGTCGGCACCTTTATTGCATCCACCAGATTACTCTCGTTATTTTTTATTGTATCTGGCTGCATCTGAGTCGACCATTGGGGTAGTGCCATTCCAGGAAGATGATAAGATCCAAGAGCATGCCATCTATTATCATAGTTGTGCTTTGGTTGGCCCTGAACTTAGGTACTCTCACATTGAAAAGTTGGCCTTAGCAGTTGTGTATGCTGTTCAGAGGTTACGTCACTATATCTTACTAAGGACTACATTAGTAGTGGCAGATGTCAATCCTTTATAATATGTCTTGTCCCGATGCATAGTTGGAGGCAAATTTAACAAATGGATAGTCATTCTCAAGGAATTTGACTTGGATTTTCAATCTACCAGATCGAAAAAAAACTTAGTTTTTGCAGAGCTTATTGCAGAATTTCCAGTTGAAGAAGATGTAACAATTCAAGAAGACTCATTCCCAGATGAACACATTTTCTTGATCTCCACCTTTGACCCTTGGTATGGAGACATACTTGTATATCTCCAAACTTTTAAGTGTCCTGCAACCTTTTCGCGAGAAGAATGACGTAAATTACACACACATACGAAAAACTACCTCATCATCGGGGATACTTTATACCCTAGAGGGGTAGACTTTGTTTTGCGTCGGTGCCTTACCCACGAAGAGGATGAGATTGTCCTGAATGATTCCCATAGCAGAGCGTGTGGGGGTCATTTATCTGGGTTAGCAACGACCTGGAATATTTTACGTGTCGGTTATTTATGGCCCACAATCTTTAAAGATTATATTGAAGCCATGAAGCACTGTCATCCTTGTTAGCTTTACACCAGAAAGATGCGGTCGCATCCTGCTCCATTATTTCCTATTAGTGCAGTGGGCCCCTTCACCAAGTGGGGGGTAGATTACGTGATGTGAAACCTAGTTTCGGTTGGTGGGCACAAATACATCATTGGCGCTATGGATTACTTAACGAATTAGGCAGAGGCAATTCCCACCTACAAGGCTGACGGGGAAACTGCAGTGTTTTTTGTTTTCAACTAGATTATCGCACATTTCAGTATTCCTAAAGAGATTGTCACTGACCATGGCATTCATTTCCAAAACAATATGATGACCGAATTGGATACTATGCTAGGGTTTAAACAAGAACATTCGTCTTCTTTCTACCTGCAAGAAAATGGTCAAGTCGAGGTAGTCAATAAGACCTTGAAGACTATTCTCAAGGTAGTATTAATGCAACCCGGTCAAATTGGCACATCGTGTTGTATCCTACAATTTGGGCTTATTGAACAAATGTGAAAACCTCCATGGGGTTCTCACCTTTCCAAGTCGTTCACGAGGTGGAAGCAGTAACCCCGGTTGAATGCGAAATACCATATTTAAAAATTGCCATTCATGTGTTACCTGATACAACTGAGCTATAAGAACGTTTGCTTCACTTAGAACATCTAGATGAACAATGTAGAGATGCGTTGACTGCAAATGAGGCTCATAAAAATAGGGTGAAAATTCAATATGATAAATCTGTCAAACCTAGGATTTTTTTTCTGAAGGGGAGCTTCTGCTCTGGGACCAGGACAAAGAACACCTAGGGCAGGCAAATTCAGGTCTATGTGGTTAGGACCTTATGTCGTGTTGAAAGTTCTGAAGAAAGGGGCATATGAATTAATTGATTTCGAAGGGAATATGCTGCCTAAGCTTAGAAATGGGCTCTACCTGAAGAAGTATTATGCTTAGGCTTAGCACTTTTTCTTGTATTTTTCTTGTATGCAATTTTATGTACAATACCCAACCGGTTTGTGTTCTTATATCATATGTTGGTTGTTACAGATGTCTTCCGAGTGGTTCATAGGTTTTGCAGACGACGCTAGTTTTCACACTTGCAGCCTGGATTCAGCCACATGGGTTATTACTCACCCTCAAGACAACTAATTTCCTATGGAGGCGCTTGCCTAGGTCCTACTACCAATAATGTGTCTGAATACATGGACGTCATTAAGCTTTTATGGGATTCTTTGTCACGTGACATCACCCAGTTAGAAGTTAGAATTGACTCTCAACTAGTGGTTTCCCATCTCAATCGAGCTTATCAGGTGCGAAACCCTATTTTATTACGCTAGTTTTTACAAGTTAGGTTATTGGAAATAAATTTTGATTTTATTACATTGAATCACATTCCAAGAAATCAAAATTCATTAACTGATGCATATGCAAATTATATCTTAGATTGGCACTTAACACACATTCCATAAAAATATACAATAGACACATTGTAAAACACATGTAAATAAATCAACAATATATGTGTGTGTGTGTGAATATCTGTCCATATAGATAGGCCAAGTTCTTGATCCTCAGATCCAGTCATACCTATATAAACATACAAAAATGTACAAAAATTGGATCATAATCCATAAAATGCCCCTAGGTCTAATCTTGACGACCCTGGTCATCCTATTCTCGGGCCTCTTCAGCTTCTTCAGCTGGAACAACCTCCGCTACCTCTATGTAGAAAAGTACCGCCTTGGCTACCCTTCTCATAAGGCGTATCCAGGTGGGTGGAATACGAACAACTAGTTCCTGCATAATGGCAGGGATCTGCTCAATACGTAGAGTCGGGACTCTTTGGGTAATCTTGGCCAGCTTCCCTCAAGTACCCTGATCAAACCTTCATCCTCCCCTGCCACCAGTCATACATACATCTAAGGATGCCCATCAGGGTGGACTGGTCCAATATCTGCATTTTAAACATCAAATGGATTAAAAAATCTTATACATATGTATATATATTTATGATAAAAAATTCATAAAAGTTTAAAAACTTGAAAAAAACCAAAATACCTAATGCTCCCCATACTCCTCTAGGAGGGATGATAAGGTCATTGTCACCTCGAAAATCCATTCCAGCATATGGAAACTGCTCCAGTACTGGTAGCTGTTATCCCCACCATAGGTAGAAGTCATCGTCATAGACACTCTGAACCAAGCCACCGCCGCCCTGGCGAAGGAAAATTTCTCCCCACCTACTCAGTCTAGGCTGACGGGGAGAGAAGGCTAGAAGAGGTACTGCAGGGCTGATAGTGGGTACTCTCTCAAAGAAGAAAGCCACCAATACACTAGAATATCCAAAGTGTTCTTTCATCGACCTCTCTTGCAGTCAGAGAGTTGTTTCTTCATTATCGGGATTACTCTTGAGCACCAGTCAAACACAACTCCCTGTAGGAACTCTACAATGATTCTCATCTGGTTCCAAGTAGCAAGATGGAGTGATGACGATCCTGCAACCCTCACTATTGTACTTACCAATACCTGCAATAGGGATGCAAGATCCCCTTTTGTGACTGTCGGGCATGCAGTAAGTGTTGATGTAGTCCTGAACACTCAGAAGGTCACCGCCCCTTCCGGTACCCTTGAGGTTGACAGGTGTTCCCCATTGTGACAAAACTGTAATGAAATATATGTCTTCCAGTGCAACTTCCAAAATCTCACCTTGTAGGTCAAAGGCACCTAGGTCATGATTCCAGTAGCCAATTAAAAACTCCAACAAACAGACATTGGCCCGCATAGGTGAGGTGAAAAAGAAATTTAACAACCCACTTTGCCGCAATGATTGCACCGTGGGGGCACTTTGGAGTGCATCTTGGTCTGTATTTTCATGTTCCCTCTCCCTCCACCCCAACACCATGTTTTAGCCTGCCCATAAATCCACCATCAAAAATTAAAATTCATCAAAAACTTTGATTTTGGCCTTGTTGATCCCAGTTTTGTCATCATTTTTGGCAGTTAAATTACGAATTTAAACATATGTTTTTTCATCTTTTTGCATATTTTCTGTCATGTAGCTCACTATTCAGCCCTAGGTACAAATCAATTTAAGGTTTATGTAAAATATGTTTATTATTATCATTTCACAATTTTATAGACTAAAAATGACATTATTTGGAGCGCGTTTTGATTTATGTATGCATTTGTTTACAGGTTATAGGGTTTGGACGAGCTAACAATAAACACGCATTCAACTAGATATGCACATAACGTGTCCAGCTTACCATCCAGATCCCTAATTAGACTACGCGGCATTCGTTGGTAGGTTTACGGGCATTAAAATGTTAGCGTGATATTGTTAGTGCAGACCATAGTCTTTAGCGCACTAACAAACAGAAAATGCATTCATCCTAGATATGCGTAGAGCATATCCAGCTCACTTTCCACCTCACCATTTAGTTTGCTGTTCCAACCGCGCGTCGTTGATAAGAGTCTCCCAGGTGTTAAATATTGAAACTGTTTATTGTCCACATGTTTGGATGATAGCATTGCTCCCATTCTATAAGGATTGCTAGCATGCTTCCTTTGCTCGACACTACACCATCAACCACGCCAAAGAAGGAACCATACGCCACATCACACACGTTGAAGAGAACTGATTCACGAAGGAGAAGGAGAACGTTGTGCGTTGGTGTTTGATCAGTTAGATGCCATAATGGTTGACTAAATTTAGAGAGCAGTCGACCACTAAAGGGTTGACTTGCTCACCTATGTAAACATTGTGTAGATAAACGCCTCCATGCGAAGAGCTAAAAAGTTGATCAATTCATTAGTGAGACAGTCAGTTTTTAAAGAAGAATTATGTAACTATGTTCCTTATTTTTAATAGAAGTTGTATGTTCTATTGTTCATGATTGTGTTCGTGTAAGCGTTAG
The DNA here is from genome assembly GCA_001517045.1 of Pseudotsuga menziesii. Taxonomy (NCBI): domain Eukaryota; kingdom Viridiplantae; phylum Streptophyta; class Pinopsida; order Pinales; family Pinaceae; genus Pseudotsuga; species Pseudotsuga menziesii. The sequence continues at coordinate 42,726 of LPNX010497138.1, read as the reverse complement.
CCAGGCATCACCCCTGATTGTTGAGAGGGCCCCTCATCAACTAGAGGTTTCTTTTCTTGTGTAGTTTCGTTATTTTTTCTTTTGTAGTTAGTTTGATTTCTAGTTTGCTTTCATTCAAATTACTGTAAACGTTTATTTCATTGCTTCCTGTAATCATCATTTTATTTCTAAAGTTAAGTAGCTAGTTGCGCACATAGTTTGCTTTCAATTTGCTTTCAGTCATTTCATTTCTAGCTTTACTGTTTAGTTTTATTTGCAAGTAGATAGAATAGATTGCTTTTATCAAGTTAGAATGGATTCAATTCTATTTATTTCCTTTTTGTTATAAGTTTAGTTAAATTTCAGTTTGTTTATTAATATGCAATGATTTCTTTTTATGAATTGGTTTAAGATTATTTCGCTGTCAAACTTTATTATTAAGTAGGTTTATTTACTGCCTCTCTGCATTGTATTTGCATGTGCACGAATTCAACTGAAGATTAGATCATTTAGGTTATTTTTTGTTATTTTAATTGTGCAGACTGTTATTCGGACAACCTTTTTAAAATGTCATTTAGACACCCCTTTCAGACCTGTAGTTCAGTCTGTCATCTAGTCCATCGTTTCGTTTTTAGTGTTTTTAATGTGTTTCGAGCCTGTTTAAAGTTATGTTTCCTTAGTTCTTGAAGTATGCTTTGACTGTAATGGTTAGATGATAGTTCTATTTAACATTAAGGCTAAAATTAGATTGTTTTAGATTATTTATTAAATTTTTATCCTTATTCCCTACCTCTTTTTACCTTGAACGCGTTTTGAGCTATGTTGTGTTTTGTTTGTTGAGTTTGTTTCTGATTCCTTTTACTGTTGTACTCTTTTGTGATCATTCCTTTGGATTGATTCATCCGTTTTTCTGTAAAACTTAGTATTAGAAGTATTATCCTTAAGAAAATATACTAGTAACTTGTAGACTGTTCCTTTTTCACTGTGTGATTACCGAAAGAGACTTGTAGGATATAATTGAGATTTATTCCTATTAAGTTTTCTACTTGCTTCTCTGATTAAGTTTTCTACTTACTTATAAATTAAGTCTTCCTTGCATCCTAGTCTTTCACTTGAAAAGTTAGTTGTTGATAGTATCCTTTTGCAGTCTAAATTTAATTTTCTTATAAAATAAATTATCAATCTAGTTGTTGTACTTATGTTTCCACTAAAAACTTTCTTTGCATAATTAGTTCTTGAAACTATTAAATAAACCTTACTAGAAAGAGTAGGTTTTCTTGTATAGAAGTAGTATTGTATATATCTTTATTCTCTAGTAATTGTTTATAGAGTAAAGTAGTGTATTTTTTATGATCTAGTATTCTGTTCCGGTTCAATTACCTTAATAATTGAATTCTTAGGAGTTTGACTCGGTTTTTCATTTTGAAAGATCTTTTGATATTTTGTTTGTTAAAATATTTCCACGACACCATAGGAATCCCTTTACCTTCGCATATATTTTGTGTCAACTCTAAGCCTACCAACCCCGGTCGATAATTAAATATTAGGTGAATTAATCTAGACGATATAACACCCAGCATGCCCTATTTACACTTTTCATATGTCATGCAGTACACGCGGGTTTCCTTCGGGCCAGTCACGTATAAAACACGTGTACGCGACTGTGTAAGTCGCCTACCCACGTGTACTACGCGACCCTCCTAATACCGGCTTAAAACATCAAAATTTTGCATAAAATTAAAAATGTAAATGGATGAAATGGAAGAGAATGAAGAGCTGACTTACCTGGCACTTACGGATTTGAAAATTGTCCACTGGTTTGTCCACACTGAGCGATTGAAGTCAGAGGTAAAAATTGCCTATATTGGGTAAAAATATGAAATGGTGTTTTTTATTTCTATTTTTGGACTATTTATAGAAATAATTTCAAAATGTGGGTTTTTTAGCCTATAGTTTTCAATTTCTATCAAAATCAAACTAATGCCATGTCATGTTTTCCTAATGCAATAGGTCCAAGGTTACTTAAAGTTGTTATTCACTCATATAGGATGGATTTTGGTTATTTATATGCATTTTTGCATCTATACCTAATTTGCTTTAACCCTAGGATCACTACTTTGACCACGGACTATGGTGTTTAACCATTATTACCTTGTCTGCACCATTGTTCTTCTGTGGATAGGGATTTCCTTCCATGAGTACCCTAGTTTAGAACACATTATTTGTCTTTTGGTACTCATGCCGCATTTGTCGTAGGTTTAGGGGAGCCTTCTTATCTATTTTTCACACCAAATTGAGCCTCATTTTGGTCTCTTTTTACAAGCTATCCCCGTTATAAGGCTCCCTTCCCTTATGGAGTTTCTTTAGGCCTAGGTCTAACTCAAAATAAACTTGACTGCCGAGTAAACTTGTCCATTCAGGCTCGTTAAGAATATGTGAATGGGAATCCACATTGGTGGTAGGTTATCACTTTCTCGGACCATGTGGAATAGTACGAGAAAGGATCACTATCTTTTCTATGGAATTGAGAAGAGTATTCTCAGGAATAGGTTTATCACTTTTCTGGACCCGAGGGACTAAACTTACGGAAAAGTCCCGCCCGATATGAGCTTAGTTTTCTCTTTTTCGTGCTCTGGACCTAAACATGAAAAAGATTCTGAGTGTACTTTATGTCTTTGTCATGTTCGTTAAACACTAAAGAATAAAGAATTGAGTTTACTGTTGTAAGCCCCATTCCTCGTAATCAAATGGATCTTTCTAAGTGATATTGCTTTCCTTCACACTCGTAAAAATTGAGCTATAAGCCGCTCTTGAAGGAGCATTGGGTAGGTGGTAATTTAACCTTTTTCAGACCTCCCTGACTAAGTACGAAAAAGGTGCACCTTACTTCTTTGAAAGCTAAGAGAGTTCTTCTGTGGTATGTTTTATACTTTTCCGTCCTCGGGAGCCTAAATTGGACGAAAAAGGAACCCCCTGGAGTCTTCTTAGGAGTTTCAGACTCTCTAAACATGAAAACACCAACAAGCATGTACTAGTTTAGGCTCGTAAAATCCACGAATAATTGAAATTATCAAGCATTATTCTCTGCCCTCTTCAAGTTTGTCAAAAATGAAGAGAGACATGAGTTGAATTTCCTGGACTCGTTAAAATTTAACAGGAAAGATAAGGAAGAAGTATTCTTTTTGGGTTACAGACAGTGGCAGCATGTCCTCCTTGAACATAGCACTTTCTGAACTTTTCAATACTCATGTCTCAGTGTACACTTTCAGCTCAGCTATCAGTTCAATTTTATCATTGTTGTCCTATCTGCAAAGTTAAAAGCTGCCTTGGGTCATCTCTGTGTCATGCTCATTATTCAAGGATTTATCACTGCATCTGATTATTATCCTGATTCCATTATTATCCTATCTGAGTATTACTTGTGTCTACCTTCCCTTATCCAGTTCCTAGTCACTCTTGTGATCCGTTGGAGGATCTATTGCCTTCCTCATCACAACATGGTTTCTCATTAGCACTTCCTGAAGACGAAGACCTAGAGTTTTGATGATGGTACCTTAGGATTCACTATCATTATTGGTGAACTCCTTTGCTTCAGTTGTCAGTTTCACCTATTGATTGACAATCTGTTGAATCCTTTCCATGTTCGACTTCAACACATCTATTCACATAGCTTGGATTGTATTGGTTCCTTTGGATTTTGACGAAGACCTTAGGTTTACATCTATAACCTAAGTTGTGCAAGATTGTGTTGTGTTCACCTACACAGCTTCCATTTTTTGAAGACTCATCATTGTATATTATGGCTTCAATCCACCTTTGTAATATACGTGGTCTTGTACCCATATCATATGATGTAATCAAATATTGTAAAGGAGCTAGTGTTCCAGTATATTGAACATGGCATCCTCAGATATGATTTTGTATATGACATTGATATGTATTTGTTTTAGGTACTTCCTTTGTTGCCTTGGACTTCTGAGTTCTCCAAGATAAATATTATAATGTATTTCATCCATCGCTTCCCTATGACCTCACACATTAGGGGGCATCTGTTATCAACCAAAATGACACTTCTTCGTCCAAGTGCTGACATTCATCATGTCGGTACACAAAAGGACAATTAGGATTGAAGTGGCCAAAACACTATAGATGTGCATGACCTTTGATGCATTATCTTCAGACCAACCTTAAATATTTTTATTTAGAGTTTTGGGTTGCATATGCGATTATGTGCATTGCAACTCATGCGTCATACGCGACTATGTGCATTTCAAACCACGTGTACCTTGCATATGTGAGTTTCCTTTGAGAAATCCGCGTGCCATACGTGCCTTGCCTATATCAATACTCACGTGTACCTTAATTCGACATTAAAAAATATAAATCGTGATTAGATTAGATTAGTTCGGCCCTAACCCATAACTATCCCAACTGTCTCAACCATCCTAACCTTCGAAACCACTCTATTTCCCAAAGTATAAATAGAGGCCTTGGGATGGGGTTAATCAATCAATTCTGGAAGAGCAAAGTTATGCTGGTGGTATACCTTCAGAGTATTGGAGCAGCAGAAATCAGATTCCTCGGTTGCAGAGGAGTCCTTGTGTCAGAAGTTGGGTTGTATTCTTACATATTCATTGTTTGTTAATAAAGAGAATTCTTCTTCCAATATTGTAATGTGCTTATCTCATGTATATTGGTTTAATGAATATGTTCAATTATATTATTAATATGTTTTTCATCTAACCTCTGATGTATATATGTATGAGATATTGCTTGAAGAATTGGCTCTTTGCAGGTGAAGAGAAGCATCCCTAGAAGCTTTGGAGAATATCGGAGCAAGAGAATACCAAGCTTGGATCAATCGTCATAAACCGAGTAAGCCAAGATCTCTTCCTATTCTCATTCCATTTTCTGTAAAAGCTTATTGTCTGAGAGTCTAATAGTAAGTTGGTAACCCCAAACCCTAGGTTACAAGGGTGTAATGTCTTGTACAACAATCTCTTTGTGTACTTGTAAAATACTTGCATATAGATTGTTTTATATCCCATTTTCTTGGGCTTTTATTTTATTCATTGACACAAAATGCAGTCTCTCTAGAGTGTAGTATTATTACACCTTTTGTGGATGAACTAATATTGTAGTTGACATTTGTTGGTGTTTCCTCCTCTTCGACCTAGGTTCGGACCTTCTGTCACGTGCAATAAAGCCCAAGATATCGACCCAACAGAGCAAGTCTCAGTCGACAACACCTGTGACACATATGTAGTCTCACCCAAGAAATCTCTTATGGGTAACTGTCAGAACCAGGTTTCCGCAGTTGGGTGGGGGTTTCTTTTCCCTTGGAACCTTACCAAATTGCTCAACCGAAGCTGGTAGGTGTATTCCTTAACTTTACTGTGCACATATAAGACACAAATTAACATATTTGTCACAATGATTATAACAACACTGTATGCTTAACACATAGGTTATCTATCAATAGTGTGACTCATGCATAATAAAACTCATTCACAAGCAAATACATAAACACTTAATCACAATATACATTCTTGTGACTTAATCACATTCATCATATGCATTATATTCATTCACATACATTCATGGGACATAAACACATTCATCATCTGCTCAATGACACATTGTTTAACGTGGAAACCCATTCGGGAAAAACCACAAAGGCGCTCTTCATTTGACATGAGAAATATATGGCACCTTTGGTGTGCGCACTGAGCTACATACTCTATTCTAGATTTTCTTCTCTTATCTATACAGACTTCTCTCTTGTCTCATGATCTCTGATCTTCTATCGCCCAGGAATAAAATTATAGAGTGGAGCCAACAAAAGAAATGTCAAGGGACAACATGAAGAATGGGTTGAAGAGAATATGTGGTATTCGTGAATCACTCATTGCTATGGTACACTTTTTATTATTATTTACGCAATAATGTATATTATACTATAAATGTAGATATATTTGTTGCACTTTATTTTTGTGTTTGTAGATGGAACACAAAGAGGTAGAATAAAATCAAGTCAATCAACAAAACATTCTAAAGAATCCAAGTACAATATCCCCTACAAGTACTGAAGAAATGAGACATGCAAGTAACTTGAGAAATGACAAAAGTTTGAGTGATTAAGGATAATCAATATAATTGAATGTTACAAATTGTATTTTTTTAATGTTTGTGTATTCAAATTTAACATTTTCTTTAATGTAATATACATGTTATCCCAATTGGTATGGTGTCATGTTACCAATAATTGTAACAATTATGTATTGACAATTTGATTGTTCTGTACCTTTACGTTGTCCCATTTTGCATGATGAATAAACCTTTATTCATATATAATAAAAGGGGTTAATTTCTTATGTATTGTAAAATATTGTTGTTGATTAAATAGATGGGACATTTACATTATTACAAGGAAGCAAGGCATTTAATCAGCTGGTATTTTTGTTTAAATGTTAAAAACATTAGTGCAATGATTATATGTAAACACACGGATTAAAATATAATTTTTTTATTGTTATAAAAATATTTGTTTTTTTTTTAATGATCGATTGAAATTTTAATAAAATAACAAGTTGCGTTTGCATGCTTTGAACATGGAAACATATAAGTGTATTCATTTGAAACATACAAGGAAGCAAGGCATTTATTCAGCTGGTATTATTTTTGTTTAAATGTTAAAAACATTAGTGCAATGATTATATGTAAACATACAGATTAAAATATAATTTTTTTTATTGTTATAAAAATATTTGTTTTTTTTATGATTGATTGAAATTTTATTAAAATAACAAGTTGCGTTTGCATGCTTTGAACATGGAAACATATAAGTGTATTCATTTGAAACATACTTATTTATGCACTAATGCATTTAAATGATTGTTACACACCGGTGTGTTCAAATTGTTTTTATGTACTAGTGCGAAAACATGTAAAAACATACTAGTTCTTAGACCTATAACCATTGAAAGGACATGTGGTACTAACAACAACAACAACAACATTGTTCTCCATGATGCTAATAATTCTAATAAGGGAATTGATGCTTCTAATAACAACAAAAACAACATTACCTTCAATAATACCATTATCTTTGTTGTTACTATTACCGTTACTATTACCAAGACTTTATAGTCTGTTAGGATTATTGATCCTCCCTTGTCCAAATTTGGTCATATGTCTAAATCGGGAGTCATGTCTAAATCGGGAGTCCATCCAGTCTATTTATAGTCATTAACACCATTGGGTCCACTTGACCTAATTAGGGCACATGTTTCAGTTACTAAAGTGTGGGGAACACTAATTAAGGCTCACTGCCACTGATTGCACTTGATTGCATCAGTTTAGGAGCCTCCTAGACCAATCCCTACAATTTAGGAAGCCACTGGGAGTGCCGAAACCAACCAAGGTCAGTTCACTTCAGTTAATGACTAGTCAAGCTAAGTTAGGAGTCAGTTACACTCAGTTCTAGTCCTCTACATTCAATTAGCGCTAGGTTTACTTAACTGAACACATGTGGGGCGCATTTCTCACCTACCACTGTAAGTTAACCTTAGTCAACACTGAATGTAACACTTGAGTTATGTTTTAGAGCTCTGATGAACTCCGGTTATGGTTTAGACAAGGTCAGTTAACTATTGAGACCTCCGATAGTGATTTAGACAAGGTCTTGGTTACCTACAGTCAAGTAGAGTCTAATCAATTCGAACTTCCTCATGTGGATTCGAATTGCTTGTGGCTATTAAAGCCATTGTACTTCATTTTAATTATCTATCTAATTACTCTTTGATTAATGAAAAGCATTCACAACTGCAAGCCATTTTTGCAATGTTTCATTCTTCAATAACTGAGTAAATTGTGTGATCTATCATGTGAGTTGTGTGTTTGTCCACAGATCTATGTGCTCAATTTAATATGGTATCAGAGCCTCGGCAGACAAGGCACTTCTCCTCCTCAGATCTCCTACTGGATCATTTTTTTGTTTTGCAGGTACAACTTCGAAATGATTTCATCTTTGATGAGACAAGGTCTCTGTTGGGTGTCTATTGGGCTCGGTAAAGAGTGTTTTAGTAAGATTAACTGGCTGAATAAAAGTGATGGAGCTTTTGGAACAATAGCAACAGGTCTTTCTCCTAGCTTGCGCTACCTCATTAGATTTATTTAAGACCCAAAGGAACTCTGGACAAGATTGGACAGAACCTTTGGAATGATTTATGAGGATCATAATAGCACTTTGGAGAGAACATCCAACACCATAAGCATCCTTGATCCAAAAATCTCGGCCTCCACTCTCTCTGATGAAGTTGTTCAAGATAAAGAAGAAGCAGAAGCTTCTACACAGTCAATTTGAATTGAAGATAGTCTCCATGCGGTGACTCCTTCTCCTGATGCTCCGGAAGTTCATGAGATCTCTGATATCTCATCTTCTCATATTGCTAAAACAGAAGAAGACATTCGAATCTCTGATATTGAAGAAAATTTTTGCTACACTTCCATGCAAACATTCACCGGTGATTTTCCTTTAAATTCTGTGCAAAATTTACTAGTAATTGCTTCCGAAAGTGAAGAGAAATTTGATTTTTCTCCCTCTAATGTTGCTGCTGGTGTGAAAATATGTGATACCTTGGATATTTTGGAAGAAATATCAGATTACCAGAGTGATCCATTAGCTTCCCATGATCTATATTTTCTAGCAAATTCCTGTAGGATTGCATGCACCAAAATTCAGAATTTTGAAGAAGAAGAACGCTGTGCATCCACCGTCTCGGTTAACCATTTATTTGAATCTGATATTAACCTTATTGGATCTGATATGATCTTATTTAGATCTGATATTGCTTGGTTTAATATATCAAATTCATAATCTTTTAGTACCACTTGTAGCTGTTCTCATCAACGGTGTGAAGAAACAAGTACCACAAGTCTCCTACAAAACTGCTGCTGGGGATTTGATTCCATTTCACAGTTTTGGATCTGTTTTGAACCTATTTAGATCTGATTTACTTTCTGATCTGATATTATTTGGTTCATATTTTAAAATCCAAAAGCCTTCAGTCATGCTTGTAGCTGCTCTCACCAATTCCGGTGTGAAAAATCAAGTATCGCACTTTCTCTTCAAAACTGCTGATGGGGATTTGGTGTTAGTTTCCTCATATGAGGTTGCTGATATTTTATTATGTGATTTATTATCTATTTCAGAAGCTATATCAAACTATGGAGCTCAAGCATTCGCTCTCAATAGTCCCAATGCTTCTCTACCATTGATCACATCCT